>CM060627.1:21380145-21710145 GCA_030578275.1 Meda fulgida
GCCTTTTCAAGGCTTGGGCCCTAAATATAGCTGCGAGCAGCGATTGCGGGCCCAAGCCGGTGGCACCGCCACCCCGGTGACTTTAGGGTTATTGTGCACGATGTGCAAAAACTTAACACCGCTTTGACTGTTGAAAAGAAGTGTGCTGTAGAGCTTGCATCAGTGTGGCCTCTGCAAAAGTGCACATCGAGGGCACATATCAACCACAAAGTATGCGTGAGCAACCTTCTGAAACCTAAAATGAAAAATGAGACAGCCTATGGTCTCATTGATTTAACAGACACATGAAATAAGTACACAAGACCGAAAATTCATATGAAGTGTGCCATTTGGGGACAGGGCCTATGATCGTGAACCACAATAGCCACATATATGAGATCATTTAAATTTAGAGTAATTTTTAGGTCAGTATGTTTTGCAGCACTTAAATGTGTAAATCCAGAAGCCCAGTATTTATCTGGAGGTCTTTGTCCTTTGCCTGTCAACCTGGTTTGTCCCTGCCTTTTCTGTTCTGCCCTGTTTGCCATTGTTCTCCCTGCCTGTCTTGACCATTCTTAATAAAAAGCTGCAAATGGATTCCCCTGGCCTGACCCTGCCTCGATACAACACACATGCTGCATCTGCTCGCTATCTGCCGAACGGCTCTGGTAGTTCCGCTTCAGCACTGATGATGTTGTAGGAATAGTGCGCTCTGGTTGGTCTGGATTATTAGGAAATTTTTATTTTATACAGATATAAGTTATTTATAATTCATATATATAGATAGATAGATAGATAGATAGATAGATAGATATACATATATAAAGACACAGAGAATATTACTTGCCTTACCTGTTTAGTAAAATGAAAAAATAAAAATAAATAACTAGGGAAACCGAGATAAGTATTCTGATTTGATGATACACTCAAAATATTACACAAGCAATTGTTTAAATTTAATGATATTCAGAACAGAACAAGAATTTTAAAAAACTATAAATAAGAAGTAACCGAAATAATGTAAAGCGAAAGTGAAAGTAAGTGGTGTTAGGCTCATGTAACTCTGTCATTAGAATCAAACTGTTTCAACATTTGTGATGTATTTGGATGCTAAACTATTCTTTATTATAGGCTTTGTACTTCACTCACGTTCCAATATGTGTGTGTGTGTGTGTGTGTGTGTGTGTGTGTGTGTGTGTGTGTGTGTGTGTGTGTGTGTGTGTGTGTGTTTGGTGTGTGTGTGTGGGTGACGTGTGGGTGCGATTGAACTGTTACACAAAAACATACTCCTTCATTTTGTTGATCGAGGACGTAAATTCAAACTGCAAAGTGTTTACTTATATTTATGTACACTCACAATAAAACACAAAGTGCTTTTGTCAAACTATAAACTCAAACTGTGACCTACAACTGTCCCCCAACCAAAATCTCACCCACACACACCAACACCCACACACAGTTTAAAAGCAAAACATATTTATCCAACCTCGTTTAAAAACAGTCTGTGAGTCCCATCTTTTGGACATTCATCATATTGCATTGGTTTTAATTTCTTGTCCTCAAACAGAGCACTAATCTGTTTATTTTTAACTTACACATTCTACATTGATTAAAATAGAAAATCAAATGTGTTTTTTTAATGGTAGTATTATTTTATACAATAATTTATAAATCTGATGAGAATAAATGTAGAGTGCATAAAATTTTTAAGGAAAACATTGATCTAAAATAGCACATTAGAGAGAGAGAGAGACGGAGGCGCGGGCGCGATCGAACTGTGTGTGTGTGCGTGTGTGTGAAAGGGGCGCGATCGAACTGTGTGTGTGTGTGGGAGAGAGAATACAATTTTTAAGGAAAACATATTGATCTAATATAGCACATTAGAGAGAGAGAGAGAGAGAGAGAGAGAGAGAGAGAGAGAGAGAGAGAGAGAGAGAGAGAGAGAGAGAGAGAGAGAGAGAGAGGCGCGGGCGCGATCGAACTGTGTGTGTGTGTGCGTGTGTGTGTGAGAGAGAGAGGCGCGGGCGCGATCAAACTGTGTGTGTGCGTGAGACAGAGAGAGAGGCGCGGGAGCGATCGAACTGTGTGTGTGTGTGTGTGTGTGTGTGTGAGAGAGAGAGAGAGAGAGAGAGAGAGAGAGAGAGGCGCGGGTGCGATCGAACTGTGTGTGTGCGTAATACAGGTAATAAATGAATAAAAGGGCGTATAAATACAATTTTGGACACAAGAGGGCAGTATGGCCCCATGAATGACTTTGTTTAAACTATCACCCGAAGATACCCCCTTCCCCTCCCCCTCCCCCTCCTCACACAGACACACACACACACACATACAGAATGGCAGGGTGCATTCTCTCTGTCAGAGAGAGGGAGAGAAAATTCTCAGAATCCACATTCAAACTACAATATCTGACTTTCTGTTGGTCTGAGCTAATGACAATAAATTAGAAAGTTGTTCGGCTTGAGGAGAACAATATACACGCAGAGTTTTGTAACTGTAGGTAAAATTAACTAAGTTATAACACACTTTATGTGTCCTTTTTTAGTCATAAATTCATTTCCTCGCCACGGCCAAACCGTTCGAGATATCAAAAATCCGTTCGCAATTTAGCATCCTCAATGTCTTGACTTCACGCTGAGCGAGTTTCGTGGTGTTTGTATTAATTCTCTAGGAGAAGTAAATCAAAAATTAAAGCATGCATTTTCCAAACAACCCATAATAGCTGACTTCCTGTTGAGCTGTCGTAAAACTTAGAGCACGAAAGTTGTTCGGCCCGATGATATCTATAAGTGTACCGAGTTTCATATTATTACATGTAAGCATGTTTGATATATGGACAAGTGTTCGAATCCCGTTCCAGGGGGCGCTGTCGAGCCCCCCTGCCACGCCCGGGTACCATCTTCGGCCCGGCCTTGATGGCCGCGGGTTCTGACCTGTGTGCAAAGTTTCAAGAGTTTTCGAGCACGTTAAGGGCCCCAAAACCTTGAAAAACTAAAATAAAAGCATTCTCACTCAGCAGACAAACCCCCCTCCCCTCAAACACACGGAGAGACGTAGGGTCAGAGAGAGAGGAAGAGAAAATTCTCCAAAACATCCACATTCAAGCCAAAATATCTGACTTCCTGTTGGTCTGAGCTAATAAGTGTAAATTAGAAAGATGTCCAGCTCGATATGAACATTATACATACTGAGTTTTAAGATTGTTGATAAAAGTATAGACCTAAATCCCCCTCTTTTGTCAAAAGGTGGCGCTACTGAGCCCCGGCAACACGCCCGTTTCTGAAACTTTGCACATGTCTACTGGCTAATAAATGTGATGTGCCTGTCGAGTTTCATGCAATTTCAAGTATGCTAAGGGTCTCAAAAGCATAAAAAAAGAATCTTAAAGTTTGATGCGTTACCACGGCAACAGTATCTAAGATTTCAATAATCCTTTCACAGGTCTAAATCTGCCGTGTGTTTACATTATACACATAAAGTTTGAAGCAAATCGGGTAAAAATAAGAGGGTGATTTCAAAGCATTTTGAAAGTGACACACTTCCTGCTGCCAGTTGGTGGCGCTATAACTTTGACTCACAATAGTCACATCCATGTGATCGGCCTCTTACAGCGAACACACTGCTGAAGTTTCATCAAGATCAGTCAATGTATGCAGAAGTTATAACACACTTCCTGTTTCCATTATTCGCCATAAATTCGTTTCCTCGCCACGGCCAAACCGTTCGAGATATCAAAAATCCCCTGGCAATTTTTCATCCTCAATGTCTTGACTTCATGCACACCGAGTTTGGTGACGATCGGGTGAATTCCCTAGGAGGAGTATATCGAATTCCTGAACATGAGTTTCCAAACAACCCATAATAGCCGACTTCCTGTTGGGCTGGCGTAAAAAGTAAGAGTGCAAAGGATATATGAAACGATGAGATCTATATGTGTACCGATTTTCAGATTAATTCATGCAAGCGTGTTTGATATACGGACATGTTTTCAAATCCCGTTCCAGGGGGCGCTGTCGAGCCCCCCTGCCACGCCCGGGTACCATCTTCAACCCGGCCCTGATGGCCGCGGGTTCTGACCCGTGTGCAAAGTTTCAAGAGTTTTTGAGCACGTTAAGGCCCCCAAAAGTGCCCAAAAGGTAGTAAAATAATAATAATAATAATAATAAATATAGCTGCGAGCAGCGATTGCGGGCCCAAGCCGGTGGCACCGCCGCCCCGGTGCCTTTAGGGTTATTGTGCACGACGTGCAAAAATGTAACCCCGCTTTGACTGTTGAAAAGAAGTGTGCTGTAGAGCTCGCATCAGTGTGGCCTCTGCAAAAGTGCGTATCCAGGGCACATATAAACCACAAAGTATGCGTGAGCAACCTTCTGAACCCAAATTGAAAAATGAGACAGCCTACGGTCTCATGGATTTAACAGACACATGAAATAAGTACACAAGACCGAAAATTCATATGAAGTGTGCCATTTGGGGACAGGGCCTATGATCGTGAACCACAATAGCCACATATATGAGATCATTTAAAATTAGAATAATTTTTAGGTCAATATGTTTTGCAGCACTTAAATGTGTAAATCCAGAAGCCCAGTATTTATCTGGAGGTCTTTGTCCTTTGCCTGTCAACCTGGTTTGTCTCTGCCTTTTCTGTTCTGCCCTGTTTGCCATTGTTCTCCCTGCCTGTCTTGACCATTCTTAATAAAAAGCTGCAAATGGATTCCCCTGGCCTGACCCTGCCTCGATACAACACACATGCTGCATCTGCTCGCTATCTGCCGAACGGCTCTGGTAGTTCCGCTTCAGCACTGATGATGTTGTAGGAATAGTGCGCTCTGGTTGGTCTGGATTATTAGGAAATTTTTAGTTTATACAGAAATAAGTTATTTATAATTCATATATATAGATAGATAGATAGATAGATAGATAGATAGATAGATAGATAGATAGATAGATAGATAGATAGATAGACATATATAAAGACACAGAGAATATTACTTGCCTTACCTTTTTAGTAAAATGAAAAAATAAATATAAATAACTAGGGAAACCGAGATAATTATTCTGATTTGATGATACACTCAAAATATTACACAAGCAATTGTTTAAATGTAATGATATTCAGAACAGAACAAGAATTTTAAAAAACTATAAACAAGAAGAAACCGAAATAATGTAAAGCGAAAGTGAAAGTAAGTGGTGTTAGGCTTATGTAACTCTCTCATTAGAATCAAACTGTTTCAACATTTGTGATGTATTTGGATGCTAAACTATTCTTTATTATGGGCTTTGTACTTCACTCACGTTCCAATATGTGTGTGTGTGTGTGTGTGTGTGTATGTGTGTGTGTGTGTGTGTTTGGTGTGTGTGTGTGGGTGAGGTGTGGGTGCGATTGAACTGTTACACAAAAACATACTCCGTCATTTTGTTCATCGAGGACGTAAATTCAAACTGCAAAGTGTTTACTTATATTTATGTACACTCACAATAAAACACAAAGTGCTTTTGTCAAACTATAAACTCAAACTGTAACCTACAACTGTCCCCCAACCAAAATCTCACCCACACACACCAACACCCACACACACAGTTTAAAAGCAAAAAATATTTATCCAACCTTGTTTAAAAACAGTGAGTGAGTGCCATCTTTTGGACATTCATCATATTGCATTGGTTTTAATTTCTTGTCCTCAAACAGAGCACTAATTTGTTTATTTTTAAGTTACACATTCTACATTGATTAAAATAGAAAATCAAATGTGTTTTTTTAATGGTAGTATTATTTTAAACAATAATTTATAAATCTGATGAGAATAAATGTAGTGTGCATACATTTTTTAAGGAAAACATTGATCTAATATAGCACATTAGAGAGAGAGAGACGGAGGCGCGGGCGCGATCGAACTGTGTGTGTGTGTGTGCGTGTGTGTGTGTGACAGGGGCGCGATCGAACTGTGTGTGTGTGTGGGAGAGAGAATAAAATTTTTAAGGAAAACATATTGATCTAATACAGCACATTAGAGAGAGAGAGAGAGAGAGAGAGAGAGAGAGAGAGAGAGAGAGAGAGAGAGAGAGAGCGGCGCGGGCGCGATGGAACTGTGTGTGTGTGTGTGCGTGTGTGTGTGTGAGAGAGAGAGGCGCGGGCGCGATCGAACTGTGTGTTTGTGTGCGTGTGTGGGAGAGAGAGAGGCGCGGGCGCGATCAAACAGTGTATGTGCGTGAGACAGAGAGAGAGGCGCGGGAGCGATCGAAGTGTGTGTGTGTGTGTGTGTGTGTGTGTGTGAGAGAGTGAGACAGAGTGAGAGAGAGAGAGAGAGAGAGAGAGAGAGGCGCGGGTGCGATCGAACTGTGTGTGTGCGTAATACAGGTAATAAATGAATAAAAGTGCGTATAAATACAATTTTGGACACAAGAGGGCAGTATGGCCCTATGAATGACTTTGTGTTTAAACTATCACCCGACCATCCCCCCCCCCCCCCCCCCTCCTCACACAGACACACACACACACACACATACAGAATGGTAGGGTGCATTCTCTCTGTCAGAGAGAGGGAGAGAAAATTCTCAGAATCCACATTCAAACTACAATATCTGACTTTCTGTTGGTCTGAGCTAATGACAATAAATTAGAAAGTTGTTCGGCTTGACGAGAACAATATACACGCAGAGTTTTGTAACTGTAGGTAAAATTAACTAAGTTATAACACACTTTATGTGTCCTTTTTTAGTCATAAATTCATTTCCTCGCCACGGCCAAACCGTTCAAGATATCAAAAATCCGTTCGCAATTTAGCATCCTCAATGTCTTGTCTTCACGCTGACCGAGTTTCGTGGTGTTTGGATTAATTCTCTAGGAGAAGTATATATAAAAAAAAAGCATGCATTTTTCAAACAACCCATAATAGCTGACTTCCTGTTGAGCTGTCGTAAAACTTAGAGCACGAAAGTTGTTCGGCCCGATGAGATCCATATGTGTACCGAGTTTCATATTATTACATGCAAGCATGTTTGATATATGGACAAGTGTTCGAATCCCGTTCCAGGGGGCGCTGTCGAGCCCCCCTGCCACGCCCGGGTACCATCTTCAGCCCGGACCTGATGGCCGCGGGTTCTGACCTGTGTGCAAAGTTTCAAGAGTTTTCGAGCACGTTAAAGGCCCCAAAACCTTGAAAAACTAAAATAAAAGCATTCTCACACAGCAGACAAACCCCCCTCCCCTCAAACACACAGAGAGACGTAGGGTCAGAGAGAGAGGAAGAGAAAATTCTCCAAAACATCCACATTCAAGCCAAGTAAATTAGAAAGTTGTCCAGCTCGATATGAACATTATACATACTGAGTTTTAAGATTGTAGATAAAAGTATAGACCTAAATCCCCCTCTTTTGTGAAAAGGTGGCGCTACTGAGCCCTGGCACCATGCCCGTTTCTGAAACTTTGCACATGTCTACTGGCTAATAAATGTGATGTGTCTGTCGAGTTTCATGCAATTTCAAGTATGCTAAGGGTCTCAAAAGCATAAAAAAAGAATCTTAAAGTTTGATGCGTTACCACGGCAACAGTATCTAAGATATCAATAATCCTTTCACAGGTCTACATCTGCCGTGTGTTTACATTATACACATAAAGTTTGAAGCAAATCGGGTAAAAATAAGAGGGTCATTTCAAAGCATTTTGAAAGTGACACACTTCCTGCTGCCAGTTGGTGGCGCTATAACTTTGACTCACAATAGTCACATCCATGTGATCGGCCTCTTACAGCGAACACACTGCTGAAGTTTCATCAAGATCAGTCAATGTATGCAGAAGTTATAACACACTTCCTGTTTCCATTATTCGCCATAAATTCGTTTCCTCGCCACGGCCAAACCGTTTGAGATATCAAAAATCCCCTGGCAATTTTTCATCCTCAATGTCTTGACTTCATGCACACCGAGTTTGGTGACGATCGGGTGAATTCCCTAGGAGAAGTGTTTCAAATTCCTGAACACGAGTTTCAAAACAACCCACAATAGCCGACTTCCTGTTGGGCTGGCGTAAAAAGTAAGAGTGCGAAGAATATATGAAACGATGAGATCTATATGTGTACCAATTTTCAGATTTCAAGGCTTGGGCCCTAATAATAAAGAATAATCCTAACGAAAACAATAGGGCCTTTGCCTTTTCAGGGCTTGGGCCCTAATTAAAGCCGCAAGCAGCATTGGAAGGGCCCTCGCACACGTGCCACCGCCACCCGGTGGCTTTAGGAAGACAGAGCACGGTGGGCAATGTGCATTTAAGTAGGTAAACATAGGAGGAGTATGTCAAATTCAGTTACAAATGTCCTTTATTATGGGGATAATAGCATGCATTATCACTCAGATAAGTGTTGCTAACATGTTTTAGCATGTTTCTAGCATGTTTAGAACTCACTGGCATATTTACTATGTTGCTAGTAATGCATCACAGTGTAAAACATGTCACTTCCTGTCGACAGCAGATGGCGCTATTACTTTAACTTAAAATTGTCATGTAGATGCGTTCAGGGCAGGACTCTTATCAAACGTGTGAAGTTTGGGGCAGGTTAGGGTCAGGCTTAGGGTTACTGCATCACAGTGTAAAACATGTCACTTCCTGTTGACAGTAGGTGGCGCTATTACTATAACTGAAAATTGTCATGTAGATGTGTTCAGGGCAGGACTTTTATCAAAAGTGTGACGTTTGGGGCAGATTGGACATTCCTTGCCTGAGTTAAAACAACTTCCTGTTTCATGGCATTAATAGCATGATTTAACACTTAACTAAGTATTGCTAGCATGCTTTAGCATGTTTTTAACATGTTTAACACTCAATGGCATATTTTACTATGTTGCTAGTACTGCATCACAGTGTAAAACATGTCACTTCCTGTTGACAGCAGGTGGCGCTATTACTATAAAAGAAAAATCTCATGTAGATGTGTTCAGGCCATGACTCTTATCAAACGTGTGAAGTTTGGGGCAGATTGGACATTGCCTTCTTGAGTAACAGCAACTTCCTCTTTCATTGCATTAGCATGCTTTAGCACTTAGCTAAGAATTGTTAGCATGTTTTAACATGTTTCTAACATGTTTAACACTCAATGGCATATTTTACTATGTTGCTAGTACTGCATCACAGTGTAAAACATGTCACTTCCTGTTGACAGTAGGTGGCGCTATTACTATAACAGAAAATTGTCATGTAGATGTGTTCAGGCCATGACTCTTATCAAACATGTGAAGTTTGGGGCAGATTGGATATTGCCTTCTTCAGTAACAACAACTTCCTGTTTCATTTTAGCATGTTTGTAGTATGTTGCTAGCATGTTTAGCACTTGCTGGCACTTTTTTTAAATATTATTAGGAGTCCACAACAGTGTTAAAAATGTCACTCCCTGTTGCCAGCAGGTGGTGCTATGACTGTAACTGAATTTGAGCATGGACATGTGTTCAGAACAGAACTCTTATCAAACGTGTTAAGTTTGAGGCAGATTGGACATTGCCTTCTTGAGTAACAACAACTTCCTGTTTCATTGTATTAGCATGCTTTAGCACTTAGCTAAGAATTGCTAGCATGTTTTAACATGTTTCTAACATGTTTATAACTCAATGGCATAATTAATATGTTGCTAGTACTGCATCACAGTGATAAACATGTCACTTCCTGTTTCCAGTAGGTGGCGCTATTACTATAACTGAATATTCTCATGTAGATGTTTTCAGGCCATGATTCTTATCAAACGTGTGAAGTTTGGGGCAGATTTGATATTCCATGCTTGAGTTACAGCAAATTCCTATTTAATTGCAGTAATAACATGCTTTAGGACTTAGCTAAGTTTTTGCTAGCATGTTTTAACATGTTTCTAGTATGTTGCTAGCATGTTTAACACTTGCTGGCACTTTTTTATATATTATTAGGAGTCCACAACAGTGTTAAACATGCCACTTCCTGTTACCAGCAGGTGGCGCTATGACTGTAGCTGAATTTGAGCATGGACATGTGTTCAGGACAGAACTCTTATCAAATGTGTGAAGTTTGGGGCAGATTAGACATTGTTTGCCTGAGTTACAGCAACTTCCTGTTTCATGGCGAAACATCGAAATTTGTAAGGCCGCTGAGGACACGCCCTTCGACAAAAACTCAAGATCTTTTTTTAGCAAGATTACACTCACCAAATTTGAAGATGATCAGATTAAAACTGTAGGAGGAGTTTGTTAAAGTACGAGGCCTGAAAATGGCAAAAACTGCACAAAAATCTGAGAGGAAGTTCAAAATGGCTGACTTCCTGTTGTGTTTAGGGCTAAGCTCCAAGAGACTTTTTTGTAGGTATTGGGCCATTACATGTATGTACCGAATTTCGTACACGTACGTGAAACGTAGCGGGAGGCGTACTCCGTTGAACCTTTATAGGTGGCGCTATCGAGCCATTTTGCCCCGCCCAATTCTGAAACGCATATCAGATGTAAATTTTTGCCAGTTCTGACGCGTGCAAATTTTCGTGAGTTTTCGTGCATGTTTAGGCCCTCAAAAATGCAATTCATTGCGGAGAATAATAATAATAATAAACAGAGCAATTCCAATTCTAATAATAATAAATAATCCTAAGGAAAACAATAGGGCTTTCGCCTTCAAGGCTTGGGCCCTAATAAAAAATATAAAAAAGGTACTTCACAGGCAGCATTTAAAGTAAGTCAGTAGGGGGCCGTAGTAATCATACGCTAGGAGGCTCAGCCACACACACAGAGCAAAAAAAAAAAAAAAAAAAAAGGAAAAGCGTGACCCAGTCAGCTTGTGACAGCAGGAGGTAAACAAACAACAACTAAGAGAGATCACCTTTTGCATCTAACTATAATATATATATATATATATATATATATATATATATATATATATATATATATATATATATATATATATACAGGTCCTTCTCAAAAAATTAGCATATTGTGATAAAGTTCATTAGTTTCCATAATTTAATGATAAAAATTAAACTTTCATATATTTTAGATTCATTGCACACCAACTGAATTATTTCAGGTCTTTTATTGTTTTAATACTGATGATTTTGGCATACAGCTCATGAAAACCCCAAATTCCTATCTAAAAAAATTAGGATATCATGAAAAGGTTCTCTAAACGAGCAAGATTGTGGAGAAAGACCGATTCTAGACCTTGGGGGACCTGCGGAAGCAGTGGACTGAGTCTGGAGTAGAAAAATCCAGAGCCACCGTGCACAGGCGTGTGCAGGAAATGGGCTACAGGTGCCACATTCCCCTGGTCAAGACACTTTTGAACCAGAAACAGCGGCAGAAGCGCCTGACCTGGGTTACAGAGAAGCAGCACTGGACTGTTGCTCAGTGGTCCAAAGTACTTTTTTCAGATGAAAGCAAATTTTGCATGTCATTCGGAAATCAAGGTGCCAGAGTCTGGAGGAAGACTGGGGAGAAGGAAATGCCAAAATGCCTGAAGTCCAGTGTCAAGTACCCACAGTCAGTGATGGTCTGGGGTGCCATGTCAGCTGCTGGTGTTGGTCCACTGTGTTTTATCAATGGCAGGGTCAATGCAGCTTGCTATCAGGAGATTTTGGAGCACTTCATGCTTCCACCTGCTGAAAAGCTTTATGGAGATGACGATTTCATTTTTCAGCACGACCTGGCACCTGCTCACAGTGCCAAAACCACTGGTAAATGGTTTACTGACTTATATTACTGTCCTCAATTGGCCTGCCAACTCTCCTGACCTGAACCCCATAGAGAATATGTGGGATATTGTGAAGAGAAAGTTGAGAGACGCAAGACCCAACACTCTGGATGAGCTTAAGGCCGCTATCGAAGCATCCTGGGCCTCCATAACACCTCAGCAGTGCCACAGGCTGATTGCCTCCATGCCACGCCGCATTGAAGCAGTCATTTCTGCAAAAGGATTCCCGACCAAGTATTGAGTGCATAACTGAACATAATTATTTGAAGGTTGACTTTTTTTGTATTAAAAACACTTATTTTATTGGTCGGATGAAATATGCTAATTTTTTGAGATAGGAATTTTGGGTTTTCATGAGCTGTATGCCAAAATAATCAGTATTAAAACAATAAAAGACCTGAAATATTTCAGTTGGTGTGCAATGAATCTAAAATATATGAAAGTTTAATTTTTATCATTACATTATGGAAAATAATGAACTTTATCACAATATGCTAATTTATTTAGAGGAACCTGTTAGCTCATTGGCCTCACCTCATCGGGTAAATTATTACATTGGAGAAGTTGAAGTGCAGCTTCAGTGTCTTTGTGGCAGCTGAAATGCTGCTGTTTACCATCAACAATAACACACAGCGTACAAGGATACCGAAGAAAGTATTTCATATTGAGTTCACGGAGCTTACGTTTGACAGGATCAAAGTTTCGCCGTCTCCTCGTCAGATCGGCACTGAAGTCTGGATAAATGAAGATGCAACTCTCGCTGTTTTCCAGCTTCTCTTTCTCCCTAGCAAGGCGAAGGATTTTTACCTCATCCTGGAAGTTAAGCAGTGTGATCATGATGGACCTGGGACTGGCTCTGTCACTCTGTCGGACAGACGGAGAGCGATGGGCCCTCTCAATGATCGGTGTAGTGGGAAAGTTGCTTCGTCCCAGGAGTTGTATAACCAGCCAAGACATGAAACTGACGATATCACCGCCTTAAGCGGACTCATGCACTCCCACGAAACGGCGGTTACAGCATCGGCTCCGGTTCTCCAGGTCATCAACCTTGTCCAGCAGGTAAGAATTGCTTTTCTCGAGTTGCTGAACCCGAGCCACAAACTCCTGTACATTGTCCTCATTAGCTCCTACATGCTGCTCTAGTAAATTAACTTGTTCTCCCAAAGTTGTTGAAGAATTCTGAATGCTGCTCAGACTACTTTGTATGGGATCCACTTTTGCATCAAATTGCATGTCAGTCTTGATCTGTTGAATGGCGTCCCACAAGGTTTGTAATGAAATGTGCTGCTCCTCCATTGTGGCAAAGACGCATTCGTCCCAAAATAAATCTATTGACTGTGTAGACTAGAGCAACTTAGTTAGATGCTTGACTTATTTAGATGCAAATCAGGTCACAATCATGTGGATCAGTATAAAGGATCGCTTAAGAAGATACTATACCATAGACAAACAGACTTGAGCTTGAGCTACGTTCACTCACGCGGCAGCCATCTTGTCAGTGACCCGGAAGTGCAGGCGATCTTTCTTTGGGGCAGAGGCAAATCGGTTCAAAACCACGCTCTGTACACCATTTGGATTATTTGAATTTAATTGTATGCCTTTTGGCCTTTGCAATGGATCAAGTACCTTTCAGAGACTTATTGAGCGCATTTTTGGAGATCAGAGTTTTCAGTCCCTGCTGCTATATAATTACATTGAAAAATGTATTTGTTCTCATCTTCTTTTGAACAGCATGTACAAAGACTGGAGTTGGTCCTGCACAGACTTGATAAGGATAATTTGAGAGTAAAGTTGACTAAGTGTTCTTTTTTTCAACACAAGGTGAAATACTTGGGCCATGTGGTGTCTTCAGATGGAGTATCAACTGATCCAGACAAGATCACAGTTTTGTCAAAGTGGAGAAGACCTCAATATCTTCAAGAGTTGAGCTCATTCTTGGGCTTTGCTAGCTATTATTGCCGGTTTGTCGCAGGTTTCTCAAAAATAGCACCCTGGTAGGCCCTGGTTGCTGCCTTGCTGCCTAAAAATCACAGAGGTACTTCCAAGAAATCTTTAGAGCAATGGACTGTATGGTATGTGAACATGCATTTCAGACATTAAAGAGCAAGTTGGTATCCGCTCCTGTGTTAACTTATGCAGACTTCAAGGAATCTTCTATTCTGGAACTAGATGCAAGCCATAATGGACTGGGTGCGGTACTATCGCACGAACAAGATGGTAAAGTAAGGCCTATAGCATGTGCAAGCAGAGGACTGAGAAAACATGAACGTAACATGCAAAATTATAGTTCCATGAAATTGGAATTTTTAGCCCTGAAACGGGCAGTGGCTGATAAGTTCAGGGAGTATTTGTTGGGAAATAAATGTCTTGTTTTTACCGACAATAATCCATTGAGCCATTATCAAACTGCAAAATTTGGAAAGGCAAACAGCAATGCAGATGCACTATCTTGTCAGTATGTTGATGCAACAATGGAAGTTATAGCCTCTTTAACCCCTTTGCCAGTTCTGTTGACACAGGCTACCCAAGAGGTGAGTAGTCCTGACATGCAGGTTACCCAGGAGTCAGTGACAACTCTTCCAGCGCGAACAAAAGGGGACATTACACTGTTGCAGATCTGGTGATAGGCCCTTTTCTGGGTTTTTGGAAGCGTCAGAGAAGCCCAAATCGTGAGGAGAGAGAGTCTGCATCTCTACAACTTTTAGAACTTTGTAGGCAATGGAACAAGCTGTTGGAAAAAGATGGCACTCTCCACCGACGGATTATGCCACAGGATGGAGGCAAGGAAATCCATAAATTAGTGCTTCCAGAGGTGTTAAGAAAGGATGTGTTAACGAGTCTTCATGACAAACATGGGCATCAAGGGATCGACCTCTCACCAGACCTGGTGAGAAGGCGATGCTATTGGCCAGGTATGAACCAAGATGTTGAACAATGGTGTAAAAACTGTGAAAGATGCCCACTGGCCAAGGTCGTTCAGCCAAGGTTACGCAGTTTTATGGGCCATCTATTGGCTTCTAAACCACTTGATATTTTGGCAATAGACTTTACTGTTTTAGAGCCTTCATCCGATGGAAAAGAGAACGTTTTAATTTTTAATTATGTTTTTTCAAAGTACACTCAAGCCATCCCTACCAGGGATCAGTCTGCCAGTACTGTAGCAGAGGCTTTGGTAAATCACTGGCTTTATATTTTTGGAGTACCCTGCCAAATCCATTCAGACCAGGGGAGGTGTTTTGAAAGCATGTTTATTCAACAACTTTGTTACATGTATGGGGTAGTTAAAACGAGATTAACACCATCTAGGCCACAAGGTAATGGCCAGTGTGAACGTTTTAACAGGACACTTCATAATTTGCTTCGCATTTTGCTTGTTCAAAAGAAATGCGACTGGCCTGTTTACCTTCCACAAATGTTGTTTGCTTATAATACATCAGTGCATCAATCTACTGACTATTACCTTCACATGTTCATGTTTGGACAGGAACCGCAACTACCTGTTGATTTTCTGCTGGGGCAGGAGAGTCTGCAAGGAGGAAAGGTGGGTGAGTGGATCACAGAGCCCAGGAGAAATTGAAGTGTGTATTTCAGGATGCAAGACGTCAACTCCAAGTGGCTGCTGATCAGAGAGCAAGGAAGCATGATGTGACCAACAATAATCCAGAACTTGACTTAGGACAACTAGTTCTAAACAGAGATAACAGAAAGAAAGGTCGCCAAAAGATTCAAAATTTCTGGGACCCCACAGTGTTTAAAGTTGCAAGGTGCATTTTGGTATACATTTTGCTTGGAAATAAATATATGAAATATTTTATAACACCAGAAATATCTTCTAATTATATTAATTTATCTTTAGGATGTTGGATAAGTTGCAGTGAACTAATAAATCATTACACTTTTTAAGAAACCAAATATAATAAAGATACAAAATATAGTTTTGGGTATAGGACCTAAAGATGACTTATACTTATACAAAAATCCCCAGTTTTAAATGATTGGTTAGATTTAGATTCTAAAGTACACTATGGAGAGGATAACATGAAATTAAGATCAAAACTATACATTTTGAAAAGATATGTGCAACTCTAAAATCAAAGAATATTCCATTAAATAAAGGAATACACATTAGTCTACATTAACTACATTTTTATATAACCCTCCCTCCCTTTTAATTAAATTAATTTAGTTAATTAATTTACTTATTTAAATTTGAATATTGAATTATTATTTTTTTCAACATTGTATTTATTGATTTTAGAAACATTTACATTAAAACAATCACAGTAAAATAATATACAAAAAAGGGGGGTAATAAAAATAAACGACAATATCTATACTATACAAACATCAAGACAATGGTACATTAATATCATAACATGGTGAATGTTATACCTGGTTACACTGAAAATAATCTATTTGTTTCAGCTTTCTTCAAAAATTCTATACATGGGTTCCATACTTTGAAAAACTTTCCAGATTTTCCTTTAACAATATATGTGAGTTTCTCCAAAGCCAAACAATTCCTGTAACCATTGTTTTAAAAGTAGGGATTTCTGTGTTTTTCCAATGACGACTACAAGTTTTGCTCGTAATAAACAGGTCTTTCCAGAGTTAGTAAGAGTGCAAGTTACAGGGAAAATATTAAATATACAAAGTTTAGGACATTTGGGGACATTCTGTTTCACCACCAGTGACAAAAAGTCCAAAACCTTTTCCCAATAAAGTTGAACTTGAGGGCACTTAAGCAATGCTATACAGTTCCTATCTCTAGGTTGCATTTTATACATTGATTGGGAATGTTGGGATTACATTTATGAAGCAATTCTGGAGTTATGGATACTCTCATTATCCACTTGTTCTGCAGAAGTTTAAAACTGGTATTAATTGTCTGGATTTGGGCCTTTAAGCAGATAGTCTGCCATTCATCTTCAGTCATATTCTCACTTATATCTTGAATATAGAATGCTTTTTCTCCGTATTTTCTTTACAGTTAGTGGAGATCAGTTTATAAAACAAGGAAACTTGCCTTGCACCATTAAGGTGGTTTAAAGTAATTATTTTAAAAGAGGACAGCTCTGGTAAGAGAAGAGAAAGATGCTGTGTTTTATTGATTCAATTCCTAATTTGAAGATATTTAAAAAAAATGGGTTTTAGGCAAATCAAACTTTTGTCTTAATTCTTGAAAACTGAGCATAGTTTCATTGCTAAATAAATCTGCCACCTTGTTCAAACCTTTTGATGCCCAGATTTTAAAACCACCATCATGTGTCCCCGGTGTAAACATAGTGTTTGCCCAAATAGGGGTAAATTGTGATAATTGTGGAATCTGTCCAATATGTTTCAAAACTTCATACCATACCACAATATTATTTTAACAAAGGGGTTGGAAGTGGCTTTTTTCAGTTTGGGCAGGGGTGCTGAATGATACAGATTCAAAGGCAATTTTTGAGTTGTACTCGCCTCAATCCGTATCCAAGGGATAGAATTATCATTTGTAAACCAAAACATTGCTGCTCTTAGCTGAGCTGCCCAGTAGTACCACTTAAGATTAGGCAACTGCAACCCTCCACTTTCATATGGTAAATACAAAAGAGAGAGCCTCAGCCTGGGACGTCAATTTGCCCAAATAAAATTGGTGAACAGCTTCTTCATATTACAGAAAAAATTATGTGGTGGGGGCAGAGGAATTGATTGAAATAAATAAGAATTTTGGGAGAACATTCATTTTTAATATATTAATATGTCCAATCTGAGAAATTGGTTGGGATGACCATTTATTAATTGATTCAGTGAATAATTTAGTTGTATAATTATAATTACGTTTAGCCAAATTCTTTATGTCTGCGGTGATATTAATACCAAGATGTTTGAAATCTTCATGAGCATTTTTTAAAGGGGGTCTGGAAGGGAGGTGAGAGACGTTCCGTTTCTTTTAGAAATAGGATCATAGATTTTGACTCATTCACTTTATAACCTGAAAAAGATCCAAATGATTTAATTAGGCACAATAAAGAAGGCACAGATGTACTTAAATTGGATAGAAATAATATAATGTCATCAGCATATAAAGCTATTTTATTTTCAAGACCGCCAATTGTAATCCCTTATATATCTCCACTTCTTCGTACTGCAATAGTCAAAGGCTCAATAACCAATGTAAAAAGGAGCGGCGAAAGGGGGCATCCCTGACGTGTGCCTCGAGAAAGTGGAAAAGATTTAGAGATTATATTATTAGTCAATATCTCTGCTGTGGGTTTTGAATATAAACATTTTATCCATTTTATAAAATACGGACCGATACCAAAACAAGAGAGTGTATCAAAAAGATAGTCCCACTCCACCCTATCAAAAGCCTTCTCTGCATCTAAAGAAAGTAAAGCTGTATCCGAGTCTTCTTTTGTTGAGTATGACATTTAACACGCGCCATATATTATGAAAAGCTTGTCTACCCCTTATAAAGCCATTTTAATCAGGATCAATCAGTAAAGGTAAATACTTATCAGGTCTACTGGCTAAAACTTAAGCAATTATCTTTGTGTCCTTTATACTCTGTTCCAATTCAATCATTTTAAGGGCAGATCTGTTTGTCTTAGAACTAGTAAAGCTGATAATTTGTATCCCTAATATAGGCCTTAAATGCCTCCCATCGTATTGAAGCAGATGTCTGAGAGTATATTTCAGTGATAATGCTGCATGATCCGATAAAACAATACTACTATACACTCACCTAAAGGATTATTAGGAACACCTGTTCAATTTCTCACTAATGCAATTATCTAATCAACCAATCACATGGCAGTTGCTTCAATGCATTTAGGGGTGGGGTCCTGGTCAATACAATCTCCTGAACTCCAAACTGAATGTCAGAATGGGAAAGAAAGGTGATTTAAGCTATTTTGAGGGTGGCATGGTTGCTGCTGCCAGACGGGCCGGTCTGAGTATTTCACAATCTGCTCAGTTACTGGGATTTTCACGCACAACCATTTCTAGGGTTTACAAAGAATGGTGTGGGAAAAACTTCCAGTATGCGGCAGTCCTGTGGGCGAAAATGCCTTGTTGATGCTAGAGGTCAGAGGAGAATGGGCCGACTGATTCAAGCTGATAGATGAGCAACTTTGACTGAAATAACCACTCGTTACAACCGAGGTATGCAGTAAAGCATTTGTGAAGCCACAACACGCACAACCTTGAGGCGGATGGGCTACAACAGCAGAAGACCCCACCGGGTACCACTCATCTCCACTACAAATAGGAAAAAGAGGCTACAATTTGCAAGAGCTCACCAAAATTGAACAGTTGAAGACTGGAAAAATGTTGCCTGGTCTGATGAGTCTCGATTTCTGTTGAGACATTCAGATGGTAGAGTCAGAATTTGGCGTAAACAAAATGAGAACATGGATCCATCATGCCTTGTTACCACTGTGCAGGCTGGTGGTGGTGGTGTAATGGTGTGGGGGATATTTTCCTAGCACACTTTAAGCCCCTTAGTGCCAATTGGGCATCATTTAAATGCCACGGCCTACCTGAGCACTCTTTCTGATCATGTCCATCCCTTTATGGCCACCATGTACCCATCCTCTGATGGCTACTTCCAGCAGGATAATGCACCATGTCACAAAGCTCGAATCATTACAAATTGGTTTCTTGAACATGACAATGAGCTCACTTCACTAAAATGGCCCCCACAGTCACTAGATCTCAACCCAACAGAGCATATTTGGGATGTGGTGGAACGGGAGCTTCGTGTCCTGGATGTGCATCCCACAAATCTCCATCAACTGCAAGATGCTATCCTATCAATATGGGCCAACATTTCTAAAGAATGCTTTCAGCATCTTGTTGAAGCAATGCCACCTAGAATTAAGGCAGTTCTAAAGGCGAAAGGGGGTCAAACACAGTTTTAGTAGGGTGTTCCTAATAATCCTTTAGGTGAGTGTATTTACAGTTAGATATATAATCAATCAAATGCTTAAATTAAGAAAATAGTCTATTCTGGAGTAAGTATGGAAAGATGAGGAATAGCAAGAAAATTCTTTCTTTGTTGGGTTTTGAAGCCTCCAGACATCGCTTAAATTAAGGTCTTTAATGTATTGATTAATTATGATCCTACTTTCCGAATGTGAAGTGTCAATACCTGTGGAACGGTCCAATTTAGGATCTAAGGTACAATGTAACCAGCGACTATTAAGAGACCTTGAAGGGAAGACACAATTAAGAAAAGATTATGAAAGAAATTTGGTTCATCCGTATTAGGGCCATAAACACTTACAAGATTACAATATTCGTTGAACAGCCTACCATTGATTATAACATATCTACCCAATGGATCACGAATAGTTTTTAATATATGAAATGGGACTGATTTATGTATCAGCACAGCTACCCCTCTTGAGCGCGAGCTATATGATGCTGCTATAACCTGACCCGGCCATCTTCAACGCAGTTTAATGACTTCGCCGGACAATAAATGTGTTTCTTGCAGGAATACTATTTTAGGATGGAGGTAGTTAACTCTGTTAACCAGAGTTAATGATAACCTAGATTCCCCTGACATTTGCAACAAAATGTAATATTTTAAATATTCTTGGTAGTCCAAACATTAATGATCTGTTCCAATAAACACCCTGTAACCTTTTCGTAAAGTAGAAAGAATTATAAAATATTAGTATAAAAAAAAAAAACTAATAAAAAAACAGTCCCCAGCTCATGCACTAGATAAAACACACAGATGCACGACGAACCTCCCTTTTTCTTTGACTAGAACTGTAGTTACGTACTCTTGCGTTCCTCTAATAGGAGCATTCCTATTAGGTATTAGGTTGCTGAATTAAAAAAAATAAAAAATCATTCACATCATAAATCTAAATAATTTCACTAAAAATTATAAAAATGGAAAGATCTGTAATCATTTTATTGACTGGTCTAAAGTCTCAAAGCTAAGATGTTATTATTACTACTACTATTGTTAAAATTATTACAATTATTACTATAATTGTTTCAAATTGTCTCGAGTTCTATATATTTTTTCTCTCCACATCACCAGAAAAATTTAATTAATAATGATTACTATATCACACTAAGTTAATCTTTTGCTTAAACTTATCACGGTACCTGCATACACTACTATATCTATACATCTATATATTTTGCTGTTTTGTTTCTCCCTCTCTCTCTCTCTCTCTCTCTCTCTATATATATATATATATATATGTGTGTGTGTGTGTCATAGGTCTCATACTTTTTATAAGCTGCTATGTCTTGTGACAGTAGAATGAATCATAATAGAAATATATATATATATATATATATATATTTAATTGAAAACCATGCAGTGAAATACACCTGCAATAGTTTCACATTGTAATGTCATTGAACAACAGTAAGAGAGAATAATAGATCAGAACTTAATTTAAATGAACAAAAAAAAAATCAAAAAGTAGAAAAATTCACCACCAAAAAAAAAAAAAAAAAAAAAAAAATTCAGTGATGACAATAACCCAATATATAGCAGCTTTTAACATCGCCTCACCGGAACACGTATAGGAGCGGAGCATTCACAATTGCAGGTTATGATTCAGTCCGCTGAACAAGTGCTTTTCTATAGCGAGCAAATTCTATATGAGGCCGGTTCATATGGTGACAAGTCAACGTCTGAAGAATGATTCAGTGTAATAATTGTATTTGTGATGTTTGATTTGGGGGATGTGCGATGGGTGAAAGGGGCATTTGCAAAATATGCTTTAATTTTGTAATTCCGCTAGGTGTCACTAGTGTCGCAGGAACTACATACTTACCTCTAAAGTTGCAGTATTGGTCTCTGTATTGGACATGAAAAAGTGGTATTGACCCATGCCTACCATTATCATGCTGCAGACTCAAATAGGCAATATGCCAAAAGAGCAACAAAACCTTGCCATTGCCATTTATTTCAGTCCTGTAAAACTTAATTTTACAGAAAAGACAGACAATGAAATTAATTACTGTTACACACATTTTCACCTGTTTACCAAAATCAACTTGTGATAAAAAAGTGATGGTAGAAATATAAAATAATGTGAAATTTAAATTTTTTTTATCTAAGATTAAGAGACTAAAATCAAAGAATTATGTTTTTAATAAATCATGTTTTAGATAATGTCCAGTTAAGCAAGCTAAATAACTCCATAAATGACTAGATTGATTTCACAGTGTATATTGCAATACTTTTTTGGAAAAATGCAAAATAAAGATAAGGCTTACAATTAAAAAAGGAAAACAAAACATACATAGCTACTAAATATATAAAGTCTTACAAAATATTATATATATATTGTAAAATGATTTTAAAATGGATGTATTTATTTTTTCATCTGAAGATATTTATCATCAAAATACCAGAACACAACCTCTTTGCAATATATATGATTTGCAGGAATTAAGCCCACATTAAAAATGGTGACACTACAATTATCACAATACTTGTAATATTTTTTTTTTTCCAAATGTAACAAAAAGGAATTTTATAGTAAAAGTCAGCTACATTCATTTGCCTCTACTAAAGTCATATTGTTTATTTGAAAGGTTCTAGATTGCCAGTTAAGGCAGAGTCCATGAGGTCATCATCCTCTGTATGCATAAACACAGGACTTGGACGTGAGGACCGCTCAGAGCTAAGCAACAACATTGAAGTTTCTGAAGATATAGGGGATCTGGACCAGCCATCTGGCTTCGCTGTGTGAGAGGGCGGCCCACAAGACATTGTTGACTTCTTCTTTTCTTTTTCTCGATCTCTGTCCCTATCCCGCTCTTTCTGCTTCTTCTTCTCTTTTTTATGTTTCTTGTGTTTTTCACTCTGGTTAATGGATATGGAACTCATGTAGTCTTGAATGGGTTGGTGTGGTCTCATAGTTTGGTCATCATCAGAGCTAGGACTGTTCTGATGAGACTTTTCAGCAACTGAACTGCTACCAGACTCGCTCTCACTGTCTGGATTTATAGGCGTGTACCCAGGGGAACGGCTGTGGCTAGGGGAGCTACGGTCATGTTTTGGTGTAGAGCCACTAAAAAGGGGTGATGCTTTGTGGCCTGAGTGCTGGGAACGCATAGCACCATCTCCAGAAATTTCTCCAGGTTTCTGAAGAGTTACTTTAGATTTAATGCTGGGAGATCCCCCTTCTGGCTTGCTAATAATAATCTTTGCCACACCAGTGCCAGTCACTGCACTGCTTTTGGAATCAACCATCTTCTTGTCACCAGAATTGCTCCCTGATCCGGACACCTTGGATTTGCCATCTTTGTCTATCTTGTCACGCTTGCTCAGAAACTCACCTCCCTGGGAGGACATACCATGCTTGCAGGATGTAGGACCAGCATTTTGTGGCACTACCCCACCTGCAGTGCCACCACAGCCTTCACTCTCCTCCCCACCAATGCCCCCACTTCCCACACTCTTCAGTTTGTCAATGACTGCGGTTAGAGATGGCTTTTTGTTTCGGCTTGGGGACTTTCCCTTTGCATTAGGGTTGTTTCCACTTCCACCACCACTGCAACTCCCACCACTGTTCCCATATTGTGACTGACCACTTGAAGAAAATGGCATGGAGGAGGATGATGATGAGGAACTTACGGAGGAAGTAGAAGATGTAGAAGTGCTTGTGGATGAGCTACTGCATAACAGTTTTTGGGTACCCATTCCACAACCTGAAGAGGACTTGGACCCTCCTGATCCTCCGCTGCCCGAGCCAATAGGGGATTTAGCCTTAGATGAGGGTGGGGTTCCAGGCACCTGGCCTTGAAGTTTCATCGGAGAGGACAGCTTGTCTGAACTTCCAGAACGAGAGTGTGAGGGTGATATGTTGGGCTTGATGTTAGGGTTCATGAGTGAGCCAGGAGGCTTACCACCTTGGGGCTTATTTTTGTTTCCACTTCCTGTTCCACTGCCGCCACCACTGAATGAGCCTGACAAACCATGCTTTGTTATGGGAGAGGAGGATTGTTTGCCTGTGCCCATTCCCATGGAAGATCCCTTGGATTGAGAAGGCATACCACTTCCAATACCAACAATGCTTGATGGTTTGGGAATATTGCCTTGCCCAACAGAGCCTTCAAGTTTACTACTTTTAATCTTTCCTGAAGAAGAGGAAGAGTAGGAATGGTGACTTTTGCTATTGCTTGTGCCACTTGTAATACCAGTGCTTCCGCTTGTTGAGCTACTTGATGTGTAGCCTCCATGAGATGATGTTTTTCCTCCAGTTAAAGTCCTGGGTATTTGTATAGTGATTTTGGGGATTGGTGGAGTAGCACCTCCTGGTGGGGTCTGAGACCTGCCTGAGCTCCCTGGGGATTTTGATCCGCCTGCACTTACTAATCCTCCGGAAGTAGCACTCCCACAAGGAGGAGTGTAAGGTCGACCCCCTGAGCTGTGTGAAGGTGACTTGCCATCTGGATCCAGCTTCTTGCGTTTTGATGATTTGTCTTTTGATTTACCCTCACTTGAAGGAGTGCGACTACGTTTTACCGGCTTCATTTCAGAAGAGCATACACTGCCCATTCCTGTTCCAGAATTTCCTGGTCCATGATCTTCCTTTGCCCTTATCTGCTGCTGTTTAACCTTTGTATCATCACTTTTAAAATCATTACCAGCTACCACAATGCCCATCATGAGTGGACTTTGGCCCCCACTAGTATGAGAAAGGTGTGAGTCTGCCATATCTGATGCTGGACCCAGTATTGGTTTTCCTCCAGCACCATTCCCACCAAAAATACCTATTTCAAAAGGGTCTTTCAATAAAGCTTCTGGAGTATTTTGGCCATGTGAGGCAGGATTCTGAGGTGTGCCAGTAGGAGTGTTCTGCTGACTTCCTCCACTAAAACTTTTAACCAGTTCAAGATCTGGGTCAGGGCTGGGGGAGCTGTCTTCAAAGTAGGTCTGTGAAAAGCTTCCCTGTCCAGGTAAAAGCTCTGGGTTGAAGTCTGTGTCTGGGAAGAAATTAGTTGAGGAAGAATCGCTATTGGGTGTTGCTGCAGTAGCAGCTTCTGCAATCAAGTCTGCTGCATCCGTAAAGGGATTTTCATTGCTGTTTGCATTAAACAGGTCTGCCTCAAACACCGTGCTACCTTGGCCTGAACTGGAAGAATCCCGGAGTGGAGTTCCCAAGGAACCTCCTTCTTCACCAGCCATGAGGTGCTGACCATGACTGCTATTGCTTCCTTTGTTGGCTTGATCAGGAATATCAGACAGAATGTCATTGATATCAGGCCCAATACTGTCAGAGCTGGAGAGGCGAACCATACGGGGTAAGGATCCATGTGGCTGAGACTGGACTTGTGTCTGGGGTTGGACATGACAGTGTGGGTGGTATGGCATTCCAGGACCTGAAGGAGGTGTTCCACACTGACTTGGAGCTGGAGTGATACTATGAGGAGTGTCAAGTCCATCACCTGGAAGACTAACATCAAAAATAGGGTTCTGGGAGGCATCAACATCCATAGAGAAAAGCTCTCGGTGAAAATCATCTTCAGAGTGGTGTGTGTGATGATGCTGTTGGGTCATGCCTCCCACTTGCTGCTGGAATTGTTGTTTCATGCTCATTCCACCACCTGCACCCATTACTCCTTTATCAGAGCCTCTTGGACGCTTTTTCTTGCCCTTGGTGCCAGGGCAAGACTGCCCTTGGCTATCTGTCCGTGGGGACCCAGATGAGTTCTGTCTTTCTAGAGGGCTACTGCTGTACAATGCAGCAAAATCTTGTGAGGGATTATCCTTCAATAGGTTCATCAGCATAGGGTGATTTTTGGTGTTGCTTGCTGGTGAGGTGGTTGTTGGTGGGGTCTGGTGGGGCTGAGGTGGCTGGGGAGTAGGACTGGACCCAACACTGCCTGTTATTTGCAGAAGACTGGTTAGGATTGGATTCTGAGTGACCTTGTTAAAGTCATCTGAACCATGGCTCTGAGATTGTTGTTGTTGTTGCATTGCTTGCTGCTGGCCTCCAACCTGTACCATGGTGTCCATACATGAGCCTCCCTGACCAGTACGACTCGTGTTGAAAAGTGACGTGATTGGGCCTTGGAAAGTACTGCTTCCCCCTACATTGTTGCTTCCTGCAGTGCTAGTCCCAATACTTAAACCAGGAAGACCCATTGGGTTGCTCCCATCTGGCCCTGTACCCATTCCCATGTAACCTGGACTGCCAGTTGGGGGCAAGTTCTTCTTCACCATAATTTCCACAGTTTCAGCTATAAGGGACAATGCTGGAGTGTCTGCCTGAATGGTCTCTGCCTTGCGTCGGATGGCGCGCATAGTCACAGGAATGGACATGCATCTAGGGAGGGAAAAATAGATACAACAGATAAGTATTTCTGACTCTTTAACATTTAAAGACACATTAAGACCACAATTTTCACTACTTTCCAGTAAGTAGTCATAAAGCATATACTTTGTTCACATACAGTTCACTATTAATGGAGGAGTCTATGACTGTTCATGTATCACGCCTTGTGTGATGCAAACCTACTTAAAGGGATGTTCACCCAAAAATAAAAATTGTCATTAATTACTCACCCTCATGTCATTCCAAACCCGTAAGACCTTCGTTCATCTTCGGAACACAAATTAAGATTTTCTTAGATTAAATCTTTTAGAGCTTTCTGTACTTTCCATAGACAGCTACACAACTACCACTTTGACTCTTCAAAAAGTTCATGAAGAGAACGTAAAACTAATCCATATGAATAGAGTGGTTTAGTCCAAATTTTCTGAAGAGACTCGATCACTTTATATGATAAAATGATAAAATATATGATAAATTATAAAATATTTAACTTTTTTTATACTCTTTTAACTACCTCATTGGTTCTTGAGGAAGCTCAAATGTGCTGGGTAAACCACGAGAATGAACCACATTGGTTCTCGCACGTCAAGCGAACATGCTTGAGCCACAACTGATGTGTAAGTTAATGAATGTTTATGTGAATAAAAGCCTGAATTCAATCCGTCAATCATATAAAATGATCGTGTCTCTTCGTAAAATTTGGACTGAACTACTCAATTCATGTGGATTAGTTTTTACGATCTCTTTTTTTGAAGTGTCAAAGGGGTAGTTGTGTACCTGTCTATGGAATACAGAAAGCTCTCACATTTCATCAAAAACATCTTCATTTGTGTTCTGAAGATGAACGAAAGTCTTGCGGGTTTGGAACGACATGAGGGTGAGTAATACATGACAATTTTTATTGTTGGGTGAAATATCTCTATAAAATATTTTCCACAATAAAAGCCATATTGTTACTCTAGATAGAGACAGAGTCTGCTCAGTTGTGTGAAATGTGGGGCTTTTCAGAAAGACTAAGAATGGTCCCAAGACTACAAAAACAAAATATGTACTGATGTGTTACAACTCATATATCACTTATGCCAAACAACCCACAGAAGATGCAGTAAAAAAACAATGCTAATAAATGGTAAACTTTACTGAAAACACAGCATCCTCCACAAATATTGGAAGCCATGGTAAATTTAAGCAAAACCGACTAAACAATAGCCTTTTCAGTTCATCCTCTTAGTCTTAATTCAAAATATTCACACAAATCTAACAAATCTTTATTATATGAAGAACAAAGAATGTAATAAAGTTATTGGCACCGTTACAAATTCCAATAAGTAAAAATCTAAAAGGAATATTTTCTCATGCATATTTTTAAGTTCACCTTACTGCGGAAAAACAAGTTGTAGACCATGACCTCCTGTTTCATTGGCTTCTAGATATGAGAATACAGTATTAATGCAGTTTTTTGCATGTTTTTGCACTGCACAAATCAGGAAATGGCTATAAGAAAATAGTTGTTGTGATTGAAACGCTCATTAACACTATCTAGGCAATAATGAAGAACTTTTAAAGGGGTCATCGGATGCCCATTTTCCACAAGTTGGTATGATTCTTTAGGGTCTTCAAGTAAAGTTTGTAACATACTTTGGTTAAAATTCCTCTATGGTTGTGTAAAACAACACCTTTTTTACCTCCTCAAAAACAGCTCTGTTCAAAGCGACCCGTTTCGGTGCATGTCTCTTTAAATGATAATGAGCAACTGCTCACCCCAACCCCTCTCTTCCATGGGGGGTGTCGACACAAGACACGTAAAGTGCTGCCTTGGCAACCTGCCTTGGCAGACAGTATACAAATGGCTCAGGGTGGAAATATGCTAATACGGGACAGTGACTCAGTGGTGGTGGGTGGAGCATTATAACATCATATTGCTCAGAAAATCCAAACGGCTAGATTATTGAGAAGGCTTTTGATGATTAAAAAAAAAAGGAGCGAATGAATTTTTTTCATTGTATGGTGGTTGTGTCCACACACTGCAAAGACACATTTATATGCAAACACCATATGCCAACATATGGGTGTGCATTAAACGCCCATTTCCGCTGAACAGTCAACCAAAGATCAAACTGTGTCACTTTCAGTTCTTCCACAGTTTCATGCAACAGAATAAAAGTTCTCTGTTGCTATAGTTGGATGGATTCTTAAAAGCGTTTATTACAAATAATCTCCCTCTCATCACAGGGCTCCAGACTAACTTTTTGCCTTGGTTGCACTGGTGCGCTTTATTTAGGTGCACCAGCACAAAATTTAGGTGCACCCAAATTTTTCCTCGGCCCACGTCGCCTTTTTACGGCACAATTTCAAGGTCACCTTTTTATCACGCTCCATACATTCATATATATTATGTAAATGATTTTAAACAAGAATAAGGTGTAGGTAAATACTTTTTTTTTTTTTTTATTTGAAGCACAATTATACTGTATATAAAAATACAAATCTTTAAAAAAAAAATGCTTAAAGTGCTTCACTGAGCTGCCAAACAAACATTTTAAGCAAAATAAAACATTTCAAAAGAGAAATAGAAATAGGAAGTGCTACTGTTTAAAAGTGCTTCCCTGAACTGATGGCTGAAGTAGCTCCATGTCTGGGCTGTTGTCGGAGCATTGACGGAGAGAGTGTTGGGCCTACTTTTCTTAAAGAAAAAACTGTCTATGTGACTATTTCTTTTCATTGTTCGTCGTCTGTTTTCTTGCGTTTATTTTGCTGATGCTGATAGCCGTTGGTCTTGGTGCCCAATTCTGATTTGTTGCCTATATCCGATTTTTTTGACCGTCCATTTACACGTTCTTTAAATTGTGACTCATATCAGACTCATGTGTTTACATTTGACACAGATCTGAAACATTGCGCATGTTTAAAGGGGGTTCTTGCACAGATGGACGAACGCGCAGCGAGAAAGATCTCAGGACTGGTGGGAACAAACACGATCTCATGAAAATGCGTATCTATAGCACAAATTTTATTTCTCGTGCCATTTATACACCAAAATATTTTTTGCGTGCATTTGATACTCACTGTAAACGTGCGTATTGCACGCCATAAAGTGCGTATCATATGCACGCAATATTTTTGGCTTAAATGGCATGATAAACAAAATTTGTGCTATAGACGCACTTTTATGAGATTAATGAGGAGCAGTGGGTCAGAAATTTTAGGATGAGCAAGCCAACCTTTTATATGTTGTGTCAACATTTGTTCACATTCCTCTCCTACGACGACACAAGGTTTCGTCATCCGTCCCTTTGCAGATGCGCGTCGGGGTTGCTCTCGTCAATAAACCGCGGAGACGTTGCCTAATGCCTCAGAAAATCTGATCTGCCTGTTTACATGACGCATTGGCACATCTCTGATTTATTTCCACATATGAACGAGGCCTGAAACCGATCTCGAAATATCCGAATACATGCGTTTTTTTCCTGTTTAGGCTACACGGTCATAGAACACATCCGATCTGTGAAAATCGGAATTGGGTCACATTTCACTGACAGTGTGAATGGGTACTCAGGTCGCAATTTCAATTACACAGCACGGAGCCGTGTAGGCCTACAGGAATATCTGGACCACAGCCATTCAGAGGCAAAGACCCGCCCCATCTCTGTCTCTGATTGGTTTAGACCACGATATGATCCAACCATGAGTGTGAGTTGCGACAAAGGAGAACAAGCGCTACGTTTGTGGAGAGGCAGCGGATGTGAGGACGTTAGGTGCGACCTAGGAAATATTTTAGTCGCACCCTTACAGATTTTGGTCGCACTCTAGAGCCCTGGGTCAAACAACTGGACAATGAGTGTGTCTCATTCCTTGACACAAACCGCACTGGGCTTGGCCTAGAAAGGGTTTTCTTCTGTAAAGAAATAGGTTCAGAAACCTACTTGCCAGATAAATATTAGCTGATTATTTCAGAAATATGAATGTACCTTGCATCTGCACCCACCTTACCCATCAGCCTACTACTTTGGCACACCGCTGATTTTAGCTAAATCTGTGTGGCAAAGCTGCATGACCCACTGGACAGCGCAGATTGATTGTAGCAAAGCATTGATTTATGCAGCAGTCATAACTTTTTTAAGACAATACGCTGAGTTTTGGACAAGGGATGAAGTTGAAATATGAAAATTATTTTGTATCAAGGTCAGTTTACCATCACAGCACATCTATTGTTTTGGTTATTGATTGTTGTTATTAATTGCTGTTATCGTTAATGAATTGTAAATCTCCCATGACTTGGTCAATTGATTAATGCGATGTGTTGATTAAATAAAAGGCAGCAACTGTCCAAAAAGATAATTAAATGAGTTAAGAAAATAATGGCTGAGAATTTATTCTGATTTTCAGAGATTGTGTGTGTATATATATATATTTCTCTCATGACAACTCTGATTGATTGGCATGGTAATTGGGTGTGACAATGTTATATGCTTGGTCTTGGCGGAATAGATCTGCTACGCTGCTGCTTTTATTGCTGCTGTGGCAGAGCAAGTACGGGACTTGCTACTGGTACATACATACGACAAGCTGCTGTGAGCAAGTAAGACATGCTGCTGCTGTACAATATAGCATACATTAATTATCCCCCAACAGAGCAGGTGACATGATATTTGACAATAAAATACAAGCCAAGTGTACTGTATGTCAGAAAATCCCGACATAGATCTGCGGCACCCCCAGCTGATCTACCGCCAAAACATATGTACTTCTGCTGCTCCAAAGAGCCATAGGAATGCGTGTATGCCATCTATGTGTGCCTGGCCCTTTAGCTTTGAGTATGAGAAATGGGGCATAAGATCCCCCAAGCAGATCTAGCGATTAGACATGTGGGCTGCCATGAGGTGCATATAAGGCGCGTGAAGCATCTCGCAGTGTAGCCCTATGTGTACTAGTGTACCCTTCCCCCCCCCCCCCAAGGGGTGTCCCTAGTGACTTACCAATGTGGTGTTCTACATATGTGCCTACATACCAGTGTATGCGTGCCACTAAACTAAGTAGTTTGGGCCGTAAGGCTTGGCTCTAGTGGCCTATTAGACTATGTGTGCCTGGGCCAGTTTTGTCGAATGGCTTAACTCTATTGGCCTGTGACTGTGTGGATGGGCCTGCTTTGCCGAATGGCTGAACTGCTTTGCCGAATGGCCTGTGACTATTTGCACTTGGGCTACCACGCAGAATGGCTTAACTCCAGTAGCCTATGACTATGTGTGCCTGAGCCGAAAGCTCAAACATATCCAATTAGAATGTGCATCATGTGTGAATTTAACAAATGGTAACACGTTGCAGGCTAATTGAGATGAGAGAAAAAAAAGAAGAAAAAAAAACACCTGAGCAGATGGTATGATAATAGTCATTGTCAAACCCTCTATACTCAGGGGTGCACATAACTGGTGCGCATAAGTGGTACAAATGAATGCTGCGCACCGGAAAATGTGGACGGCAGCGCTTTTGAGTACCAACATTTTTGGGGACACGGACACATTTACTTACAGGAGAAGGATTTTTCTCCATCTCAAAAGATAGCAATCATGATTAGGGCAGCGCGATATAACGTTTTAGCATTAATGTGGCGATGTGCCTATCCGCAAAATAGTCACATAGTAGGATGTGCAATGCCCTGCACGTATTCACCTTTTTCCTCACTTCTCCGTGGGGGGCGCCATAGCGGCGAGTGACTTCCGGTAAGATGCTCTCAACTTCCGTTTAGTAATTGTCATCAGCTAGACGACGGCGTTACGTTACAGGTGATGGCAAATAGTGGAGGCTCTGGTCGAATTTGTGCCGTTAAAGGCTGTCACAACAGCTACAGAAAGCTAAAAAAAATGTTGGATAATGAGTGTTAAGACCACAAGCCAACAACAAGAGCAGAATTTAAATGCCCAAAACCATTTAAATTGCACAGGATGCCATCCGACGACGAGGGCAAAAGACAATGGCTCGCAGCACTTCATTTGAAATTACCGCCCTGTAACATCCACGTATGCTCATTCCACTTTGTGGACAAACAGCCAACAACGGAAAATCCATATCCTGAACTTTGGCTTGGATATGATCGTCCATTAAGAAGGAAGAGAAGACGACGAACTTGTCCGGACGAAGGTGAGACTATTTATTAATGTTATTTACAAGGCTAACGTGTGGATCTGCACAATTATCGAAATGTGGCTTATGATACAGTGTTTTCAGTACCAAGTTTCCATGAATGTGTGCTTAAACGTCTTTATGAAACCAGCGTTTCCTTCAGCACTTCAGTATGTTAACTTGTAGCATAAGTGTGTTCATTTAACAAATGACTCTTTAGCATTGGCTCTTTAAATGAACCATTCTGAATCCCACACTCTTATGTTAAAGTGTTTTGAATCAGTATGACGAATCGTTTAAATGAGTCAACTTTACACTCCACTTTAAGTTTCAATACTGCGCAGTTGAGGTTATTTTTTTTTATTCATATTTAATATTTAAATTAATATGTTGTTTTACTCTGTTTCACTTTAGTCAAAGAGGTCTGAGTTAATATTTGACTACATTTTTTGGCAGCTGAGTGTGGTCTGTTTGTTCATTTGACCAGCTGCAGCAGTAAGATCTTAAAAATTATCACCGCTCAAATAGCAATGTTTCACAAAATAATACCTATCAGTAATTGTTTATAAGCTCATTACAGAATGCAGGAAAAACTCAGCATTTGGTCCTTCCTACATGCCATTTAAAATTGTTTTAATGCTAAACTAAAACATTTTATTAATTGGCTAACTTTTTTTATTGTATACAATTTGTACAAAAATAATTATTTTCGAAATATAACATATAATGACCCAGATAATTATAGATATGGATCTAATGGTTTGTCTGTTTTTACAGGAGCTGGTGTTTACCAAGAGCACACTGGAAAGGACGAAGGGAGGCCTGGAGAAGAGCCTTGCATCTGTCCCAAGCCCCATGCAATCAAATGTTGATGACCACGGCTGTACATCTAAAATCTTTGCCTCTGTTGGAACACAATGGGAAGACCACATCTTCGAGGAGCATTGCTATATCAAGAGACAACACAGTGTAACTTATGTAAACCAGTCAACACAGTGTAATACATTCAAGCCTCTTACTCTGATAAACGACTCTGACTCAAATCTGTACACCGGGCTCCCACTCCACACATTTCATACGCTTGTAGCTGTTCTGCGTCCCCATGCGAATGTGGCATACCAGACTGAAGTTGAACAGCAAATCTTGCTCACACTAATGAAGCTGAAATTAAACCTTTTGATAGAAGACCTAGCCATTCGATTTTGTATATCAGTGAGTCAAAGTGAGCAGGATCATTTCTTTTTGGATTGACACCATGGCTGTAGTCTTGAAGGATCTGATACCATGGCTCCCCAATGAAACAATAAGGGCCACAACACCAGAGGCATTTAAGCAGCATTATCATAATGTTACCTGTATCTTAGACTGCAGTGAAAGTGAAATCCAAAAACCAAAGAACCTTGACTCAAGGTCTGAATCGTACAGCCACTACTATGCTTGCAACACTATCAAATACTTAGTGGCTATTGCACCTTGTGGTCTAGTAATGTTCACATCAGCAGCATATGGGGGCCGCTGTACTGACAAATTTATCACGTGTGACTCTGGCATCCTTGAAAACCTTAAACCGGGTTTTTTGATAAGAGACTTATTGTATGAAAGACAAGTCAACTTGATAATTCCTCACTTCGCCAACAAAACACAGCTGACAGAAGAAAAAGTCACGTGCAGTCACAGGATTGCAAATGTAAGGATACATTTTGAACGTGCAATTAGGAGACTGAAAGTATACAAGGTGTTGTCACAAATCTAGCCTATCAACCTTATGCCAAAGATTGATAAAATTCTTCGTATATGTGCAGCTTTAATGAATCTACATGGTGACCTGATCCGTGAAGCAGAAAATGAATGCTCACACTGCATGTAGTCAAATTTGTACATATGTATTTAATTACAATAATTCATATTTTTAATTCTAAACAAATCTTCAGATCTCTGTTTTCCGTTTTTGTGTACACTGTACATATATACTTGTTAATAAAAAAATAAAAAAAAACATACAAAACTTGCCAAGTGTAAAACCTGTAAACAAGGAACTAATAACAAATAAATTTTTAAATAAACGGTTTTGAAAACTTGCCTTGACACATTGTCTGAACTTTTTTCCTCCTACATGTCAGGATCTATTCACTTAAAAAAAAAAAAAAAACTGTTGTGTTTGTACCAGTAGTTTATGCTTTTCTGACAATATGTAGGTATTTGCCATTCAGTTTGAGTCGTCCGGCAATGAATTCATCCACTACTCTAGGAAGCATCACAGAGAAGTAGAAGCATCACAGGGAAGTAGAAGCCTCTGAGACGTGTAACCTGCTCTGCTAAATACTCTGCATCATATGGTACATTTATCAGAATGTGTTCCTTTGATGACCAGACAAGTAGTTTTGCCATTCTCAGCCCAGTACAAAACATGCCTAATTGTATCTGTCTGTAGTAGCCCCTGACTCCATTCCTCTGTAATTCAGGCTTCCCATTAACCACTTTGATGTCACTATAACTCATAGTAAAATGGTCTGCAAGAGAGGTGGTGTTCTTAGGCATAGGGCACTTTATTTCCAAAAGTTCCACACCATTTATTATGCCATCAGGGCTTGCAGACAGCCATGGCTCTGTCAGGCTGACCCTGGTACCTGAGAGGGACACTTGTAGACCTTGTTCTACAAGAAGGTTTCGAGCTATTACCTCTTTCTCACTCCCATACTTTGTAGCCGCATTACCCCGAAAGCTAGGGAAGAGATGCTCTCTCAGGAATTTATCAGGATTTGTTGTTGCTCGTACTGGTACACCTTTAGCTGAACTAGCAGTTATCCTTAGCTGTCTTGCACTATGCCAAACTTCTGACAAGCTCTGATTTTGTGTTTGAATCTCCAATACAGCTGCCTGGTCGCTGTTCATCTCTATGTAGATGCTGTAAAAAGCATTTACCACAAGTCAAAGTCTCCCCATGTGGCTGGTGGAGTTCTACGCTATCAATGTCATCTGCCTGCTCAGGTACATTTGCATTGTAGCACTTTTCTAAAAGACTATTTTTTAGTTCAAACAGAGCTTTTGTATCTGAAGAACCGACTCTCTCCCTGAAGTCATGATGTGTGTCATAGGATGGTGTCTATGCTAGCCTTTCTCCCTCCCTTGCTGATGACGCACCATATACTTCCTCAGCTCTGTGATGTCTAAATGTTATCTGGCTGATTCGTTTCTGTTCATGATTTCTTTTGGTCCCTTCATTCCATCTACGCTGTTCATCAGTGCAAGATATCTCTGTCACACCACTGGCCACTGCATTCTGCACCTTTCAAAAATCAGAACATATTGTTTTTTTATTAAACACATTTATTACTTACTGCTCAGTACATCACCACTAGCACACAAAACATTTTTTTTCCAAGCTAAACATTTTTATTATATTTTACATTTATTATTGTTTAAATATTGATGTGTAAAAATTAACACATGTTGAATCACGCTGCACATACAGACTATTTAAATGTATTTGCTGTTTGTTAAGCCAGGCTAGCAGTGCTGTATTTATAAATACCCACCTTCCACAACACAGCAGCGACATGGCTACAAGACCTACCAGGGCGATGACCATCCAGCTGTTTCCACTACTCCGTTATTTTGTACCATAACCCACGCAATGTGATTGGGTTTATTTATAGTCTGAATCGGCTCTACATCCGCTTTTAAGAAAGTGAACTGCTGATGATTATGGGAAAGAATTCGTCCAATTATATTACTGTGTAAGTAACTGTATGCTTCCGTGCTTATATAATTTCTAAGTTCCTCGCCGTCGACACCCTCAGACAAAACAAGATAATTGAATATGTCAACATATGTGACTGCTGGCCATTGTTTCATATCATCAATCCAGGAGGTGGCGCTTGTCAACTTCGTAGGATGAGGGACAGACAAAGTTATGTTTTTTACGACCTTAGTTAAATAGTCTTGCCCGTGCTGCCACCGTGAACTAATGTTACCATTGTTTGCTGCCATTATGGACATTAAAATTATGGAAAACCGATTACAACCTTCGTTTTAGTGCTGTCCAATAACGCCTACCTAAACGTGTAAACATGCGAACCGGAAGTTTCGAGCATCCTGCCTACGCGCACACGCAAAGCATGATGGCTAGTTTCGCGTCCCGTGAAAAAGGTGAATAGGGATCTTACTTGATTGGTTCCGGTTCGGAACGCTCGTGATTCACAAATTAATTGCAAAGTTTACCCATCATAGAGTGAAAGTTTATCATTTGCATGTGTTTTTATATCCTGTCAGTTTAAACATGCGCAAGAACAAGACTGGAACTCGCACGCTGTTTTGTGCGTGCACACAGAGCCATGCCGACAGCACAGGAACGCCGAATTCAGGCCTCTTTCTCTTCTTTTGAGCTTGAACCATGGCTTGAACAGACACGTTGTAACAGTCACTTAGTGCATTTACGGTAATTCAAGGTACAATGAGTGTCTGTAATAGATGTGACAGGTGAGCAGGAGAAGAGATAACCGCTCTACTGACTTTAGTACACTTTCTTTTATTTTCCTTTCCATTTGTGACCAGAGTTGAATGTTTATATGTATGCTTTTTCTCACACTTTCCCCATGTATGCAGATGAGTGTGACGTATAAGTAATTTTATTAAACCTGGGGAAAATATGCCATCTTTCGTCTCACGTGCATCTATTCCTCTGACACCACATTGTTTTTCTCTCTCTGGGCAACAACATCTCAACTTTGCGTTACAACGTGTACGCAAAATTAAGTCAACATGCCTGTCTTGGCGAGTATCCTCATAAACGCAGTCGGTTATGTGCTGTAAACAATTGAGAAAGAAAACCAGATGCGTATTTTCTGTGCATTTGTCTTAAAATTATAGCAGCCTAATATACCAAAAGCTGTTTGGTACCACCAATGTTAATCAATCAACAAAAGAGAAAGAGAAAATCACTTATAGCTTTAACACAGATAAATTGTATTACAGTTAATTACAGTATTACAATTACTGAATACAGTTAGATTTGCCTGAAAAACAAAGCACTACTTATTTCAGTTGTGATGACGACAGCTTGTAGAATAAGTGTGCCGCATAAAGTGTGAGTACCAAGCAGCATCTCCAGGTGCTCCCTTGAGAACCAGACCAAAAAAGTTATGTGCATCCTGTTTTTAAATGTGGAGTCATTTGGACAACGGATGAATAATGGAGCATGACTAACATGTATTCAGCTGACAGAGCCCGACACGCACAAGTAAATGAAAACATCAGCCTTGAAAAGTGTTTTTGGTAAATAAAGTGATATGCCCCAGTTAAATGGCGATTTGTTTTCTCATGTTCACTATGCTTAGTCGCAGTAACCTTCTGTTAAAAGTCTTGCTGCTGCTGTATCTATATACGCATCTCTGCTGCTGTATGCTAGTATTTTACTCCGACATCAAATGCAAGATTGTAAAACACCTTCTTAAACAAAGGAGGCATTGTCTGATGTTTCGTAGATTAAGGAAAGGTTAATATTTAACCCTAAATGCCCATCCCATCCCTTTTCTGGGACCTAGAGTTCCAAAATTTTTGTGAAGGTGCTTAAGCAGATGCTGTATAGCAGTGTCCACCAAGAGAATATAAATGTACCGCGAACATTCGATTTATGAGTCATTGATTTAAGGTATTTGGAAATTAACTAAAATATTTGAGCTGATATTCTATTATATCTATTGTCTGAGTTACATTGCTAATTACATTATTAATATATTAATTACATTACGTTACTATTTGGCATTTCATTTCTGTCCCATGCAATGGTTGTCAACAACACAATTTGAGAGTGAATCCCACGTCAATCCTGAACTTCGCAGCCTGCAACCGACTGTCTGTCCTCACCACAGCATGATCACTTAATCAATGAATGACATAGTCTGACTCATCTCATCCCGTGCAATCTCAGAAAGTGCCGCTACATCAATGAGCTGTGCAAACTGCAATGAGTCTCCTATTTACACTCCTGTTGTTAAGCAAATGCTTCTGCGTTCTAAGCAGGGAGTGATTGTGACTGATAATAAACACCTCTGATGGCCACACACGATCAACGACATGTTCGTGATTGAAACGGCCACCACTGCAAACGGAAATCCTGACATTCTCCAGCATGCACACACACACACCTGGTGGAGCGTTTGCCAAAAGGATACAGCATCGCTGTGGTGCTCTTGCTTTTCATTTGAGAAATACATGGAAACTGCCTTGCACGCTCTAGATATGTTGAAATGACAATTATCATTCTACGTGTGAGCAGTGAGTCTAATAAGAAAGGTATCCGACATTAACATACATCGCTGTTCGTCCTGTAGTTATAAAATAGTATAGCCCAAATATAATTCTACTGAAAATGCAGCTGCTTTCATACTTCGTATGTAAATAAGGTCAATACTTAATGCATACGTTGTGTGCATTTAAAAAATGGTAATGTTTACATTTCATAATCGACTCATTAGCCGACACATGGACTCAAATTAGCAAACACGTACAGTGTCTACTTAACCGCAACGTCTGCTAGTGATATTTGCCAACATTGCAATCTGATTGTTATACATGTTGCGGCTGTAAATATACTAGGAATTGCTGTAGTTCTGTTAGATGTGTGATTACAAATAAAAGCCGTTCACTTTAAAAAGTTCAGAAAAGCTTTTCTCTGTATCCTTACATTGCCTGCTTGCTGCTGCATAAATGTAAAATGCATATTCTCTAGCTGTAATGCTGGTCATTTACTTTAAGCATTAAATCAGGACTGTTGACATGACATGATTAAAACCTCATGAAATAGTTAGTTTAAAGGATTAGTTCACTTTTAAAAAAACTTTTTTCGCCTTGCTCTGTTCTGTGATGCGCGTTCTTGACGACACGTAATACGCAATTACGTTGAAAATGTCACGCATCACAGAAACAGAGCAAGGCTAGCATTTGTGCTTACAAAACTAAAACTAAACTTTTTTATTTATTTTTTAAATGACCGATCGTTTCGCTAGATAAGACCCTTATTCATCGTCTGGTATCATTTAAAGCCCTTTGAAGCAGCACTGAAACTGTCATTTGGACCTTGAACCGTTTGGGGCCCATTGAAGTCCAATATATGGAGAAAAATCCAGGAATGTTTTCATCAAAAACCTTAATTTATTTTCGACTGAAGAAAGAAAGACATGGACATCTTGGATGACATGGGTGTGAGTAAATTATCAGCAAAAGTTTTTTTTTTAAAAGTGAACTAATCCTTTAAGGAATTGATTAAGCAGACTACACAAAAACATATAGTGATAGCATAAAAACCCATGCACTTATCTTAGATGTTGAATTTCAGAGGATTTCTGAAAGCGCACTGCACTGCTAAGGCAAATGCTACCCAAGTATTTGAAGGTTGAGCAGCGAGCTCATTGGCTACTGATATGACAGGAACCAATGAGCTGCGCCCTAATAGAAAACAATGCGATTATGAACAGGTGAGTAAAAGGACCTATTAGCCTGCACCATCTAGAGTTTCATGCCAGAACTTTTTGTGTATATAGTAGGTGAGTGGGGCCCGGGGATTGAGTCAAGGCCCTATATCTACAAAATCACATCAACTAGAACAACGTATCATTATGAAGTACCATCGGCATATACACTACTCAAAGTCAAGCTGAGGTTTCTAAAAAGAAATTAATATGCAGCAAGCCTAGTGGTTATGTTAAAGAGCCATTATAATACAATATAATACAGGAAGTGCTCTGTCAGTTGCGGGAAGATACTGTATCAAAACAGATCTGATCACAGATCTTGACTGAGTCAGAATTCAATGATTTTCAAAGAAGAGTAAACAATTCTGAGTTTCAAAATGCTAGAAAAGATGAATTGAGAGAGGGAGTTCTTAGAGTGTTAATGAACATTGTTGGACCGAAAGTGGACTGGTCAAAGATCACTAGTTTGGTACAGAAGGGTGAAAATGTATGTGAGTACACAGAAAGATTTTGCCAGACCGCTGCAGCTTACAGCGGGATTGCTGACACTTCAGAGAAGGTGTTAGATGATAATGGTCCTCTAGTTCGCGCATGGTTTCATGGTCTTTTGTCAGAACATAGAAATGCATTGCCTTACTTAGAATTAACATGGTCCAGTAGAACCCTGCAAAACAACTTGGACAGGTTAGCTACTTGGGAAAGAGACGTCAAGGCAAGAGTAGAAATTGCAGCAGCATCCTTTAAGGTCAACACCGAGAATGAAAAGAAACGCAAACGTCCTGAGAGAGAGGGCAGCTGTAATTACTGTGGAAAAACTGGGCATTGGATGAAAAACAAAAAGCACTTAACAAGAGAAGTTAACAATGTTACTCAGCTTCTCCTCAGTCTGCTGGCTACTCTGAGGCAGCCCCTCCCCTCGTCAGTAAACTCATTGGGCAGCTTGTTTAGGTGTTAACCATTCAGGGTGTGAGTGCTAAATTTCCCCAGTAACTTACAACAAAAGATGAAAGACTTATTTTTGTTAATAGAACAAAAGGAAAGTGACAGTCTCAGCTTTCCTTTGGGGGACACTAGTTAAGTAAACTCACAGCCTTAAATGTTATGCTACAGCACAGGCCTTTCAGTAATAGTTTTAGGTCCGACTGTAAATGTAAAATGCCCTCATGCAGTGTCCACACTAATGCCGAACATTGTTTTACAGCATGCACCAGTCACAAACCCTTCCTCATGTATGATGTCTGCAATGACTAAAGTTTTGTTAGAGGATGAAGGAGAAATGACTCACAATGGTGTTACGCTTACATACACATCTACGAGTGAAGTAAAAGAAACTCCCATAGAGAATTCAGAATTTTAGTATTTGTTGATGGTTCAACATTAATTGAATGTAACAGACGAGCCATTAGAGGCTAAGTGGCACGGACCAAGTGATGTTGATTACAGCAGCTGCAGTATTGTGTCAGGGAAGGAAAACCTGGACTCACGTGTCACACTGTAAAATTGTTCCCCCACCAACAGGGACAGAATAGGACACGAACCCAAGTGAGGAGCCCAGGGAAGAACCAAATGCAACAGGCTTTGGGGGCCAACCCTTCGGTGAAGACTCCCTCATAGGCTTTCCCCATCCATTAGTCCATCCTCATCTCACTGTGTTCTTTAGGTGTCAAAAGAGTTAAGAAATAGGGAAAGAAGGAACAACAATAGCAGAACAACAATAGCAGACTCGGAAAAGTTTAAAACCATAGTGTTTGAACAAATACTGCTCTCCTGTCTTTTGTTTTCTTTCTTCCTCTGTGCAGATACCACTTGATGGCTGTCCCAAGACCCACACGCACCGACCTCCGCATCTGCGTATGAAGCCACAACCTCTAGAAAACAACGAGACCCACTGCTGAGCCAACTATCACATAAGGATAAAGAAAAGAGAAAATACACAACGCAGAGACTACGGGAACTTCAGTTATCCATCAACATGATCAAGATTGTCGTACTACTAAACATCATGGACATCGCACAAGTGTAGACTTCAGAAACAACATATTCTTAGTCAAGTCAAGTCAAGTGTATTTATATAGCGCTTTTCACAATATAAATTGCATCAAAGCAGCTTTACAGTATCAATCAAATAACATAATGTTTGTTTCTTAGTGGAAAAAACATCCACGTTTGGTAGGGCTGATCAATGGTATTAATGCTTGGTTAATTAATTTGAATATCCCCAACTGAGCAAGCCAAAGGCAACAGTGGCAAGGAACCGAAAAACTCAATCAAGTGACCTACTGGTGTCCTAAAACTCCATCAGGTGACCTAATGGAGAAAAAAAAAAAAAAACCTTGGGAGAACCCAGGCTCAGTCGGGGGCCAGTTCTCCTCTGGCGTTTATGAACTAGAGGCCGGATTTATAGTAACTGTAATTTGATACAGAATTTTGTTTTATTGTATCACTTCGGGGTGGGTACGCCAACCGGAATCACAACGTTTTATCTGTAGAGTGGGAAAGGGATCCTCCATAGGGAGAGGCTAGTTGGCACTTCAGCACTGCGTTGTCATCGGGCCCAGGCAAAGCTCCTAGTCAGATCTGGATACGGCCTGGATCCGGTAGGCTGCGCGAAAACCTCGGGATAAACAAAGACACTAAAATTAGCGTAGATGCCATTCTTCTTATGATGTAACGAGTACATCAGGATTTAAGGGAAGTGTTCCCAGTTCCGGCTGACCTAATCTATGCAGCCTAACATTGAATTATAGAAGTCTATAATATATTATGTGTATGCTAGGTCAAAGAGATGTGTTTTTAGTATAGCTTTGAACTGACAGAGTGTGTCTGCTTCCCGGACAATGGTAGGAAGACTGTTCCAAAGTTTTGGTGCTAAATAGGAAAAGGATCTACCGCCAGCAGTCGATTTTGATATTCTAGGTATTATCAACTGGCCCGAATTTTGAGATCGCAATAGACGTGAAGAACTATAATGCGTTAAGAGCTCGCTCAAGTACTGCGTAATCAACAATATTTTAAAATTTATACGATGTTTAATAGGCAGCCAATGCAGTGTTGATGAAGCACTGATGAAGTGTTGAATGCACTTAGATCTGATGAATATGTCAAAAACGACTTGTTTGCTGTAAAGAACGTTGCAGGCCACACCCGAAGATGGCTGCATTCCAGGATTCACTTGTGCACAAACATGGTGGTCCAACAAGACATTCTTGATTTTTCAGCAAAATTACACCAGATGACTGAAGATAACTAATTCACGGACCCTAATTGCATGCTTGTTTCTGTGTCAGCATGCAATTACAGATGAACAACACAAATCATGCTATGTGCCTGTAACTTACCTTACACAAGTTACAAGACTGAGCATGTGCTATGTGCCTGTAACGATCACAAGTTACAAGAATTCACTTTTAAGTGTTTAAATTTGTATATAATGTGGGAGTTTATTTGAACTCCCAAAGAGGGGACTGAAGGATTACAAATGTATTAAAATGTTTAATTTTGGTTCCAATCCAATAGAATCTAAACTGAGGAAGTTTAGTAGACTGAATTTAGCATTTGAGTTATAAATGAAGTTAAATGAGTCAGATTACTGAGACTCTCACTCTGTCTTTAATGGCTCTCGGAGCCCTGTCCCGGTCATTGAATATTTAAGACAAGCAATTCAGGTGTCTGACCTTCGCTTTTGTCTCTATGATAATGTGAAGGTATACAATCAGGCTGAGTGGATTACCATCTCACACTGTTATGCTGATGACATCAGGGCTGGAGAATCTCCGGTAACAGGCTGATTCCTGTAATTCTTTTACATGCTTTGTTTAGATTGTCTCCACCTCTATGTAACTCCTCCCCCTTTAAAGGTATCAAATACAGATACATATTTTGCCTTAGTTAGACTTGGATGAAATACACTACAGCGATGCAACAGAGATTTCCTAATAAAGAATCCTGTTGAAAGATATCCCATTGTCTCCTGGTCTGTGCTTCTGAGTTTTCCTACACTTGAGAAGAAAAAGGTTTTCAACGAAGGCAACAAAGGAGTGGCTCAAGAAGAAGCATATTAAGGTCTTGGAGTGGCCTAGCCAGACTCCAGACCTTAATCCTATAGAAAATCTGTGGAGGGAGCTGAAACTTCGAGTTGCAAAGCGACAGCCAAGAGACCTTAAGGGTTTAGAGAGTATCTGTAAAGAGGAGTGGACCAAAATCCCTCCTGAGATGTGTGCTAACCTGGTGTCTAGACAAGAAACGTCTTACCTCTGTGCTTGCCAACAAGGGTTTCTCCACCAAGTACTAAATTATGTTTTGCTTGGAGATCAAATACTTATTTCACTCACTGAAATGCAAATAAATGTATAACCTATATCTGTGTCTCTATCTGTTCAAATAAACCTACCATAAAAATGATTGACCCTTCATTTCTTTCCAGGCTTTTATTTGAAAGTCACGTGTCTAGTATCTGTAAAACCAAATTTTGCCATCTTAAAAATATATCTAAATTACGTCATATGCTCTCAATGACAATAGAGCAATAACAATAGCAGATTATTGTAATGCTATTATGGGTGGTTGCCCTGCACGCTTAATAAACAATCTACAATCTACAGCTGGTCCAAAACGCAGCAGCTAGAGTTCTTACCAGAACCAAGAAGTATGACCATATTAGCCCGTTTCTGTCAACACTGCATTGGCTCCCTATTAAACATTGTATACATTTTTAAATATTGCTGATTACTTACAGTGATGGAAATAACGGCGTTATAAATAAACTGTTAGTAACGGCGTTATTTTTTTTCAGTAATTCAGTAATCAAACTAATTACTGTTTCCTCCGTTACAACGCCGTTACTGCCAATAAAATTTAGCATTACTATAATTTACTGAAGCAGTTTTCATCCGAGTAGGCTCTCTCTCAGCCATAGGACCTGCAAAGTTCTCTGGTGTGTGTGTGTGTTTATGAGGGGGCGGACTGGATGAAAGCGAGGCGGACACCGCGAGGGCACTCGACACTGCGTGAGAGAGACCAGTGTGTACGAGAGTACGCTCGAAATTGGGGTGATATGTGCAGAACGCTTGGTATGGGTGAGTATTCTGGCAGCAGAGTTTTGAATGTATTGCAATTTGGAAATCGAGCTAGCAGATAGGCCAATAAAAAGTGCATTGCAATAATCAAGACATGATGTGACAAATGCATGGATGACAGTTTCAGCATCTGAGATACTGATGAAGGGACGGAGCTGAGCGATGCAACGTAGATGAAAGAATGCTGATTTAGTGATAGAATTAATGTGAGAGTGGAAAGATAGAGAGGAGTCAAAGATTACACTAAGATTTTTAACAGTACTAGATGGTTTGATATGAGAGCCAGCGAACTCACAGGTGAAGTTAGTACGAACTTTGTTAGTGAGTGACGGAGGTCCGGTAAAAATAATCTCAATTTTGTCCATGTTAAGTTTTAGAAAATTTGAATGAAGCCAATCTTTTATTTCATGCACACAAGCAGAGATTTTGTCGGTTGTGATAAATAGAGTCGATGTACATAATTGTATATAATTGAATGTCGTCAGCGTAAAAATGATAATTAAAACCATGATCTGACCAAGAGGTGTTACATAAATTCTGAATAATAATGGCCCTAGAACGGATCCCTGGGGGACACCTTGCTTCAGGGGGACAGTGGATGAGTGGAAATCTTGAACAGAAATGTAGAACTGTCTGTCAGAGAGAGGAAGAAAACCAAGAAAGAGTAGCACAAGAAATACCCACATCCGAAAGGCGAGAAATGAGTAGTTGATGGGAGACAGTATCGAAGGCAGAGCTGAGAGCAGCAGCAGGAGCATAGAAAGAGAACCAGAGTCACCAGAGAGAAGCAGATCATTCAGTACCTTAACTAGTGCGGTTTCAGTACTATGTAGAGGGCGAAAACCAGATTGAAGAAGATCAAAAAGATTATTTTCGACTAGAAAAGACTGAAGCTGGGAAGCAACAGTACTTTCTAGTAATTTAGCTATGAAGGGCAGATTTGAAATAGGACGATAATTAAGATAAAACTGAGGGATCAAGGTTGGGTTTCTTGAGAACAGGGGTAACAGCAGCAGTTTTGAGTGGCAGAGGGAATGAAGCAGAGATAAGAGATGCATTGATGAAGTGAGAAATAGCTGCAGAGATAACTGAATGGCAGAGTTTCAGAAGAGGAGTAGGAGCAGGGTCAAGGCGACAAGATGAATGGTTGGATTTCAAGTAGTGCTGGGCAACGATTACATTTTTTAATCGCGATTAATTGCATAATTTTCTTGCGATTAATCGCGATTAATCACATTGTTGTGCGCAAAATTGAATAATGAATTCTAAAGTAGTGTATTGCGCACTTTTGATTTAAATGTACTGCTATATACACAAAAGTGCAATAACGTGGTTTGCAAAAACTTTAAACAAATAAGGTGCTTTTATACCAGCAGTATTCCCTTTACGCAGTATCAATAAAATGGTTTGGGTGGGTTATTTGCTGGCTGACCAACATCCCACCCCTCCTGTGATCATGGTTTGACTGTAGACCTATGTGTATTCAGAGCCAGTGAGCAACGGACTTTCAAAAAAAAAAAAAAACTGCGTTAACATGCGATAAAAAAATTGTCGGCATTAATTAATAAATGCGTTAACGCGATAATAACGCGTTAACTTGCCCAGCCCTAATTTCAAGATTAACTCAGAGACAGAAAAAGGAGTAGTCAGAGAAAAGAGAGGCAGGGATTGACCAGATTTGGTTCGGCAGATATCTATATTCACAGCATCATTAGAGAGGCACTGGTTAACGGCATCTGTCTTTTCTAGCAGGTGAGTCATGAATGAACTGCAGAGTTCATCAGAAGCTAGAGAAACATGAGATGGAGGTTTGGTAAGTTTATTTATTTTGTTAATAATGCTTTTGGCCTGTTGCTTGATTTATTAATTGTGGCAGATACAAAACTAGAATGAGCCCATTTGTAATTTTTGACGTGTTCAATAAAAGCCAAAAGGTGAACAGTGAGGCCAGTTTTCCTATAGTGACGCTCAAGCCGTCTACCAGTAGCCTTTAAGATACGGAGCTCAGGAGTGTACCAAGGAGAAGAATGTGTGGAAGGGACACTTCTGGTCTTAACAGGAGCATGCTTATCTAAGATATCCGAGATTAGAAGGATGTACAAAATGGAGGTACAATGGAGGTACAAAATAATGCAGTATCAACAGCTTTGAGATTGCAGTAGGATATAACAGTTGTTGAACATTTCTTTTGCATTGGCAGGCTGAAGCTAAAATCAAGAAATTTATGATCAGAAATACCAGTGTCAGTAGAAAAGATGGAAGAGATATTGGCTGTTGATGTACAGATCAAATCAAGGGTATGATCACGCGTATGAGTAGGAAAATTAACATGCTGAGTCAGTTTAAAACATTCAAAGATAGAAAGTAACTGATTGGTGTTAGAACAGACAGCATCAACATGAATATTAAAGTTACCAAGCAGTAGAATGGGAAATGACAATGAGCCAGGCAAGGGTCAACAGTTCAGAGAAGAAGTTGGAAAGGACCTTAGGAGGTCGATAGAGCAAGATAATTATGAGAGAGTCAGTCTTCAAAACCATGTATTCAAATGTATTGGTGTCGTGAAAGTCAAGTTGCTTGATTTGGAGGTTATCACGTTGGATGATAGCGAGACCAACCCCTTTACCATGGAGTCGCGGTCTAGACAGATACTTACATCTAATTAGAGTCAAATCTACTTACGCCAGATGGATATATGTTGTTGCTGATCACTATCAGTGAGATAGATCAGAGAGTGCTGAATGGTGGGACCAGCAGGCAATTGTCTAGGTATGGACGATAGTCTATTGTTGGTCCAGATGCATGGAGGAGCATCAGGCTTGGAGCAAAATGAGTGAGCGCTGCGAACGGTGTATGTATCTTGGACGATGGAGAATCCCTAGTCTCTGAGAGTATTCATAAGTCATCGGATCAAGACGCGGCTAAAGACCATCCAGTTGTGATGATAAATATTCAATATCCATCACGGATGCAAGACAAGAAATGAGGCAGAGGAAAAAAGCCACGTTAGCCAAACCCGGAACGTCACTTTACCAAAAACAGTAGACAAAGTAGGAGGCAACGCACCCAGATAGTAAGCAGTAAACAAACAGCGCAACCGACAGAGAGAGCGGTAACTCACCCATCTGAGGAGCCTAGCGTGGTAGAGATGTAACAGGGTAGAGAGCTCGCAGCAGCCCGATGGCAAACTTATAAACAGTTCAATAGTGAAAAAATGGAGCGTTCTCAAAGTCTTACAGACAGCAGAGGTAGCCAGTGACAACAGTCCAGGTCAGGGATCAACAGTGAGAAACGGAGTAATCCACACAGAGTTCCGTTGAAAAATAAATAAATATCCAATATACTGTATATACACGGCCAAAACATACAAACAATCCAGGTGCAAAGCGGCAGCACAAACGCGCACAGTACTCGACCCGGAAACAGAGTGACATCGGAGGTGACCGGTTGTGAACAAGTGCAGTGAACACGGCTAGAATTTGGCTTAAATAACCGCTGATGATGATATTCTTAGTAGGTTATAAAAATCCCCCCCCCCCCCCCAAATTATATTTTATTATTATTATTTATGTTGGTACATTGTTCAGTATTATATTGAGAAAACTTTTTGTTAAACTGTTTACTTTGTGAGAAAGAAATACTTGAAGTAGGCTATACAGTATGCCTACCAGTTGTAAAGGTGTGTTAGTTTTATTTTAATTTGCACTGATTTATTTTTTAGACTTATTTGTTGGCCAGTTGTGGTCTGTGCAATAAATATTAAAAGTTCTGAACCATCTATTGTGTTTTGTTGTTCCACTATAGTAATGATAATATTTTAATATTTAAATTAATAGGTTAAAATACTACATTAGTGTAGATTAGCGTACACTGTTTTATAATAATTGATTCTATTTAGTGTCCATTTCATTCATTTAACATTTAATATTGGGGGTATCCAAGTTATTTCACATATTTAATTTTTTTTTTTTAAAGTAACACAATAGTTACTTTCCCTGGTAATTAGTTACTTTTGTAATGATGTAACTCAGTTACTAACTCAATTTACTTTTTGTGATAAGTAATTAGTAACAATAACATTACTTTTTTAAAGAAAATTACGCATTATAGTCCGTCACGTCTATTGCGATCTCAAAATTCCGGCCAGTTGATAATACCTAGAATATCAAAATCGACTGCTGGCGGTAGATCCTTTTCCTATTTAGTAACAAAACTTTGGAACAGTCTTCCTAACATTGTCTGGGAAGCAGATACACTCTGTCAGTTCAAATCTAGACTAAAAACACATCTCTTTGACCTAGCATACACAACACATTATAGACTTCTATAATTAAATGTTAGGCTGCATAGATTAGGTCAGCTGGAACCGGGAACACTTCCCATAAATCCTGATGTACTTGTTACATCATAAGAAGGATGGCGTCTACGCTAATAATAGTCTCTCTGTTTACCCCGAGGTTTACTGCAGTCTGCCGGATCCAGGCCGTATCCGGATCTGATGAAGGACCTGCGCCTGGACACGACGACAACACAGTCCTGAAGTCAATTAGTCTCTCCCCTGTGAATCTCCCCCCCTCTCTCCACAGCATTTATATACAAAGTTAGGATCAGCCTCATCGGTAACACTGTCAAGTCCGTGAGCAAGATCAATGAAGCTGATAACCGGCTGTCCTCCGATATAAGTAATCCTGGCAGCGAGCCCACGGAAACACTCCTCCGAGGAACGGCAGCCCAGCGCTTCCAAGTCAGTCAGCAAATGGATAATCCACAATGACACCGGTAAGTTTGTGAATGAGAGTACGCTCTCCCGAAGACCGGAATACTGGTTCCTTTTATGGAAAACACAGTCTTTTCGCACGAACAGCATTTGGGGTCAAATACACAACAGTTAAGGAACATACAGCGTACAGAGGAAAGCAGATAAAGTAATAACATAAAGTGACTAAACATACTTTGTTAGCAGTGGCTAACCTCATCTACAACTTCCCCTTATGTGGCCACGCTACACACCTTCAATGTTATCATTGCAGAAAGGTTTCCAGATTGTTTTCATGTTTCAGATCTTTCAGTGCTGCCTTAAGTTCACTGTTGGCTCCAGCGAAATTAGTTCCATTATCTGATCTCATGACTGACACCTGACCTCTTCTGCAGATAAAACAGCATATAGCATTAATACAGGAGTCAGTATCAAGAGAATAAGCCATTTCTAGAAGGACAGCTCTACTAACAAGGCAGGTGAACAATATGCCATATCGGTTTAACTTACTTCCTCTTTTTACCATAATTGGTCCAAAATAATTTACCCCCACATTTGTAAATGGAGAGAGATCTGCATTTAAGTGATCTTTAGGAAGGTTGGACATTTTCTGTTCTCCTTTCAGTGCATGTAAGCACTGGCAAGTAATGCAATCCCTTATTCACCCTTTTCACAGCAGCATTGAGCATGAGGAATCCAAAACTTCTGTTTAAATTTTGAGTGTATGGTTCCTTCCTCTGTGCCCAACTTGTTTGTGCATGTGTCTTTTCCTGTCATCCTTCCAAAAAGAACCACACTTGTTATGTTTCTTTTCAGTAGGTAGTGCACTTTGCCAAAGTCTACTGTGGTGAGGGGGGCATGGTTCCGCGAGGTCTGTAACGGGAGAGAAAGGAGACGAGCGGTGCGTAAGTAGGTCAAGTGCAAATGACGAACACCTGTGTCTTGTTGCTGTAATTGGCGTGGAGAGACCGGATATAAGCCGCTGTGGAGTGAGAGACTGAGGACTTGTACGCTGCCAGCCAGTGGAAAGAGTGATCAAGAAAGTGGAAAGAATCAGAGCTGATATAGCGGAAAGAGTGTCGAGTGTTAATGTGAAATTGTTTTGTGCTGTAGCGTGGCTACGGTGAATGCGCAGTCTGCGCGCACCTTTTGTTTTGATTGTTTTCTGTTTTTACAATAAACGTAACTGCGGCGTGACTGAGTCCAAGTCATGCCGACCCTGTCTTCTTCCTTCCAAACCCTGAACCTAATCACATCTACCACCAACTTTTATGAGTTCATTGATTATTAGAGGATCTAACTTGTATATTGCATCATTTTTCCCCTTTTGTAGACACTGAAATTCTTCAGGATAATATTGCCTTTGAATGTAACGCAGAATAGCTTGTTCTGCTTGAACCATATCCTCAACAAATAGATGCTGTGGTTCCAACTTTTGCTTCTGTGTAGCAGATTTTCTTTCCAGGTTTTTGCTTTTTAAAGTAGATCTTATTTTACGAATCTATGCCACAGCAGTTTTTTAGTTTTGACCATAATGAATAATGGGACAGCAATTTATCCACTGGGCTTTCAGCTTTGATGGTAGTCCAAAACACCTCGATGTCCCACCTTTACCTCAGGATCATCATCAGCTATTGAACCAGGTAGAACTGGCCTTGGCTATTCAGACTTTGGCTGAAAGAAAGAAATGACCAAGAAATGTTGGTCCATCCATCTGTTAGATGCCAGAAATGCAGTTGGTTTCAACCTACAAGATGCATTGTCAGCAGGATTAAGTATATAAGTTAAACAAGTTAACAAGCTGTTGATGGCAGAGACTCGATTGGCAACAAAGGCTAGAAAACATTTGTTAGAGTTTGTCAGGTATTTTAAAACTGTCATGCTGTCAGACCAGAACACATAATTTGCTAGTTCCATCTGCAGTTCTGAATGTTATGTGCTTTTAATGAAGCCACCCTTGCCTTGCCCCTTTGAAAGGACACATGTACAATGCCACATTGATTTCGTAGTCTTAAATAGGATGCTGTTCCATATGCTACCTCACTAGCATCACAAAAATTGTGTAATTGGCAGGTAATGGCCTCCCCAAATCCATCTGTAATCAGTCATCTATTTATATGAAAGCAGGGATGTCAATTTTCACAAATTCCCATGATCGATCGTCGTTTAAATTAACGATCAATTAATCGATTAATCGTTAGCCTTAATACTGCAATCTGCGTGCAGACTGCTGCAGTGGCTATGGCCAACACCATGACAGGGTCTGCAAATGCTGCTCAAAACACTATGTTCCTCACCAAATGAATGAGAATGGTTTTTAATCTGAATAAAGGACTAGTAGGATTGTAAAATGTTTTGATGTGATTGATAATTCAATTAAATTAATATATATAAAAATAAATATAACGACTAATACAACGCGTCACCAACGCCGCCTCAGATGCGTGCTTGTCAGAATGTGTGACTGTTGTGGCGTGCTCTTCCTGGAACAACGCACTGAAAACGACAACTAAACCCAATGAATTCACAATGATTTAATAAAATAGTGTTCTCATGTTATATGACAGTCCCAAATTAATCATCGTCATTATTAGTCGTGCATTGCTGCTTGTGTCCTGTTCCACATTTCACTGAACACCAAGTGCTCTTTCCACAGGTAAGTGTTCCTTGTCCTTGTCTAGTTGTTTTATCTCCTTAACCTTGTGCTCTTCAGGAATGAGTCTGAGGAAAGGTCTACTATTAATGATCCACTTGGTAAGTTTAAACCCACTTTTGGAACAAAGATCTTTCAAGTCAGTGTACAAGGCAATGGCTTGCTCTGTATTTGCCACGGACTTGGGACAGCCACCCACGTGAAAATTTCTGTACACTGTGTCAATAATTTCTTTGTGACATTTCTCCTTATTGTCCTTAGCTGTCTGTTTCAGAGCAAAACTAGCACTGCTTGGGGGAGACACAGCACCGAACAGATGCACAGTCATTCTAAATTCTGCAAGAAAGTCAGTAGTCACCACTGGGCACGAAATCCTAATTGTACGGTTTCTCAAACAACTCTTCTAGACTGACGATATACACTCTATTAGCACACACAAGAGGGTATCCATTCTTAGCTCTGTTTCCATTGTTGCCATTCAGAGGTCCATTTACCATCCAAGGATTGCCTTTACAGCAAAATATTTTCCCTTTTTCCATTAGCAATCACAATTGATCCATTAAATCCTTGGTGCAGAAAGTCGCAGTGCTACCAGGGTCAAGGAACGCATAGGTCTTAACAGTCTTGTTTGCTTTTGACATCTTTACTTGAACAAGTACAACGGTCAGTTGATAATCTATGTTACCAGCCCTAGTAGGCCTGTGATTTCCCAAAGATACCAAAGCACTGCTAAGTGTAGCTTCATTGTGATTTTCCTTTTCTGTGTCTTTTTTGTCTGGTATTCTTTTCTCAGCATGGTGCAGAATAGGCCTGCACGATAAATCGTTATAAAATCACGATCTCGATTCACCCTGTTCACGATTTAATTTTTTTAATGACTTCATTAAAAAAAAAAAATAATAATAATATATAGGCCTTTATTTTGAAAGGACAGGTCTCACAAAGTTCAGGGCTTCACCCTCTGCGAATGCCAAAGCGCCTTTTAGTCACGTGTTTCACTCATCGAGCGAACAAGGTAGTTCGGAAATAAACAAAATGGATATTGATGAAAACCCAGGTCCTAGTGACAAGAATCAACCAACCGAACTTGTTCCGAAAAAAGGCTCACATTCGGTGGTGTGGAAGTATTTTGGATTCAAGCAAGAAGACGAGAGTCAGTCTGATGTGATTTGCAAGGCATGCTTTGCCCTTGTTGCAGCACCGCAAGGTAACATTACAAATCTTTACCAGCACCTCAAACGTCAATGTTAATTGTACAAAAGGGCAAGCAGTTAAAGAGTGTTACTTCTTTATTCATTGAAGCTATGTTTACAAGCTTGTGGTGATGTGCAATGTTCTATAGGTGCCGAAACAAATATTTTTGGTACTGCCAATTTGTTTTGTTTTGTCATGGTTCATGTGTGCAATAAACATTACACTTCATGAGAAAAAAATCGTTGCAGAGAATCGTGATATCAATTCTAAGCTAGAAAAATCGTGATTCCTATTTTTCCCAGAATCGTGCAGGCCTAGTGCAGAACAGTTTAATGTTTTTTTCTGGCAGATTTCACAAGTCATACGTCTGACATTTCACACTCTTATGTTCCTTAGGCAAAGCATCCAAAACAAAGATCTCACCCTTTCATTTTTAGGTGCTGCTTTCATTTTATCACATACTTGCATTACATGACTGACCAATTTAAGGCCTTTTCCATCAATGCATTACTGATCTTAATTGCATCCCCCAAAATTGTTGTAGCAACCTCCTAGCCTACCTGTAACCCTGATCTGGGTTCATATGAATGCAACTGCGTACCAACTCTCTTGGCTCTCCACCAGTGTACTGCTGCAAAAAAATATAGCTGATCTTGACTATTATATCAGTCTTTCCTTTGATGGAATGTTCAAAAGCTTGTATACAAAATTCAAACTGAAGAGGATCGCCATAAAACACTGGTATTACTCTAGAAGGTAGCAATTGACAAGTAGTAATATCAGTTTGTCTGCGCATCACATCTTCAAAACATAAATTATTACCATCATTGGTAGCAACATGCTTTTGGCTACCCGACACAAGACTATGGGGTGTTACTTGTCCAGAATTTTGGTCTGCAGGGTGTACAAGCACAGCATAACTGGTAGGACTGAAGGATTCAAAGGGCTCAAGAGTACTTGACTGTCTTCGTAATTCATGGTCATCTCATCCATTGAAATTTCAAATTTCATTTGAGACTAAACTGTGACTTGATTTCAATTCAATTTCAAAACACTTTATTTGTCCCCAAGGGGCAATTAACGAGGCCATGTAGAGTCACGTAAACAATATACATCAAAACATCATACATTAAATAAATAATAACACGGTGTGCACGGAATACATATTAATTACAGTCCACTACAAGTGGATACCTAAAAAACAACTAGTTCATACCATATATAAGAATGAATAAATACGTAAATATACATGTAACTCTATACAATTTTTAAAAAAAATAATAACAATAATAATAATAATAATAATAATTTAGTCACGGAATGGTAACCAAGGGGGCCAGAGATGGTTGAGAATTTAAAAGCTGCGCGGATTTTGGAACAAAGGTTGCCTTCCTCCTTTGTGTCCTACAGCATGGACAACGAAGCATAGATGGATGATTTGCTTTGGGTTTCCTCATATTCATTAAATATATTGAGTTTTGCAGCCATTTGACCTTTCAGTTCCATTCAGTTTCATTTTTTTGCTTTAAGATAAGCTTGTTGAATTTCCAAATCATACTTTTCTTTCTAATAAAGCAGCTTTAGTCATTAGAGCTACACGCTCAGCCTCTGCGTGGACACATACAGAAGATGCATGTGAACGTTTACTTGATGCGTTTGAAATGCTGTCATAAGGATGCACATTGGATGCCTCAGTTGTAACTTCCTAAGAATCAGAAGTTGCTGAATGTTTGAACCATTTCTTCATTTCCTTCAAAAAATGTTGTAATAATATCAGCTTAGGTTCATGCTAATCTTTATAATCCCCTTCCCTTTTAGATACAGGTAATGACCTTTGTACAGACACCTGAATTTACATAAAAACAGCCAAGTGCTTTTCAAACGCTTCCACATGACTATGATAAACGCTGGTGAAGATGTGGAAGTTGTTCAATGTCATGACCTCATTCTTTTTCTGTGTAAGCACACCATGTTTTGCTCTTTGTGACCCAATCAATTTATACAATGACTATTCATAAACCCCTTCAGGTAATTATTCATCTTTTGCAACCTCCATACTCGAATCTATCATGAAGCACACAAAATTTTGAGCCACACTCTTTCTTCATATTTCTTGACACAGCAAGCTTCAACAGGCTAGTAAGCAAGCTTAGGCCCCAAGTTTCAAATGAACTCAATTCTACTCACAGACATGCTGGTTAAATGCTGGTTGTTTTTTCCAATTTTGCTCCATCCAAATCCCAGCTCAGAGCAGCTTTGGACTTGAATTTGTAGAGCCTTTTTGTCCACAAATGAATCCAAAATTAAAGCCACCCATCTTATGTAAAGGTTGAGGAATTCTTTGAAACATATTCAAAGAAATGATCTCCATTCCCAATATAAATGCTAAATTAAGTATTTATTTCCAAAAGAAAGCAACAAAAAAGGTTAATGTTGTGCAATTAAACAATGTGTGGTCGAAAACTGTGTGCTCTCTATAGCTACCGCTATGAAACCAAAACAATCTCTGTTACCTTAAATTATAGGTTTATCTCTGTAAAGCTGCTTTGAAACAATCTACATTGTTAAAGGCGCTATATAAATGAAGATGACTTGACTCCACCTTCACACCTGATACCAATCTGACCACTTCCTTATACAGTCACTTTACAAAATAAAAGTTATCTCCTTTAAATTCATCAAAAACATGACATCACAGTTTAAATCAACAATTAAGTTACATTAAATTTACATTAAAGCAGTCACGTGGGTGCGTGTGAAACGAAGCTTCAGACGTCATTGATCACGTGGTTTTGATTGAACTAAACAAGCATTAATATAAAGCTTCACTGAAAATCTTTTCTTTTTTTGACACACGCCTCAGAGCTTTGGCGTCATGGATAACACGGATAACATACAGTCTACTAATACTCTAACTAGAGGTAGTCCATATAGGGGGTTCGTGTTAAAAACTGCTATACAAATAAGCTGCCATTGTACGCATAGTGACTCGGAGGGACCATAGGGTGAATTGGGATGACAAATGCCCACCATTTAATGGGCATTCAGCCTTTTGTAAATACCCCCTTCACAATATACTTGCCCCGGAATAGGTGGTATTCAGACACCTTTAGGGGGCGACACTGAGCTAAAGCTCCCATAAACCACCCCCCACACCACGCCCCCGTCCCACGAATCTACTATTTGTCCAATAACCCACTATAGTGGGCAAATGTCCCGTTTTACTCATTTTAAAACATTTTATTCAATATCACATTTCAAAATTAGGTTCTAATTTCAATTTCTCAATTTTAGTATTCATCATTTAAATATTTTTAAAGCTTGCAAGGACAACTGTTTTCTTGCCACTATGCATGCTTAAACTGATATATTATAGTAATGTATGAGGAGCACAAACGCAAAAGAGTCCTGGGCTAAGCATAGGTTTAATGCCATATGTTACACCTACCTCTGGACTACTTTGGTAATGAAGTCATCAGTGCAGATCAAAGCATCAGATAAACCCTTATAGAGCTTACAGGCTACCTGCATCGAATCAATCACCTCCATCACCACTGAGAGCAAAAACAGACTGAGTCAGACTTCAGAAGAGGCAACCCTGATAACTAAAATGTAAATTATATGAGGTAAACATTTTTCCTTACCACATACAAGTGATTCATTTACAGGGTGTTGAAAGGACACACTAAAGCTTGAGTCTGTTAGTGGACACACTTCAAACTGCAGCAGTCCAGGAGTATCTGTTAAAAACATGAAATTATTTGGGTTGCACTTTATTTTACAGTACATGCACTTACAACATACTTGACTAAGAAAGTACTGGGTAAAATAAGGTTAAGTTTAGGGTTTATTATTAATTACAGACAGACATTATTTAACATTAATTATATATTACTTTGTCCACCTCAATAAAAAATATTTTTACTTATCTACCAACTCCTACAGCCATAATTATTACAAAAAACAACACACCCACCTTCCTTAATGTAGGTCTTTTTGACGCAGCTGCCAATAAGCGTGTTGTAAGCGGCCTGGTGTCTTATAATGTCGAGGAGAGCAGGCACCTGAGCAGGATGTCTGAAGGGAATCTTGGAAACCAAAGCTCCTTGAAGACACCTCCCATCCTGTACTGGGGCATCGCCATTTAGGAAATAACAATGCTGCTGGCCTGGTAAAGACTAGTTGGATAGAAAGACAAACCTCTTAGAGAATCAGATGAAAATCATAATAATGATATACCTTATAAATTATATACTTTATACTATACAGGGATATACTTTCCCCCCTGTTATGTCCTGTCAGGGAACAGGGACAGATTGTGTTCAAAATACAACACAATCTGTTAAATGTGCAGAATTTTTATTCATATATTAGATGAATCATGTTCTGTTCAGAATATATGGTAGTTGACAGATTTCTGGACTAACTTATTTCCTAATCAAATTTGGCGTAAAAGAACATTTGTCTGACCTGGGGCCATATGTATAAAACTTCTCAAAAATGCTCTTAAGAATGGACTTAAAGGGTTAGTTCACCCAAAAATGAAAATTCTGTCAGTAATTACTCACCCTCATGTTGTTCCAACCCCGTAAGACTTTCGTTCATCTTCGGAACACAGATTAAGATATTTTTTTATTAAATCTGAGAGCTGGATCACTTCTCCATAGGCTTCTTAAGGAATCGAAACTGGCTGGCCCAAAAGTTATGAAAGACAGCGTTAAAATAGTCCGAGTGACTACAGTGGCTCAATCTTAAGTTTATCAAGCGACGAGAATACTTTTGTGCGCAAAAAACAAACAAAAATAACGACTTTATTCAACTACTCATTTCCTTCCCTGTGGGCCTTGAGATTTCACGTAGTGGAACTGCGCAAAGCTTCTGTGTTGTACGTCGTACTACGTGAAATCTCATTTATTTATGTTTGTTTTTTGCGCACAAAAAGTATTCTCGTCGCTTCGGAAAAAAAAATGTTTCCAACTCAAACTTTTAACCAATTCTCTAGAACGGCCCATATAGCCTATTTGAACAGAATTTGTTTCCATGCATGCATGTGTACTCAAAATGTGCTTTTGACTTTATACCCCACACATATTGCCTTTCTAAACAAAATGTGTCTCACAAAATTTAAATCAATGTATTGTTTAAATAAGTAGGCAGGATGATTTTCACATCACTTTGAAGCAAAAACACTAGGCGAAAACATTCATTAGTCAAAAGTCTTGTGGACATGTGATTTAGTATGCGTTTTGTGTACTAGTGTTGCTAGTATGTTTTAGCAATTTTGTTCCTTTTGGATCTCAGTACTGCATTCGATACCATTGACCATGCTATCTTGCTGGAACGGTTGAGGAACTGTGTAGGAATTCAAGGTACCGCACTGAACTGGTTTAAATCGTATCTTTCTGATAGAACATTTTCTGTGGAGGTTGAACATTTTTCTTCCTCCTCTGTACCATTAACTTGTGGTGTACCTCAGGGGTCATTTTGGGCCCGCTGTTGTTTTCCTTGTATTTGCTCCCTTTAGGCTCGATTTTTCGAAAACACAATATTCCATATCACTTTTATGCAGATGATACACAGGTTTATCTCCCTTTGAAAAATGGGGATAATTATGACCTAAAGTCTTTGCTAAATTGTCTTGAAAAGGTAAGAGGCTGGCTGGCAGCAAATTTTTTAACACTGAATGATTCTAAAACTGAAATTGTAGTTTTTGGTTCACCAGCTTCTAATATACAGATTGAAAAGCAACTGGGTCCTTTAAGAGGGAACTCTCGTGCTCATTCCAAAAACTTGGGGGTGATTTTTGACAACGGCCTTAAATTTGACAAACAAATTAACTCAGTGGTGAAGAGTAGCTTTTAGCATTTGAGATCTATTGCGAAATTGAAAGCATTTTTAACAGTAAAAGGATTTGGAGATAGTGATCCATGCCTTTATTTCATCAAGGCTGGATTATTGTAACTCCCTGTACCTTGGGGTGGCTAAGTCATTCTTATCCCGCCTACAAATGGTACAAAACTCTGCCGCCAGGCTTCTTACTGGTACTCGAGAGAGGGAACATATTTCGCCTGTTCTTACTTCGCTTCACTGGTTGCCGGTCGAATACCGTGTCAAGTTCAAGGTTTTATTATACGTTTTTAAGGGGTTGAATGGTCAGGTGCCTCAGTACATTACGGATCTTCTCCACAGGAAATGTTCTAGACCATTAAGGTCCTCGAACAAGTTGATGCTTACTATACCACGATCTAGACTGAAATGAAAAGGGGGTCGCGCATTTTCTGTCGCTGCTCCACGTCTGTGGAATGATTTGCCGGATCATCTAAGGCTATCTCCCACTGTTGATAGTTTTAAATCTTTACTAAAGACTTATTTCTTCTCTTTGGCGTTTGGTCAAATGTAATTTTATGATGTGCTTTATGATGGGCGTATGTTGTGTTTATGTTGGTTGGTGTATTTGTGTATTTTATATTGTTTGAACTGACGGTACAGCACTTTGGTCAGCAGTGGCTGTTTTAAACATGCTTTATAAATAAAAGTGCCTTGCCTTGCCTTGCCTAGCATGTTTCTAAAATGTTGCATATTAAGTTTGGGGTAGATAGGAATTTGCTGTAACTCAGGCATGCAATGTTCAATTTAATTGCAGTAATAGCATGATTTAGCACTTAGCTAAGTGTTTGTTAGCATGTTTTAACACGTTTCTAGTATGTTGCATGATAACCACTTGGTGGCACTTTTTTATGTGTTACTAAGAGTCCACAACAGTGTTAAACGTGTCACTTCCTGTTGCCAGCAGGGGGCGCTATGACTATAACTGAATATGAGCATTGACATGTTCAGGACAGAACTATAATCAAACGTGTGAAGTTTGGGGCAGATTGGACATTGTTTGTCTGAGTTACAGCAACTTCCTGTTTCATGGCGAAACATCGAAATTTGTCAGGCCGCCGAGGACATGTAAAAGACCCATAAAAAGTTGTCTAAATATGCCACATTTACTGCAGCAGCTGGTGCCACTATGACCATGAACCACAACAGCCACATCCATAAGATAATTTAAATTTAGATGAATTTCATATCAAAGAATGTCATAGATCACTTTGAAATGAGTGCAAAGTTATCTTTTGGAGGTCAAAAATGATTTTGTCCATAAGTACAGTATTTATCTTAAAGTTTTTTTTAAATATTTTTTAATCTAATTATTAAACTAATTATATAAAACTCTGTTGTCAGTGCAGTTCAAATATGTTAATCAAACTTTTTGAAGAGACCAGGCCTAATACAGTTTGTGGCGAGGGGGGCGTGGTTTCGCGAAGTCTGTAGCGGGAGAGGAATCAGCGAGTCGCGCGGTGAGTAAGTGGGTCAAGTGCAGATGACGAACACCTGTGTCTGATTGCAGTAATTGGCGTGGAGACTGCATAAAAGCTGCCGGCTGAGAGAGAGAAGTGAGAGAGACCTGGGACTCGCACCAAGCTGTGAAGCTGCACGGAAGCTGCGTCTAAGATTATTTATCTAGTGCCTATTTGTTCTTTTGTTTTTGCTGTGTCAAGTGACACGGCGGCCGCGCACGAGCGCTCTGTAATTGTGGTTTTATCATTTGGAAAATAAAGTGCGAGTCCCAATTTCGCCGACCTCGTCTTCTTCTTCCTTCCATCACACTGAACTTCTCTACACAGTTCCTGTCTTTTAAAGCAGCCCAAAGCAAACTCTTATCAGAGTGTAACTGACAGCTATATATATAAATATATATATATATATATATATACATATATATATATATATACAGTCGTGCTCAGAATTGATGGTACCCCTGGTAAATATGATGAAAAATGGCAGTAAAAAATAATTCTGCATCGTTTATCCTTTTGATATTTCATTCAAAAAATTGGCAAAAATCGAACCTTTCATTGAAGTAAAATAATTGAAAGTGGAGGGGAAATCACATTATGAAATAAATGTTTTTCTCCAAAACAAGTTGGCCACAATTATTGGTACCCCTAGAATTGTTTACGAGTAAAATATCTTTGAAGTATATTCCCATTCATATTTACCTTTTTTTTTGCTCACCAGGGTGACTAGGAACATGAAATTGTCCAGCCATGACTTCTTGTTTTACAGGAGTATAAATATGAGGAAACACAAAGGCCAAATTCCCTTAATCATCCATTACAATGAGTAAAACCAAAGAATATAGTTCTGATGTGCATTATAGATTGTTGAGCATCACAAAATAGAAAGTGGCTGTAAGAAAATAGCTAAAGCATTGAAAATCCCCATTTTGACCATCAGGGCAATAATTAAGCACTTCCAGTCAACTAAAGATGTTACAAATCTGCCAGGAAGTGGACGTGTGTCTATATTGTCTTAATGCATGGTGAGGCGGAAAGTTTGAGTGGCCAAAGACTCTTCAAGAATCACAGATGGAGAATTGCAGAGATTAGTTGAGTCTTGGGTTCAGAAAGCCTATTAAAAAAAAATTAAACAACCCCTACATCACCACATGTTGTTTGGGAGGTTTTCAAGAAAAATCCTCCTTGCTCATCCAAAAACAAACCCCAGCAAATTCAGTTGTCAGACATGACTGGACCTTCAAACAGCACAGGGTTCTGTGGTCAGATGAAACTAAAACATAGCTTTTTGGCAGCAAACATGCAAGATGGGTTTGGTGCACACAAGGATAAAAAGTACCCCATGTGTACAATATACCATCTTTAATGTTGTGGTCATATTTTTCTGCTGGAGGTCTTGGACTTCTTGTTCAGATACATGCATGGCATCGTGGATTCTATCAAATACCAACAGATAAAAAATCTAAACCTGACAGCCTCTGCTAGAAATCTTATAATGGGCCGTGGTTGGATCTTCCATCAGGACAACGATCCAAAACAAACATCAAAATCAACACAAAAATGTATTAAGTAGCACAAAATGAAGCTTCTGCATGACCGTCCCAGACCTGATGAGTGGAGTGAACTGAAGAGAAGAAGCACCAACATGGATCTGGGAATCTGAAGGATCTGGAGAGATTCTGTATGAGGAATGGTCTCTGATCTCTTGTCTGTGTTCTCCAAACTCATCAGGCATTATAGGATAAAACTCAGAGCTGTTATCTTGGCAAAAGGAGATTGCAAAAAGTATTTAATACCAATAATTGTGGCCAACGTGTTTTGGAGATAAACATTTATTTCATAATGTGATTTCCCCCCCACTTTCTATTCTTTCACTTCAATGAAAGTTTAGATTTTTGCCAATATTTTGAATGAAAGATCAAAAGGATAAATGATGCAGATTTATTTTTTACAGCCATTTTTTTTATCATATTTACCAGGGGTACCATTAATTCTGAGCACGACTGTATATATATATATATATATATATATATATATATATATATATGTGTGTAGGATTTTACTTTTCTAATAATTATTACACTAATTATTAAGGGTGTCACGATTTCGATTTTAAATCTAAATCGACCGAAATTAATTTACAATCTCGAACTTCGAATTAAAAAATGGAATCGTCGATGCTGCCACGCCCCCATGTCACGTCAGGTCGGCGTGCCAAGCATAAAAAAACACGTGTTGAAGTGCTGTGAGTCTATGGTCAAACTCCTCTAACTTAGCTACAGCCATTCAAATATAGCATGGCAACTGCAGATGCAAGAGACCCATCGACAGAACTTGAACCCCCTCCTCTTTCATTAAAGTCGCAGGTGTGGAAGTTTTTTGGATTTCCAGTGAGTTATGTTGACAACGTTCGCACTTAAAAAAAGCCACAGTTTGCAAACATCCCAAGTCTTGCGGAAGTTCCGGGAGTCTCCCGCATATTGATAGCGGCAATTTAGTAAAAGTGACTCCTCCCACTTTTTTTTTTATAACTACTGACAATCAGACTCCAGAAAATCTTGCTGCTCTGGTTTGGTCGGGCCAAAAACCCAGGACTAGTTCGCAAAAGTAGGTTTTTGGGGAAAAAAAAAAAATTCCAAGGGTGACGAGCAAATCCAGCATACATTTTGCCGTACACACTTGAGCCTACACCTAACGGTTTAGGAGTTATTCCACTTTAAAACCTGTGCAGACCTCTACATTGGAGCACATTTCTGAACAGTTCATTTTGAGACACTGTTTTAAATTTATGGGAAAAATAAACAGAGTCGATAGATTTTTTCTACAATATGGTGGTTATGTACAAACACTGACTGCAGACACATAAATATGTTAAAAAAACAATATAAAAGTGAATTTTGCATAATAGGTCCCCTTTAAATAAAGGAGATGAGACCTATAGTCTTCTTGACCCACAGTAACCTTTATGAATCAATAATTACTTCAATCAAGAATTCAAGAATTATTCTAGACTAGGAATAAGAGTAAAGTTACATAATTCTTAGAATTTTAAAACACTTAAGGCAAAAATTGTACTCCAAGCGGCTTTATACATACGACCCCAGGTCTAAAGTATATTGTGTCAATATAGACATTGCTAGATATAAAGTGACCAAATATGAATTAACAAAAAACAACTTTACAAAAGAAAACCCAAGTGGTGTCTAATACTCACTGCATAAAAACGCATTGTTTGGGTCAAAGCAGGAGGACTGGCCTCTCCATCCTCATGCAGTTGGCTCTTAATGATGAGATCATAGAGTGGGGACAAGGTGGGCGCAGTCTCAAAAACAGGGATGCCTAAAAAGATTTTTTTTTTTTTTAATGTGAAGTAGAGTCTATGTTCATGCAGTCTCACTGGAACACATGAGCAATTGTCATATTAACTCTTATTTTAATCAAAATTTGTGATATCAGGGTACCCCCAGGATCCTCCAACTTAAATTCAAGGCTTTTTAAGACCTTTTTAATACCATTTCAAATGAAATTCGATGCCAACTTCGTACCCATTCCGACAGAAGTATGAGGGGAAAATGTCAAATCTGTATACATTTTAAACCCTAGAAAATAATTATGTACAAGGAGGTTACTTGAATTAAATATATATTGAATTATATATCAGTCATATTTAATACATACGCAACAGCATTGTAGCGCGCACGTGTGTGTAGGCCAGTGTTAATTTTGGCAGCCATTTTTGATTTAGTCTTAGTCTTCAGACGAAAATGCTTATTGGTCTTAATCACATTTGAGTCATCCTGTTTTTTATAGTTGTAGTTGACGAAAAGTCTTTGCATTTTTTGTCAACTTTGTCAAACTGCAGTTACTTTACTTTTGGTAAAAACTAAATAAGACCTTTGTAACGAAATCCAAGACTTTGTATACTAAATTCAAGGCTTTTAAGGCCTTAATTTGAGATGATCAAATTCAAGACTTTTTCAAGGCTTTTAAGACCCGCGGGTACCCTGGATATATCATTGACTAGTTAATATCAGAAGCATAATAACTAATAACTACATTAACGTAGAAGTCAATAACAGTCATCCATGTTTTGTTTCAAAACAACTAACTTTTGATCAATTATACAGTCAATCATCCAGACAATATTATATTCATACCTGTAGAAATGCCCATTTTTTTTATATATAATGCAGAGAATGGCATCAAGCAATTCATCTTCAGGAAGAAACACGCTGGTAAATCTACACAGTTTGAGTTTGTTACAGAAGAAAATGATGGAGTCCTAGAAAAAAAAAAAAAAAAAACACTGATTACATAACTATCTGACATGACTCCAAAACATCACATTATATACAGATTTTCAAATATCTTGAAAAAATAAATACTTTTATAATAATTATTTTTTAAGTATTTATCCATTAATACATTTTACAGCAATAAAATGCTGTGTTTTAAATAACTTCCATTTAAACATTTCACAAACAAAGCTATCATATGACTTCAGAATACTTAGGGCACAAGCCACATTGGCTACTTTTATGATATAAACAGCTTGTGGTCCAGTATGCAGCAAAATTCTGCTATTCTCATCTGCGTTCCATGGACAAGGTTCCCACTCTTTCATGAACATCAGATTCAAGGACTTTTTAAAGCACCTTTTGTTTTATATCAAGCACAATAAAGACAATAAAGATGGGTTTGTTACTGCCAACCTAGACAGTGTCTATCATTACTGCAGTAATGATAAGGCATAAACTGACAACTAAAAACAAAAACAAATTTAAGGTGCATATGACTTTTTAAATCCATTGCAGAACGAAGGCTGGTAGAGTGAACGAGAGATGCAGTTTGCAGGTTTCTTATTCCTGCTGTTAAAGGGGTGGTGTAATGGCTTTTTCACAAGATGTAAAATAAATCTCTGGGGTATTTTGAGCTAAAACTTCACATACACACTCTGTGAGGACATCACAGATATTTTTATATAGCATGTTAAAGTTGTCACGTTTTGAGGGTGAGCAATGCAGTTTCTGTCGGTTCCTTTAAATGCAAATGAGCTGCTGCTCCCGGGACAGAGGGCGGAGCTTCAACAGCTCGTTCTTAGCAGCTTCTATTACCTCACACAGACATGCACTGACAATTTCAAAAACGTTTAGCGCCTTTTGTTTAAACCGTCACAAATATGGAGAGACTCAAGAAGAAGTGACAACATGTAGACAACATTTCTAAATGGTTAGTTGATGAATTTATGTAGCTTATGTGTAGTTATCTTCTAGTCATTGATTAGCATATTGTCTTGATAATCTAGAAATCATGTTCATGGGGCGGCGTTTATGTAAATATTAGGGTTAGTGATGTCACTAACTCAGGAGGAATGTTGTGTAGTCCCTACCAGTCGTTTGTTGTAGTCCTTAAAAAGCAATTTCTTTAAAAGAAAATATCTGGACTGTCTGGACCACGAGAGTAGCTGGAGAGCTACTCTGAAAAAAACCCCAAAGGAAATTAACATTTGAACTTAGATGCAAAATTAGCATCCCCACCCGAGAGGCAATCCCACTGAGTCAATCACCTCAGTATTGTCTCAAGGAAATTGTCTTCTGACCTCATAAGGTGAAAACTACCCAGATCTAGGACCTTGATTAATGCAAATTCCTAAGATCAAGTTTCACTTTGGGAGATGTTTTGTCTTGGTCTGAGTATTTAAAGAATTAAACTACTTTGCCACACTAAACGCACAGAAACCTTCACCCGCTCCATTAGAAACTGTTGTTGAAACTGATTGGGCGGGCCTTACATTATGATAACATCCTAAACAATAAAATTACTTTAAAAAAACACAATATAAACAACTTCAATATGAATCAACAGCTATGTAAAAATATGGGTCGATCTTCGCATTGGTCTATACAAGGCAGAAAACTTGCTGAATGAAATGCTATTTCAATCTCTGACAGTAGAAGGTTGTTTCCCCAGTTACCTCTGTAAACAAAGAAACGCTGGCTGTGCTTATAAACACTACTACATTAGCAATTTGCCCTGTTTCACAGACAAGGCTTAAGCTAGTCCTAGACTAAAAGGTGATATATTGTGCCCCTTTTTAACGCACCGTTTTTGTGTCCCTTTAAATGCAAATGAGCTGCTGCTCCCCGCAAAATACCACAAGGATGAAGCCTTAACAAGAGATTACATGCTTTTCTCAAACTTTTGCCATTGCGTTAGAACTGGTTACACTGTTGTCGCTTGCGCCAAATGGCGGCGCTGTGGGTGGAAACGTGCAGATTAAGGGGCGGTAATATTATAATAAGATCCCCTTCCTACATCAGAAGGCGAGCGAAATCTGATCAGGTTTTTTTTTACCTGCTTGCAGAAAAAGGCTTACCTAAACAAAGCTACTGGGTTGTCACTTTCACGTTTTCCTGGTTGGTAGATGCACCAGGGACCCGATTATAGCACTTAAACATGGAAAAAGTCAGATTTTCATGATATTTCCCCCTTTAAATGCATGTTTGAGCTGTTTTAAGTGAAAGCAACTTGCACTGACATATCTTAACATACATCAGTGCCATTGTTTTGCCTCAATATGCACACCAGTAATGTTTATAAAAGTTACTTAAATGCCCTAATTAAACTAAAGCATAATCCTGCCTTAATCTAAGCCCTGTCTGTGAAACTAGGCCAATATTTGTTGGAATCTTGATAAACCAATTTTTATGTAGCTCAATACTGTGCCAAGCATCATTGAATTTGCATTTCCCAAAAACTGAGCTAGTTAAATAGCACCGCGTTTTTCACACGTTCATCATGCAGGGCTCCCCCCCCCCCCCCCCCCAATTACTAGCGCCGTTTCGTTCTAGCAGCACATGAAGGCCAATTTTTGTAATAGCACAATGCTACTCTAACAAAATTTAGTTCATGTTTATTTCAAGCACTTTTAAGGACCCATGTTTCTTTTTGCATACTTTCCAGCCCTTAAATCCATGTGTCTGAAATTCAAGTGCTTAGAAGAATCGTGGGAACCCTGCATGGAAGAGATCACACAGGATTACACCATGGTAATTACACCAGAATTGCCATTGTTGTTGTTTGCATTGTTGTCCTTTAATTCCCCAAAGATCTAACCCTTTGTTGTCGACTGGATGGGATCCTGTGATAAGCGGAGCAATTGGAAGCTTGTAAACGGATGTTGTGCCCTCAACAGTCACTGACACACTCACACCTAAAGTACGGGGAACTGCAGAATACAAGAGGAGAAAATAATCAATGATCTTGAAGTAAATAAACACTAGATTGACATTTAAATGAACATTCAAGACTTTTGTTAATATGATTTATAAAACATGATTTTCTCACTATTGACATCAGTGAAGTTCAGTAGGGCTCCTGTTCCCTCTTCAAAGATATCATTTGGAGAAAAGTAACACTGTAGAGATACTAGATGACCGCCACTCCTCGCCGTCAACAGACCCACACTACCATGAAGTATGGTCTCCACAGTGTTGGCATTAGTGGCAATCCTATCATATAAATTGCTTGAGTAATTATAACCTTTCAAGAAAACAAATTACAGTATTTTCTTATATATACTATGGTACTGAATGTCAACTGATAGAGATACAGAAACCAGTGCCCGAAAATGATGCTATTTACAAACACCAATGGTGAAACTGACTGCTAGAATTTCTATTCATTTGATCAAAAGCAGGTCATAATGGCATAAAAATGCTGAATAACAGACCAGATTACTTTGGATGTGATTAATGAATAAAAAAATTATAAAAAAAAGTGAACCTCTCTGTTACGACTTCTCCAAAAGCTAAAATGAGTAAATTGGGAAGATGAGATTAAATTGGGAGTTGTAAAGATGCTTTGCCTTTTAGAAACAGGTACACAACCATGCCATGATCCCAACAGTTCTCTTATGAGAGGTTCTCTCGTATTGGGTAAGTTTAGCTTACGCTACGGGAAAGATTCATCTTCGAGATATTGAAGCCAAAAAATTATCCTTAATTTTGTATTCATTGTCAACGCAGTGCAGCAGCTAGCAGACCTAGAGCAGGCTGTCTAGCGTGCTCATTGGCTGCCCTGCGGCAACTGCAGCAGCCTACCAGTGAGCCCGACGTGACGTCACGTCCAAACAAGGGCGCTCGCACCCTCGCCGCGTCCTGGCCCGCCAGAATGGGCGTGGCTTAGCATATATAAGCAGGGCTCGGAGAACCGGTACCGCCTTCTCTGAGTCAGGCTTTTACAGCCGTTATTTTCTCATGCCCAAGAAGGACGGGGCTCTCAGACCCATACTTTATCTGAGGCATTTGAACAAAGCTCTCATGAAAAGACCGTTAAAAATGCTTACAACCAGACAACTCCTCGCGCACGTTCGCCCTAAGGACTGGTTTATATCTCTCGATCTGAAAGATGGCTATTTTCAGATTCAGATAATACCCCGTCACAGGCCATTCTTGAGATTCGCCTTCGACGGTCAGGTTTATCAGTACACCGTCCTGCCGTTCGGTCTGTCTTTAGCACCCCGTACATTCCTGTGATTATGGGAACTGTCTCATACCGAAAGGTCATCTCGACAGACACGTCCAACTCGGGTTGGGGTGCTCTCTTCGAGGGCAGACCAGTCTTTGGCCTGTGGTCAGACCAGGAAAAACTCCTCCATATAAACTGTCTGGAAATGATAGCGGTCGAGAACGCGCTGAAGCGTTTCCTCCCGTTCATACAGGACCACCATGTTCTAATCCGCTCGGACAACATGTCTTTAGTGTCCTACGTGAACCGCCAGGGCGGTGTCAGATCCAGAAATCTCTGCAATCTGGCAGAACGCCTCCTCATTTGGTCTCAGCACCGTCTGTGCTCGCTGAGAGCTGCGCATGTGCCAGGACACCTGAATGACGGCCCAGACAGACTGTCCAGAGACAATGTTCCCCCGGGGGAATGGTCCCTGCACCCCCAAACAGTCCAGTTGCTATGGCGCATTTTTGGCAAAGTGGAAGTCGACCTCACAGGACAACGCTCACTGCCCAAAGTTCTTTTCAAAGAACGAGGACGCGCTGGCCCAAACCTGGCCCAGCTGCCCACTATATGCTTTCCCTCCGGTCTCTTTGTTGCCAGAGGTGATCAAGAGAATCAGGGAAACGCGCCATTCAGTGCTCCTCATAGCCCCTCGATGGGAGAACCAGACAAGATTCCCGGAGCTGACGCGGCTGTCACAGACAGCCCCGTGGCCAATTCCGGTGAGAACAGATCTCCTCTCTCAAGCTCGCGGCTCGATCTGGCATCCCCATCCAGAGCCTTGGTCTCTGCACGTATGGTTGACCAACGGTTACCCGTTGCCCTGCCAGACGCAGTAATTAACACAATCACGCAGTCTAGAGCTCCTTCTACCAGAAGGCTCTACGCGTCTAAAGGTGAAAGGTCAGTCCAAACTTGTGACTGACACTGTATGGATGTTATTCATTATAGCTTCTAATGGATCAAAAACAAAGCAGCTATGCTTATCTGTTGAAAAGGTTTCTACAAGCTATTTCATAGCTATTTCATTGTTCATTTTTCAAGTCACAAGTAAAAATGTGGATTTATTCTGAGAACAATTTGCAACTGGCCACTGTCTCTAGCACCTATCAGCACCATTTCTGTAGAAAAAAATGAATAATTATAACCATTTTCATGTCCCATGGTATTAACATAGAACTGCAAGTTACTTTAACAAATAATATAATATTATCACAATATAGTATTACAATTTTAGCATGTACAAAATTGTCCATTGCACTTTTTTGCAAGTGTACGATACTGAGGAAATAGTTTTCTTGACAAATAGGAAAAAAAAAAATGTGCCTGAACATATGCATCATCTTGGTGAGGTCTAACTCCAGGGACTGAAGCGCCAAATACATCTTTGTCTTTAGTTTGCTGTGGAATAAAATGAGAAAAAAGTATTAAAATGCAAATAGAAACAGGAACTGCAAGTGTTTAATGATCGAATAAAAAAATAAAAAAATAAAAAAAAGAACACACTTGTCTCCAGGGAGCTTATACAGGTTAACCAGACCCTTCAGGTGTTTGGAAAACTCATCAAAATTTTTTTCTCTGTAAAAATAAAGGTTCATGTTATGGTAAATACATTTACTGCTTTGTGTGCTTATACAGTGAAAACTTTACAGTTGTTGTAACTTGTATAAAATAACTTGTTGAATTCTTGAATCTGACTGGCTCATAGATGACTATGATGGCAAGTTGTATTAATGTACAGTCGTGCTCAGAATTAATGGTACCCCTGGTAAATATGATGAAAAATGGCTGTAAAAAATAATTCTGCATCGTTTATTCTTTTGATATTTCATTAAAAAAATTGGCAAAAATCGAACCTTTCATTGAAGTAAAATAATTGACAGTGGAGGGGAAATCACATTACGAAATAAATGTTTTTCTCCAAAACAAGTTGGCCACAATTATTGGTACCCCTAGAATTGTTTACGAGTAAAATATCTCTCAAGTATATTCCCATTCATATTTACCTTTTTTTTTGCAGTTGCACATTCTTTCTTGACACTTTCAAAATAACAGCAGCTTGGTTAGTGAAACTAACAATAGGACAACAATATGCAAGAGCTATGACCCTTCCCAGTTTAATCTAACGCAGTACATGTACTTTTTTTTATTTATTTTTTAAAGATAAAAGATATAGAATAGAAGAAAAAAGTGTTAGTATTAATGGATCAGGTGTTGCAGAAAAAGATGCGTCTTCAGCCGTTTCTTGAAAATGGCCACGGACTCAGCAGCTCTGGTTGAGTTAGGCAGATCATTCCAACAGCATGGAACAGACCAGGAAAAGGTCAGTGAAAGAGATTGTGTGCCTCTTTGAGATTGCACCACAGAGATATGACTCTCAATTAGCATACTTTACTTTGGGGACATTAGTAAAATAAGGAAATGCAATAGAGCAGATAACATTTTAGCTGTCAAATGACAAAGCATTCTAACAGTATCCATCATCATCAGTAAATGACAAGAAATAGCTATGTTATCAAAACTTTGTTAGGCTGGTCTGTTTGTGTCTAAGCATATACGATTTGGTGTGCAGTGTGTTTGACAGGGTGCAATCATTTATTAAATAGATTTTTGAGTCACTAAGCAGCAAGTAAACAATCTACATGAACAAATACATTCCACTTTGCTGAAAAATGTAATTCCCCTTATATAGTTTGCTTACCGTAAATGCTGTATCAGCTCAGGACAACTCTACATAACAATGAGACAAAATCACAAAGTAAGATCACAGGGCATAGTCAAACTGCTTTATTATTCTATTCACAATAACCACAAGTCTTCCTCTCACCACAGGGTTTTCACCATGGTGGGCCACTTTGACATCCACAAGCTTTCCTGCTTTATCCAAATGCACCTCAACGTAAAACATATCTGAGGTGATATAGCACTCAGTACGTGAGGGGCTCAGGTGAGATCCCAACCTGCAGGCACACAGCACGAGAACAAAAGAAAGACCAAACATACCTTTTAGCAAAGTTGTGAGGTTAGGTCAGGTAAAATCAAGTAGAAATAAATCAGAACATGCTAGTAATGTTACGCATGTATCTAGTAAGCATTGTGATTTCATAAGAAGCCCTGTACTGAGGATTGTTTTGTTTTCAGAAAATCACGCGAACAATGACAAACGAAGCCTCACTCTCTGTTCTCACTTGCATGCTATATCCACGTCCGTTTCTGGTTATATATCCAACCAACAGGATGATTCAACCAACTTTATGCTGCTAAAATGGACAGTGTTGTCACAAAACCAATAGAGATAGATGAATGAGTTTAAACTTGTACTAACTTATCTAATTATTATATTAACTAAAACAAATATAATAAATCAAACCAATATGCCAAATATTCAGAAAAAAATAATCCTTCATATGCTCTTTAAATAATCTTTAAACAGAAAACAAACTGCTCACCACATTAAATCCTTGTACTTGGAATCTTTGATAATGTGTGAATGTGTGACAATCTGAATAATCCATTGAGAGCAGGGTTGGGTATTGTATTGTAAGAAATTGTACGGTTCCGCCTAACAATTCTGGTTCCGATTACATTAAAATGATTAAACAACTAATAAAAAATAGTAGTAAGGAAAAAATGCACAACACTCAACTCAAACAATCCTTTTTGTGTATATATCTTAAACTTGTCAAATGAGTTTAATAGGCTGGTAATGTCAACAAATTCAACATATTTAGCAATTTTTTGCAGAAAGAGTTAATTTTTCTGAAGGAAAAATAAAAATTTCTGCATTCTCTGGGAGAATTTGAGGGAGAATTTCTCTTGGAGCCGGAGCTACATTTAAAAAAAAAAAGTAATAATAATAATAATATATGTATATGTATGTGTATGTGCATATATGTATGTGTAGCCGGAGCTACTTCTCTCTGTTTATGTCTATGACAAGTCACGCAGGTACGGGGCTAAAATAAAATCAAATACATAGACATCTCATTGGCAGCCGCCATATTGGACCAAGTCACTTGCCATAACTCTCATTAGTGGAATAAAGAAAAGAAGTTTGTGGATTCACAAACTGTCATACAATCCAAACCAGATCTCAGGGAATTTCCTCTCACAGACAAGACTGAAAAGTTGTTTCTGGTTTGTACTTGGTCATTATAACATTATGTTGGCATTTAGTTGGCCACCAGAGTCAGACTATTAATGCTAGCGATAACTCCAATTAGCTAAGAAAGCTGAGACTTTATAAGAAATATAATAATACTAATAAAGTTTTCATGATTCTTATAAAGTCTGAGCTTATACTATATTATGAATATTGAACTAATCTAAATTTCAAGCAAGTCTTCCCTGCAATGCAGTGAGCACTTCAGTCAGAATGAGAGATAGTGCTAAACCAACTAATTTCCTGAGCAAGTGATTTGATTGCTTGTCATCAAATTATGGCTAATTTTTCCATTTTAGCAAGAGTCAACCAGCCTGTCAGTGGACTATTCTCTGCATTTCCAAGAGACTGTATTTTTTATATGTATATATATATATATATATATATATATATATATATATATATATATATATATATACACACACACACACACACACACAGCTCATTCTTTTACAATATGACATTATTTCAAATGAATTAGTTTTATATATATATGATTTCACACCATCTAAGTTTTTTTTTGTTTACTGATTGTTTACATGTTTTTTTTTTCATCTAAATAAACCGGTCCCACACTTTTGAGTCCTTACTGCAACACTGAAAAAGACTCTTAATATGACATTAGTTCAAAGCCAAACGAATCTAGTTTTCTATGGAAACAGAAATTAGTATGTGAGCACGTCTTACAGATTGGTCCACCTCCATTAGGTCACTCACAAGATCCAGAAAAAATAAGATAAAGATAATCTTTTCTTCTAAAGTATTTATTGTGCGTCCTACCATTCACCTTAATAATTGTAGTATTGAATTACATTTTAAAAATTAATTTATATTACTGTTGAATACATACAGGTCCTTCTCAAAAAATTAGCATATTGTGAAAAAGTTCATTATTTTCCATAATGTAATGATAAAAATTAAACTTTCATATATTTTAGATTCATTGCACACCAACTGAAATATTTCAGGTCTTTTATTGTTTTAATGCTGATGATTTTGGCATACAGCTCATGAAAACCCCAAATTCCTGTCTCAAAAAATTAGCATATTTCATCCGACCAATAAAAGAAGTGTTTTTAATACAAAAAAAAAAAGTCAACCTTCAAATAATTATGTTCAGTTATGCACTCAATACTTGGTCGGGAAACCGTTTGCAGAAATGACTGCTTCAATGCGGCGTGGCATGGAGGCAATCAGCCTGTGGCACTGCTGAGGTGTTATGGAGGCCCAGGATGCTTCGAGAGCGGCCTTAAGCTCATCCAGAGTGTTGGGTCTTGCGTCTCTCAACTTTGTCTTCATAATATCCCACAGATTCTCTATGGGGTTCAGGTCAGGAGAGTTTGCAGGCCAATTGAGCACAGTAATACCATGGTCAGTAAACCATTTACCAGTGGTTTTGGCACTGTGAGCAGGTGCCAGGTCGTGCTGAAAAATGAAATCGTCATCTCCATAAAGCTTTTCAGCAGGTGGAAGCATGAAGTGCTCCAAAATCTCCTGATAGCTAGCTGCATTGACCCTGCCCTTGATAAAACACAGTGGACCAACACCAGCAGTTGACATGGCACCCCAGACCATCACTGACTGTGGGTACTTGACACTGGACTTCAGGCATTTTGGCATTTCCTTCTCCCCAGTCTTCCTCCAGACTCTGGCACCTTGATTTCCGAATGACATGCAACCACTGAGCAACAGTCCAGTGTTGCTTCTCTGTAGCCCAGGTCAGGCGCTTCTGCCGCCGTTTCTGGTTCAAAAGTGGCTTGACCTGGGGAATACGGCACCTGTAGCCCATTTCCTGCACACGCCTGTGCACAGTGGCTCTGGATGTTTCTACTCCAGACTCAGTCCACTGCTTCCGCAGGTCCCCCAAGGTCTGGAATCGGTCCTTCTCCACAATCTTCCTTAGGGTCCGGTCACCTCTTCTCGTTGTGCAGCGTTTTTTGCCACACTTTTTCCTTCCCACAGACTTCCCACTGAGGTGCCTTGATACAGCACTCTGGGAACAGCCTATTTGTTCAGAAATTTCTTTCTGTGTCTTACCCTCTTGCTTGAGGGTGTCAATGATGGCCTTCTGGACAGCAGTCAGGTCGGCAGTCTTACCCATGATTGCGGTTTTGAGTAATGAAACAGGCTGGGAGTTTTTAAAAGCCTCAGGAATCTTTTGCAGGTGTTTAGAGTTAATAAGTTGATTCAGATGATTACGTTAATAGCTCGTTTAGAGAACCTTTTCATTATATGCTAATTTTTTGAGACAGGAATTTTGGGTTTTCATGAGCTGTATGCCAAAATCATCAGTATTAAAACAATAAAACACCTAAAATATTTCAGTTGGTGTGCAATGAATTTAAAACATATGAACGTTTAATTTTTATCATTACATTATGGAAAATAATGAACTTTATCACAATATGCTAATTTTTTGAGAAGGACCTGTATATATTTGTTGCTAAAAGTCAAAACGGATGTATCAAACCTTCCTAACTGCCAGTTATCTGCAATATTAGCAAAAATGTCATTTCAGCAGCACGTCTTTACCGCAGCATTTTTAGGTGTTGCGGTAAAGACTGTGTTGCGGTAGAGACAAATTCATGGTTTATAGTGTATATTACATTGATAAGCCACAACATTTAAACCACTGATAGGTGTGTTGAATATAATTTATTATATCAGTAAAGTGGCAGATGTCAAGAGGATATATTAGGCAGCAACTGTCCACCACCGAAAGTGCCTAGAATGGGCATGTGAGTGTCAGAGCTGGACCACCCGCCCAAGAGACAGCAGCAGGATGCACTATGGGAAGAAGGCAGGCCGATGGAAGGAGTGTGATGCATAGGGCAATGTTCTGCTAAGAAACTCTGGGTCCTGGCTTTCATGTGGATGCTACTTTGACACGTATCACCTACCTAAGATTGTTGCAGACCATGGCAATTTGTTTTCCCTGACGGCAGTGGCCTGTTTCAGCAGGATAATGCACCCTGCCACAATTCAAAAATTGTTCAGGAAGGGTTCGCCTTGGCTTCAAAATTCCCCATATCTCAATCCGATTGAGCATCTATGGAATGTGCTTGATGAACAAACCTGATCCATGGAGGCACCACCTCACAACCTGATACCACAGGACACATACGGAGGTCTTGTGGAGTCCTTGCCTTGACATATCAGAGCTGTTTTGGCAGCATGTGTGGAAACTACATGATATTAGGCAGGTGATTTTAATGCTGTGGCTGATCGGTGTATATTGCAAATATTAAATCTATTGTAAACTAAATATAAACGTAATTTTTGCAACCCTTGATGATACTAGATTAACCTACAATAAGATGACAGAAGAGGGGTATTGAGAAAAGACCCAAACAGATATGAAGAGTTATGGAAAGAGCATTAAAAAAAAAAAAAGACAGTGGAGGATAAACAAAAGAAACCAGAGAACAAAACAAAATACCGAAAGCCTCAAAATAAGTTTGTTACTGAAAAAATTCATACATGCATTAGTATTTGAAACAAGAAAATCATTTTGTCCCAGTCTTTTCTGCAATACCTCTAACTATCTTATATGTTACTGTTTTTCTCTACAGTAACCTATTGTTAGGGTTACATTAACCTTTGTGTCCTTACTGATACAAAACTATCATTACAGCAGCAATGATTTATTTGAATTATTAATCAGATTTTTGTTTGCAAAAATTATTTAAACACTTCAGTAGAGATGATTTACAGATTAAAATGATCATATTTGTTATAAAAAGCTAAATGTTTTATCTTTGGCATGTATGAAAGCAATTGATATCTAAGGTTAACATCAACATTTTCCACAGCATAAAGAAAATCATAAAACCTCCTAATTTGAAATTACTTTTTAATATTAGTTTTTACAAAAATGGACAAATCTTGAAAGCAACTATGTAAATGTGTACATTTTTTATTAAAATTAAAAAAGAAAAGTGTGTAAATGTAACGTTATTGTAATGTTGCGGTAAGGGCATTTTGTAAAAAGAAGAGATGAAAACCATAAAAAATAAACATGTTCTAGATAAAAATCTTAATGACTACATTCAATTTTGTGTACATCTTTTTATGTATTATGGACTGTGATGGTTAAAATTGAAATTCAAAGGGTTTTATTTTTTTTTATTTGGAAGAGTCAAAAGTGCCCGTAGTTGCAGAAACACCTAAATATATGTATATATATATATATATATATATATATATATATATATATATATATATGCAGAAACACCTAAATATATGTATATATATATATATATATATATATATATATATATATATACAGTCGTGCTCAGAATTAATGGTACCCCTGGTAAATATGATAAAAAATGGCTGGAAAAAATAAATCTGCATCATTTATCCTTTTGATCTTTCATTCAAAGTATTGGCAAAAATCTAAACTTTCATTGAAGTAAAAGAATAGAAAGTGGGGGGGAAATCACATTATGAAATAAATGTTTATCTCCAAAACACGTTGGCCACAATTATAGGTACCCTTTTATTAAATACTTTTTGCAATCTCCTTTTGCCAAGATAACAGCTCTGAGTTTTATCCTATGATGCCTGATGAGTTCGGAGAACACCTGACAAGAGATCAGAGACCATTCTTACAGAATCTCTCCAGATCCTTCAGATTCCCAGATCCATGTTGGTGCTTCTTCTCTTCAGTTCACTCCACTCATCAGGTCTGGGACGGTCATGGCAGAAGCTTCATTTTGTGCTACTTAACACATTTTTGTGTTGATTTTGATGTTTGTTTTGGATCGTTGTCCTGATGGAAGATCCAACCACGGCCCATTATACGATTTCTAGCAGAGGCTGTCAGGTTTAGATTTTTTATCTGTTGGTATTTGATAGAATCCACGATGCCATGCATGTATCTGAACAAGAAGTCCAGGACCTCCAGCAGAAAAATATGACCACAACATTAAAGATGGTATATTAAATTGTACACATGGGGTACTTTTTATCCTTGTGTGCACCAAACCCATCTTGCATGTTTGCTGCCAAAAAGCTATTTTTTAGTTTCATCTGACCACAGAACCCTGTGCTGTTTGAAGGTCCAGTCATGCCTGACAACTGAATTTGCTGGGGTTTGTTTTTGGATGAGCAAGGAGGATTTTTCTTGAAAATCTCCCAAACAACATGTGGTGATGTAGGGTTTTTTTTTTTTTTTTTTAATAGGCTTTCTGAACCCAAGACTCAACTAATCTCTGCAATTCTCCATCTGTGATCCTTGAAGAGTCTTTGGCCACTCAAACTTTCATCCTCACCATGTATTAAGACAATATAGACACACGTCCACTTCCTGGCAGATTTGTAACATCTTTAGTTGATTGGAAGTGCTTAACTATTGCCCTGATGGTCAAAATGGGGATTTTCAATGCTTTAGCTATTTTCTTACAGCCACTTTCTATTTTGTGATGCTCAACAATCTTTTGATGCACATCAGAACTATATTCTTTGGTTTTACTCATTGTAATGGATGATTAAGGGAATTTGGCCTTTGTGTTTCCCCATATTTAAACTCTTGTGAAACAAGAAGTCATGGCTGGACAATTTCATGTTCCTAGTCACCCTGGTGTGCAAAAAAAAGGTAAATATGAATGGGAATATACTTAAGAGATATTTTACTCGTAAACAATTCTAGGGGTACCAATAATTGTGGCCAACTTGTTTTGGAGAAAAACATTTATTTCATAATGTGATTTCCCCTCCACTGTCAATTATTTTACTTCAATGAAAGGTTCGATTTTTGCCAATTTTTTGAATGAAATATCAAAAGGATAAACGATGCAGAATTATTTTTTACAGCCATTTTTCATCATATTTACCAGGGGTACCATTAATTCTGAGCACGACTATATATATATATATATATATATAATATTTTGGTGTTTCTGCATATTATATACACATATCGCTTAGATCGGGCCAAAAAAAAAATCAAGCCTGACCCGAGCCCGTGCACGTTGTGTCCGAGCCCGGCCCGGCCCGACACATTAACTGTAATTATGAGCCCGAGCCCAATTTAAACCCGACCATTTTTTATACGTGGGCCGTTATAACCAGGGGCGACGCCAGATGATTTTTTAAACGCAGGTGCTGAATGGGTGCTAGACCATTGACAGGGGGGAGCTGCACAATTTATATATATATATATATATATATACTATTAATAAATGTGCAAAAATTGGCCACTTAATATTTAATATTCAATTATTTTAATAATCACAATGAAAGTTTTAATTTTATTAAATTGAACAAGCACAACATTCAGCATTCAATCAAATATTCTTAAAGATTCATTATTATTAATAATGTTATTTCGACATATGTGTGCGTGCAACAAGCAAGATGTGCATTTGTAAATTCGGGGACAAGCGTGCTGAGAATTGATTTAATTTATGATGAGACACGCTCCAGTTCACGTGCTATGGTGACCGTGGCTTGCCGGCGCCTCCATGTCATGATTATATTGTCTGCTATATTTGCTTCTTATTTATTAAATCCAGGCAATTGGTTAATGAAAAATGTATTTAAATTAAGATACAATTTATACAAAACGAAATTCACTTTAAAAAAAAAAAGGCTTTACAAAACAAAACATAATGAAGTGGTAAAAATCATGCCTGAACCTCTCCATGTCTCCCGATATTGCGCATCCTCCTATCTACTCTGTTCACTTTCATAATCAACATAGATGGAAAAAAAAATAACATAATATTTTAATAAATATGAAAATAAACGCGCTTATTTAATATTACAACACGTACTCTGTACAAATTGCTGCACATTCATTTAATTCTGAATTTTGCAAACATAAGTTGAAAGGCATGTATTGCCTTTATTGCGTGCATTTATTAATTATTATCTTTATGAATAATGTAACAAGGACGAAGCATGTAAACTGCGTTGTTTATTTATTCAGAATCGAATGGATCGCAAACGGATCCGAATAAAGGACATTGAAGGCTGACTATCATCCTTTCTGTCATGGCAAGCCTACTTCATGTGTCTGTTCATCGTCGAAGTCCCCGTTTTTTTGCTGTCAAAGGCGAGCAGCGCGCTGCACTTGCACTCAACAAAGCTAACACATATGTTGTCACTGCCCACGACTAGTTTAAAATATTTCCATACCTCCGACTTTCCTTCATACTTGCTCAAAGTGGCGAAATATCGGCCCGGCCCGGCCCGGCCCGCGGTTTTGGAGCTCGGGCAGAGAATCACACGGTTTTGGACACCCCATGTTTTTCAAATATAGTACAAAATTATGCAAATATTGTATTGAAAATAAGTCATATATTTTACTACAGCACAACAAAACATTTTTGAAATGCTATTTGCAATGAAATAACATGAATTCTTGAACTTTTCCAATGGTGGCCTAAATTTTGCTTGCAAATGACTGCAGTACTTATGCACCGGTATACAAGTATGATGATATAAAAGTGAAGTGTCTCAGTCACAGTTGACCAGCTGAATTAAATTAGGGCTTAATGGTTTGCCAAATAGTGGGTGTGTTTTACCCCAGGTTAGGGTCATATTTGCAGGTTATTATAACATTCAGTGGCAACCATGGGAGGCAAACGTGAACTAACAAGAAGAGAATAGGCAAGCTATTGAGGAATTAAGGCATTTTCTTTCCCAGAAACTGTAGCACACACCATTAAGAGGCATGCAGAAACAGGGAAGAATGGTGACCGGAAAGAACTGGAAGACCTTGATCTACAACAAAATAAGAGGACACCTTTATAAGAATCTCCCACCTAAGTAACAAAGCTAACTGCACCAGAAATCACAGAACAGCTTAATGCAACTAAAGCTATGCCACAATCAACTTCGACAGTGCAGAGGGGACTTCGGGAAGCTGCCTTGATGGGGCGTGTAGCAGCTGCTAAGAAACAAGGTCAAAAGGCTTCTTTGGGCAAAGGAACACAAAAATTGTTGCTGACTGAAGTTATGTCTTATGGTCTGACGAATCAAAGTTTGATATTTTTAGTTCAAAACGAAGATTTTATGTGTGTTACAGAACATGGATGATAGGGATGGTAAGATTCACCGATTCGCATCGGTGCATCGCCATAAAAGCTAACGATGCGATGCATCGTTTCTAACATATCTGCATCGGTAAAAAACGATTTATTCATATAGAATTATTAGTAGATGTGTTATACTTTTACTATTTAGAAAGTGACCAATCATTTGTGACCAATATTTTATTATGTAACTGCTGCGTTCAAACCTAACGCGGATATAGCGTCTGGAGCGAGTGATTTCCATGTTAAAGGGTTAGTTCACCCAAAAATGAAAATTCTGTCAGTAATTACTCACCCTCATGTTGTTCCAACCCCATAAGATCTTCGGAACACAAATTAAGATATTTTTGATTAAATCTGAGAGCTGGATCACTCCTCCATAGGCTTCTTAAGGGATCGAAACTGGCCGGCCCAAAAGTTATGAAAGACATCGTTAAAATAGTCCGAGTGACTACAGTGGCTCAATCTTAAGTTTATCAAGCGATGAGAATACTTTTTGTGCGCAAAAAACAAACATAAATAAATGAGATTTCACGTAGTGGAACTGCGCAAAGCTTCTGTGTTGTACATCACAGGTAGGCTCACTATTGGCCAACGCTGGTCATGTGTGTGATGCGCATGACCTCACACCCCAGAGGGTTAATGTTCAGATCGTGTGATCATCAACTTCTAAATTCAAATTTGCATTCGCGCGTTGACTGGTGCTGAGCCAGAGAGACATACTGAATAGTTGTGATGACAGCGCTGAGCGCGTGTTTTAAACCACACAAGCTTTATTTTAGGTTTCAGACATTTAAATACAAATAACCTACTAGCAAAACAACATTAATAGCTTATAAAATACACACTGATGTCTATGGAAGCAGCAATAACAATCCTTTCAATTATAAATTGATGACGTGTTTAGATACACATTGTGTGACTCTATTCTTCTCACACTTCACCAGAAACTTACTTTAATGTATTTCGGGAGAAGTGGATGAATTGATGTGTTGTAGCCTGACAGATACAATTCTCTGAACTGCAGTGCGTACTAACATGGCATTTGTGTGTTATAGAGATCAACTAACATGGATCATGATCATTATAAAGGTTTCTTAAATGACAAAACACATTCACTTACATGTATTTAAGAATAAAAATATCAGCCAAGGACTAACTGACATAACGCAGCCAATCACAGGTCGTTATTTGTTCCGTGTCATGTTTAGTGTGAAAATGTAAAGTCGATGTCCATACAATAACAGACCAGCGTACATCTAATAAATTATTCATTCAAGAACGTTGTGCAAGTTTACTGCAACAATAGAGCCGCAAACGTGTTGTACCTTTGAAAATCCAGCATTTAGTTTATCCTGATGAACGCTCATTGTCACAGTTGTAAACATGACAGCGTTCTTCTTCCACAATGGGTTTCGCGTCACGGCTTTTAAGGTGATGCGTTCTAAAATAATGTTCACCTTGTGCAGGACATACAATAAGTCAGGAGAGGTGTCGTATTTGGCCAGAGAAGGCAAAAAATGTGAAAAGAATTGCTGAAATTTAAAGCTGGTTTGTAGAATACCAAGAATACAGACCACTTTGCTGTTATTAGTACTGTAGTGTTATTTAGTGTTAAATTATTGTATTCGGGTTAGGTGGCTTAGGTTTTATTGTGAATTTGTTATGTAAATGTGTTGTGTTTTGTATTTAGACTACTTATATTTATACATTAACTCAAATTTTAATATATTAAGAATTATTTATTTTTTAAAATAAAAAAAAAACAATTTTTTAATGTCATTCACCATCGTTTTGAGGCTCTCTCTCTTTATTTTTTTATTTTTTTTAAAAGTATCGGTTCAGGGACCGGTACAGTTTTAAAAGTATTGATTTCGAAAAAAAAAAAAAAAAAAAAACGATACCCAACCCTAGTCCTTTGTAAACAGTACAGAGAACATGACTCCCATGCCGACGAAAGCTAAAACACCAACCGCTGGGAAAAGTCATGGGACCACCCACGCTACTCAAGAAACCCAAAAGGAGGAAACAAATGGAAACCTAACTGGACATCCAGATGCCATAAACCAACACATTCAAAAGTATTTAACGTGAGTAATCAACAACGAAACACACCACTCAGTTAAGCACTGAGTACGCCCGAGAACAAGACAGTTTACTCTCAGAAGACATGGAAAAACTTATGAGGCAACTGAAAGTGTTAATCAAAAACAAGCTAAACATGGATGACAGAAAAGATGAATCATGCTCGTTATAACTAGCGATGGAACAGAAGACCAATGATCATACTGAAGATGACGACCACTGTTCTACAACACAGAACAAAGTCTCTCATAACCAACCACCAGAAAACACCATCCTGGTTACACATCACTCACCAAGAAACCAGCAAATGAGTTCCAAAGAACCATGTGTGTGCTACTGTAACCGAAGAAAGCAGAGGTTAGAAAGTCTTTCACAACCAGAAGGCATCACAAGGGGAATGCAACAACGGAGGCGAAGTTTTGCACTACAGATCCACGCATCCATGCCAAACTAACTCCCAATGTCTGCCAAAGAACTTCTTGCCTTACTGGACTGACCCCCATCAGATCATGGACGATCCCTTGTCCAAGGCGAAGATGCAACAATCTTCATCTAAGCCCATCGAAAATAAGCCAAGAAACATGTGGGTCAAGCCCTCAAGAAAAGGGGGGAGAAAAACAGACTGAAACAGATCTGACCATACATACAGTGAGGAAAATAAGTATTTGAACACCCTGCTATTTTGCAAGTTCTCCCACCTAGAAATCATGGAGGGGTCTGAAATTGTCATCGTAGGTGCATGTCCACTGTGAGAGACATAATCTTAAAAAAAAAAAAAAAAAACAATATAGGATTTTTTAACTATTTATTTGTATGATACAGCTGCAAATAAGTATTTGAACACCTGTCTATCAGCTAGAATTCTGACCCTCAAAGACCTGTTAGTCTGCCTTTAAACTGTCCACCTCCACTCCATTTATTATCCTAAATTAGATGCACCTGTTTGAGGTCGTTAGCTGCATAAAGACACCTGTCCACCCCATACAATCAGTAAGAATCCAACTACTAACATGGCCAAGACCAAAGAGCTGTCCAAAGACACTAGAGACAAAATTGTACACCTCCACAAGGCTGGAAAGGGCTACGGGGAAATTGCCAAGCAGCTTGGTGAAAAAAGGTCCACTGTTGGAGCAATCATTAGAAAATGGAAGAAGCTAAACATGACTGTCAGTCTCTCTCGGACTGGGGCTCAGTGCAAGATCTCACCTCGTGGGGTCTCAATGATCCTAAGAAAGGTGAGAAATCAGCCCAGAACTTCACGGGAGCTTACTGTTGGTAATACTGGGCTTACTGTTGGTAATACACTAAGACGTCATGGTTTGAAATCATGCATGGCACGGAAGGTTCCCCTGCTTAAACCAGCACATGTCAAGTCCCGTCTTAAGTTTGCCAATGACCATTTGGATGATCCAGAGGAGTCATGGGAGAAAGTCATGTGGTTAGATGAGACCAAAATAGAACTTTTTGGTCATAATTCCACTCGCCGTGTTTGGAGGAAGAAGAATGATGAGTACCATCCCAAGAACACCATCCCTACTGTGAAGCATGGGGGTGGTAGCATCATGCTTTGAGGGTGTTTTTCTGCACATGGGACAGGGCGACTGCACTGTATTAAGGACAGGATGACCGGGGCCATGTATTCCGAGATTTTGGGGAACAACCTCCTTCCCTCAGTTAGAGCATTGAAGATGGGTCGAGGCTGGGTCTTCCAACATGACAATGACCTGGCACACAGCCAGGATAACCAGGGAGTGGCTCTGTAAGAAGCATTTCAAGGTTCTGGCGTGGCCTAGCCAGTCTCCAGACCTAAACCCAATAGAGAATCTTTAGAGGGAGCTCAAACTCCGTGTTTCTCAGCGACAGCCCAGAAACCTGACTCATCTAGAGAAGATCTGTGTGGAGGAGTGGGCCAAAATCCCTCCTGCAGTGTGTGCAAACCTGGTGAAAAACTACAAGAAACGTGTGACCTCTGTAATTGCAAACAAAGGCTACTATACCAAATATTAACATTGATTTTCTCAGGTGTTCAAATACTTATTTGCAGCTGTATCATACAAATAAATAGTTAAAAATCATACATTGTGATTTCTGGATATTTTTTTATTTTCATGTCTCTCACAGTGGACATGCACCTACGATGACAATTTCAGACCCCTCCATGATTTCTAAGTGGCAGAACTTGCAAAATAGCAGGGTGTTCAAATACTTATTTTCTTCACTGTACATACACTATGCTACACTACACTACACTACTAACTCACTAACATTCAGAAGTTAACCACATCTACCATGGAAAATATTCAACAAACATTTTATTCCCACAGCTAGAAACTAGCATAACATCAACTTAGCTACACTTACCATAGGAAACCTGTAACTATCCACCCAACAAGTAGAACACCTCTCATTACGTTTTGAAACATGACACCTTAGCTACGCAACAGTAGTTGTAAGCCATACCAGGAAACACTGAACTACTGTTTTGTTGTACCTCCTTCTTTCCTTTCCTTCTTTTATTAGGTAAAATGCCTGTCTACCCAAAGGGTCAAAAATGATATTAGGATTGACGCACCATGCCTAACTTAAGACACCTTAAAATCAAATGTGAGCCAGAGAGCTCCATGCATGATGGGTCACATAATTATTTTACCACAAATGACGTCGCCAGAAAATGAAAGGTAAAATGGTCTCAACACAGAAACAACTTAGAAGAGAAGATAAGCAACAAAAAAAAAATGTTATCACTGAATTTGATCAAAGAATCAGCGTACCAAAACGAATTAGAAATATAGCTGCAAGCAGCCATTACCGGGGCCAAGCGCAAGAAGCGGCAACAGATGCCATCATGGGCGGGAGTGGCAGACCAACTGCAGCAAGGAGCAATTAAAGACATTTTAAGAGAAGTTTGGGCAAATGGCTAAAAAATCATATATACAGTAACTTTTAAGATGATTTAATGGATTATCACTTTCGACCAATAGGTGGCGCAGTTACGAAATCCATGTGATGTGGTCAGAGTGAGGTGACAATGACACATACAAACTTTGGTGTCAAAATGTCAAGGCATTGCAGAGATAAAGCCTGAGTAGTCATTTTGGCAGCATGCCTCAACTTTGCTGCTGTGGTATACGAAAATGGTTTTGTCTATCGTCACGAAATCCATAACTTTTAGTCGGCACGGTCTGGAGATGGTAGGATTCGATTTTGGTGAAAATCGGACAAACGGCCTTGAAGGAGTTCGAAAAAGTAGGTATTCAATGAAAATCAAGATGGCGGACAGGGAGTTTCTCCAAATACGTCAAAATTGGTATCCATGTTCTCGGCATGACCCAAGGAATCTATTAAGACTGTAATTTGAATTTTTGACCAACAGGTGCCGCTGTCTCTAAATCTTTTCAGTGCCTTCAGGGCAAGGTGCTGGTGGCAATTTCTGAGTTTCATAATGTTACAGCAATGCATTCTTTAAGTATAGCATTTTACATCACAAAACTGTATTGAAATCAATGGGAATTTCACGTTTTGTTCTATTATAGCGCCACCAACAGGTAAAATCCTACAATTTTTTTTACGTGTCCTCAGAGTGAGCCCATACATATGTGTGTCGATTTTGGTGAAAATATCTCAATTCGCTTCGGAGTTATAGACATTTATGTTAAAAAACACGTAAAAAATGACTGACACGTGACTTTGATTGAATTTTACGACCCCTTACTATCAATATTTGGGCATTTGGGCATTGATTTATATAGCCAGCGACCTATGTTTCCAAACTTCTGACGGTGGTTTCGTCTTGATCGGACTAGCGGTTTCGAAGATATCGGCAAATGTTTTTTAAGCGCTAAATTGCAACGCTGCACAAACCATATGCCGAAACCTGGCAAGTCTGGTATCGTTGGACTCGGAAAGGATTCAGGAGACTAATAATATGACTTTCGTGAAAATACGTGAAACCACAGCCAGAGTTATAAGCATTTTAGATTTTAATTTTACCACTAGGTGGCGCTGTTTCGAAACTTCTCAGGGTCCTTCAGGGCATCGTACTGATGATCCATACCGAGTTTCGTAACAATTCGTTCATGCGTTAAAAAAATACAGCATTTTAGCACATAATTCAAAATGGCCGACAGCCAAAATGGCTGATCTGGAAAAATTGGATATCAGTCGACTTGGCATGACGCCCTGAATCTAACGAGGCCACTTTTATGATTTTTGGAAAAACCGTTCAGAAGTTAAGCAAAAATAGCCATTTTTCATATCTCCGGACCAGTAGGTGGCGCTGCGCCGAAACACAGCATGTAGCCTCAGGTCATGCTTGTGATGACATGTACCAAGTTTGGTCTGAATACGATTAAGCGTTGCGGAGATACAGCCTTACGTCTGTTTTCGCAAGCGCTACGTTAAATTAATTTGTGCGTTTATCGAAAACTGTTAAGCGAATCATCTTGAATTCCATAACTTTTTGTTGGCACTGCCTGGAGATGATCTGGTGCAATTTTGGTGAAAATCGGACAAACCGTCTAGGACGAGTTCGCAAAAGTCGGTTTTTAGGACAATTCAAAATGGCGGCCATATATTTATAACGGAAAATGACGTCATAGGATGCAATCGAATCGTCATGAGCTCAGGAATCAGAGGAAAAAACAATTTTGTTGATAGGCCTTACGGTTCAAAAGTTAATAGCATAATGATTTTGGAACTTTGGACAGGTGGTGGCGCTAGAGGCAATGAGTTAGAGACACCAAAATTGGTGCAATTACTGTTGGGACTGTCCTCTATCAGAATGTCAAACTGGAACAACTTTCCCGGACACGGTTCTATGGGCTGCCATAGAGGCCCAGTCGGAAGAGGAAGAGGAAGAAGAAGAAGAAGAAGAAGAAGAAGAAGAAGAAGAAGAAGAAGAAGAAGAAGAAGAAGAAGAAGAAGAAGAAGAAGAAGAAGAAGAAGAAGAAGAAGAGGAAGAGGAAGAGGAAGAGGAAGAGGAAGAGGAAGAGGAAGAGGAAGAGGAAGAGGAAGAGGAAGAGGAAGAAGAAGAAGAAGAAGAAGAAGAAGAAGAAGAAGAAGAAGAAGAAGAAGAAGAAGAAGAAGAAGAAGAAGAAGAAGAAGAAGAAGAAGAAGAAGAAGAAGAAGAAGAAGAAGAAGAAGAAGAAGAAGAAGAAGAAGAAGAAGAAGAAGAAGAAGAAGAAGAAGAAGAAGAAGAAGAAGAAGAAGAAGAAGAAGAAGAAGAAGAAGAAGAAGAAGAAGAAGAAGAAGAAGAAGAAGAAGAAGAAGAAGAAGAAGAAGAAGAAGAAGAAGAAGAAGAAGAAGAAGAAGAAGAAGAAGAAGAAGAAGAAGAAGAAGAAGAAGAAGAAGAAGAAGAAGAAGAAGAAGAAGAAGAAGAAGAAGAAGAAGAAGAAGAAGAAGAAGAAGAAGAAGAAGAAGAAGAAGAAGAAGAAGAAGAAGAAGAAGAAGAAGAAGAAGAAGAAGAAGAAGAAGAAGAAGAAGAAGAAGAAGAAGAAGAAGAAGAAGAAGAAGAAGAAGAAGAAGAAGAAGAAGAAGAAGAAGAAGAAGAAGAAGAAGAAGAAGAAGAAGAAGAAGAAGAAGAAGAAGAAGAAGAAGAAGAAGAACCGGAACAGATACAATAGGTGCCTCCGCACCTTCGGTGCTTGGCCCCTAATAATAATAAGAACCGGAACAGATACAATAGGTGCCCCCGCACCTTCGGTGCTTGGCCCCTAATAACAATCCGAAGATATAACTAAACTACATTCAATGTGATAAACTATATTGAGAAAATGAACAAACTGTTAGTACTCAATCAAATTTCCTGCACCAGTACATTGACCAGTCATAGAGATGTTGTCTTATTGTTTGCCGTGTATGTGTCTGCTTTTTCTGGCTGTGTTTTTCCAGCATTTGCTGATGTCTTCATCTCAACACTTTGCTTATATGAAGATATAAAAAAAATATATGAGCCTAGCTAAAGGAAGAATGTGAAGAAACATTAGGCAGTTAACCCAAGACTAACGGTCAAAAGTATGAGACATTGTGACCAGCACAAGGAAAACCACAAAGATAACACCAGAGGTTGTTTGATTCTAAGGGTCAAAGATCCAAAACAGACCTTCTTAAAACCTTTGAATGACCTAACTTACCCCAGGGTTGAAATCTCTTAAAACCCACAGAAATGCTTTTACATGATCAGAATGCATCAGATCATTCCAAAGTGCTAGATGGACTTATAATCAAACATCGTTCAAATGAATAATTTTATATCATGTCTAAGTCATGCAATTGGTATAACTATTAGATGTTTGAACAGTATGATCGTATGCTCATAATTAAGAAGATACAATACAATACAATGTTTATTTATAAAGCACAATTTAAAAACAACCAAAGTTGACCAAAGTGCTGTACAAAAATTAAAAAATAAAAATAAAACACAAGCTGTAAAATAGGAGTAACACACGAAAGTAAAATCATAAAACAAGAAAGAAGTCTTAAGAAAAGACTTAAAAGTAGATAAAGTTGGAGCAGTCCTGATATGAACTCGGAGACTATTCCATAGTTTAGGGCAGATGACAAAAGGTACGGATCACCTCTATTTTTTTAGTCTTGTCCTGGGAACTTGCAATAGTCTAGAATTAGCGGATAATGTTTTGAAAACAAGGGTATTGAAGCATGAATTGCCATATTTGTATAACAAGAGTTGAAGGAGCAAATAGCTATAAAGGCTGTCTGTGTAATTTAGGGATTGAGATATGAGTAATATGATCTTTTGGTTTCTGTGAAACAGTAGAGATAAGTGGGACTGAGACAATAATGATAACATTAGGTTGAATCTGAAGACTAACCATTTGATAGAGGAATACTGTTTCAAACCAGTTTTAATGAAATTGATGATATATAGTACACATTTTTATATTTTATGAAGAGTAACTTGAACATTCCTGGAACAGATAGTGAGAAGAAGAAAGCTGTAAGCGGCTGTGCTCTGAAGCCCTCACTTCTAAGAAATTTGGAGAAATTATTAAGGAAATGGTAGTCAGGGTTTTGATTCTGTTTGGAAATTTAAGCAACAACTTGACTGGCTACAAACGAAGAAAGAAACTAAAAAAAATCTAAGTTTTAGCCTTGTATTGCTTATGATGATCACAAAAAGCAAGTAAAGGAAATGATGGGTCGGGATTATTTCCTTGGACAAGTGTGACTAAAGATAAACAGAAACTTTGTGAAAACCCCTTAGAATATTTTTAGCATTTCCGTGCAGCTTATAAAAATTAATGTTCTGCCAATGATAATGATGAAGATTATGATTTGGCTATTGTGATTGAATCTGCCACTGGTGGATGGTCAAAAGAATACAGAGAACTGATTATCAGTGGCTGTTTAGATTCCTGATTGGGACACACTACTACAATGCTGTGTAGTAAGTTGGAGCCGTTTGCAAGCTCACAGTGATCCAACTATAGGTAAGGTGGCTGCTGCTGTAGTTGAGGCTGACACAGACCCACCAGATGACAGAGTGTTTTAATTGTGGTCAGCAGGGCCATGTAGCAGTAATGACTAAAAAAACAAATAGGAGTTGCAAAATATATAAAAGTAACTAAAAGGATGATTGTGTTTTAATGAAACACTTTAAAGGGTTGTACAATAATTAGTGTTGATCATGAAAGTTTTGCTTTTAAAAGATAAGCTTGTGATTTGGCGGAAACAGTTTGCTTATCTGGATCTGGTGTGTGCTGTGACTGAAACTGCCAGTGCGACAGACTCAATCTGAGTGGAAATTTGTGATGTCTAAATTCCCTGATGCATGGGCAAAAGACAAATATAAAAAATGTTTTTTTTTTTTAAATGCATGTCATTTCTGGCAAAGAGGCTTTAAGCTGGGCTAAAGTTAATAAAGTCTGATGTTAAAATTTTATGAAAGTGCAGTGTACCAGTCCTGAATGCCTCAGAGTCTATCTAATTCAAGGTCAGCAAATAAAGATATTATCTGAGCCGGTGTCATAAGTAATAAGCTATAGTAAAAGCAAAGTATTTCAGTCGAAAATCATAGAAATAGACATGTTAAAAGAAATAATGTTACAGGATCTTATACAATTAGAGGGCATATTGTAAATGTTTTAAAAATAAAACTGAAGGACTTTAAAGAAGTTATTAAAATAATGATACAGACCTTAAACGAAAGAAGTTTATTTTAGGACCAGTAACTTTTGTCTGATCTTAGTCTCCACCATGAAACAGGGCCGATGGCTCCGGCTACAGAGGTAACAGTGCACTGAATGGATGGTTGACATAACTAAATTCACTGAGTACAATCTAAGCAGTGCTATGCTGCTGATTTTAAGATGTTAAATGGATTTTAGTGATTAAATACTGCTGTTATTAACCGGTCTCCCTGTGTTAACACTATTAGGCAGTCCAAATGCCTCTGGTGACTCTTGAATGTTCCCTTCTTAAAGCTCCAGAAAACAACTGATTATGTTGAAGAAAACTGGTTTGGTGATGGGAAAGAGCGGTTACCAGTGTGCACGAAGTGATTACTCAAAGACGGGTAAGATCCTCTTTGGCCAAGCGAGGACAACCTTAGGCAGGGGGTCACGCCGACACTGGGCATTTCCTGAAGGGAGGTGTATTATGTTAGATGGGTATGAGAGTCGAGCAGGTGCCTGTGAGGCCAGCAGCATCCTTACATCATGAAGGGGGGAAGAGCTGTGAGGAGTTACGGCAGTATGACCCAGAAACGTTCCTCTATACCACTCAACAGAAACCGCATTCATTGTATGGCTTGTTTTTAATTGTGACAAGTGTCTGCAACTATGCCAGGAGACAACACCTTGAAGAGAAGAAAATTATAGATTAAGAGCTGATGAGAATGGGCTTTCAAGAGCCAGCTAAAACCATGAGGTGATTGTCATCATTTGGTGAGGAGACAGTAATAAAACTTCTTAATTTATATCAGGACCATGATGTTGGTTGCCTTATGGGCAAGAAAGAAAAATGTATAGTACAGTTATAATTCCTGAAGGTTAAGAAAAGTCTGGATAACAAAGGTGGATGCTGGAAGGTTATTGTAATGAATTTATTATTACGTTTTGTCTAAGTTACAGTCTTAGGAGGCTGTTGAAAAGAGGATTTGTGTATAGAGAGACTGCTTGAGTGGAGGAAGGGAAGGTAACTGTCTGTCTTTCTGTTATCGGCCTGTTAAAACAAGCTTAAACAAAATAATGAGAATGAACTGAAACAACCAAGCTGACTTTTCTAAAATAAAATGCATAATGAACAGCCATGCTCTGAAACTGGTTAAGAGGCCATGTACAATTAGATAAAAGCTACAGGAAAATGTGAAGTTTAAAATCTTATTAAAAACTTACATTTTTAGAGCTAACATCAAAAGGTATGAATATATAAGTGGTTCATAGTCAGATATGAGTGTGTATGTTTGATGGTCACAGCATTGTATGTTTTATGAGTGTTAATTCATGTTTGGTATGTGTTAGTTTAGGGGAGCTATTGTGTCTGAATAGCACATTGTGTCATTAACCTCTGGAATGAGTGTTTTATCATTACAGATGGGTTGAGGCAAACGACAAATTTTAAAGGCGGCAAATGCTGAACGAATATGATGAAAAGATGATACAGAACATGGGACGAACTTTAAGTTGATTGATCAAGTTCTGTCTGGTAGTAATTACTTTTGTTATTTATGATGTTGATTTGAATTACTTTTTGGATCAGTTTATGTATTTATGTAAATTGGAATTTAAAGGTGCAGTGTGTAACATTTTTGAGTATTTATTAACAGAAATGCAATATGACATCCATAACTATGTGTTCAGTGGTGTATAAAGAACTTACTTAATAAACCGTAATGTTTTTATTACGTTAGAATGAGGCATTTATATCTACATAGGCGCGGGAATCCCCTTCTATGAAGGTCGCCATATTGTGACGTCATGTTTCTACCGTAGCCGACAGCGATCAAACAGCGCTACAGAGCGCGTTTCGTCACTACCTTGAAAGAGAAGCCGCAGAAAGCTAGAAGAAGCTAGTCATAAACACCGTGAGTAGTGACTTTTCCCTTGTCAGTGGTGTAAATATGTAGTTGGATTGTTTCATGTAACTTAATTCTTCTCCCTCGCTGTGTTATGGCTTTGCTATGTGGGGATAAATGTGCTGGTTGCGCTCGTGAGACAGCTGATTAGTAGGCTACTCTTGTCATTGACCGGAAAACAGTTACAGGAATCACCAACCCGTCGATCTTGGAAGCATTTAAGTCGATCGAGTTTCCAAAATCAGAGAAAAAAGCCTATTGTGTGTAGTAAGTGGTGTCTATGGGATGCGGAGGCGCGCGCGCTGTTACAATCACGTCATTTTTGCCGCGCGCACCTTTGGGCTCATGCGGACGCGTCGAGTATAAACAAGGCTTTACGCTTTAACCAGCTCAGCCACAGTAACAGCTCATATTAGCCAGCTAAACTTTTACTACCCTGTTAGAAAAAATATATAACGTTAGTTGCATAGTTTCATGTGGTTCTTCTCCCTCGCTGTATTATGGGTTTGCTATGTGGGGAGAAATGTGCTGGTTACGTTCGTGAGACAATCAGCTGATACTATTATTATATTATGTATTAAGACCCTTGATCCTTACCTGACTATGGCTTTGTAAACTTTATCCATGATGTGGTTTATAATGGACTGTGGTACAAAAGCTTGTTTTACTCTGGCTATTCTCTGCTGTCTCAGACGACGATGTTTGTCCCGTTTTAGCCACCGTAGCTTCTTGGAAAGGGAGGGGTGAGCAGTGGGCGGAGCCCTTAGTGTAAACTCGCAAACGAACCGCTAGATGTCGCCAAAAGCTACACACTGCACCTTTAAGTTGTAGATGGCCGTCCATCATGGGTTGAGATAAACAAAAATGTTATAGAGTTGACAGGCAACAACAAAGTGACACATTGGCTAAGTCAGTATCAAATTATCCAGAGAGCCCCTAACATTTATGATTATTGTGAATAAAGGGGGAGAATGTTGTTTGACTTGATAGAAACAACTGATGACTTTGAAAATGCTTGTAGATGACTGACTTTGAGACCAAAAAGAGACCAAACAACAGGCCTGAAAAACAGGACAGGAGGTGTGACTGAGGGCCGTTGCCCTTCAAATTCTCTGATAAGATGATGCAATTGTGGATTTAAGTAATATTTTTGTTTCAGAGGCAGAGAAAGATGTCTGGGAAATTTGGCTGAAGGACAACGTATTATGTTAAATCGATGCACAAGTTGGGTCATGCATCAAGAGGGGATGGTAGGTGGGACAATAAATGTTGGGAGGACACTGGGCTTAATTGGGTAAAAGCCCTGCAAGAAGCCATTCTTCTCCCTAGCACCCCACACACTTATAACAAAATTGCAGAACTTTTTCAACAGGGAACACCAGGTCAGAGGCGGCAGCGAAGGCCACGGCAGCATAGCTCAAAAGAAGCTCAAAAGAAACTAATGTGTCCTTTACAATCTGACAATAACCCTTGACATTTGTTTTTATTTACAGAGGATGCAGACTTTAAATACAGAGCCAAATGTGCCCATTAAATAATGGCTATGGATGAATTTGGCTAACTATCCTGTCCTGGGTTATTATTGGGGCAGAAAGAAAGTTATGCGCCACACCTGCGCAGCGCATAACTTAAATTTTCCTTGTGCAGAATGTCAGGATGGATTGAATTAAACAAAAAATTAAAAATTAAAAACTAAAAATTTGCAAAAAAACCTTGTAAGGATCAGAAAATGTTTGGAGAGTGTGACATCTGGGTCCAAGCCTCCCACCTTAGACTACACCAACAGGCCTCAACCATCCCGTAGAGCACAAAGTGAGGGATCAAGGGCTCATGCTAGTAACCAACTAACGGTTTAAGTTTAGCAGAAGAATCTGTTTTTGTGATGATTTTGATGATTTTATTTGATTGAATCAAACTAGGTATTAATATACACTCACCTAAAGGATTATTAGGAACACCATACTAATACTGTGTTTGACCCACTTTCGCTTTCAGAACTGCCTTAATTCTATGTGGCATTGATTCAACAAGGTGCTGAAAGCATTCTTTAGAAATGTTGGCCCATATTGATAGGATAGCATCTTGCAGTTGATGGAGATTTGTGGGATGCACATCTAGGGCACGAAGCTCCCGTTCCACCACATCCCAAAGATGCTCTTTTGGGTTGAGATCTGGTGACTGTGGGGGCCATTTTAATACAGCGAACTCATTGTCATGTTCAAGAAACCATTTTGAAATGATTTGAGCTTTGTGACATGGTGCATTATCCTGCTGGAAGTAGCCATCAGAGGATGGGTACATGGTGGCCATAAAGGGATGGACATGGTCAGAAACAATGCTCAGCTAGACCGTGGCATTTAAACGATGCCCAATTGGCACTAAGGGCCCACACCATTAAATCACCACAACCAGCCTGCACAGTGGTAACAAGGCATGATGGATCCATGTTCTCAGTCTGTTTACGCCAAATTCTGACTCTACCATCTGAATGTCTCAACAGAAATCGAGACTCATCAGACCAGGCAACATTTTTTCTTCAACTGTCCAATTTTGGTGAGCTCTTGCAAATTGTAGCCTCTTTTTCCTATTTGTAGTGGAGATGAGTGGTACCCGGTGGGGTCTTCTGCTGTTGTAGCCCATCCGCCTCAAGGTTGTGTGTATTGTGGCTTCACAAATGCTTTGCTGCATACCTCGGTTGTAACGAGTGGTTATTTCAGTCAAAGTTGCTCTTCTATCAGCTTAAAATCAGTCGGACCATTCTCCTCTGACCTCAAGCATCAACAAGGCATTTTCGCCCACAGGACTGCCGCATACTGGATGTTTTTCCCTTTTCACACCATTCTTTGTAAACCCTAGAAATGGTCGTGCGTGAAAATACCAGTAACTGAGCAGATTGTGAGATACTCAGACCGGCCCGTCTGGCACCAACAACCATGCCACGCTCAAAATTGCTTAAATCATCCATTCTGACATTCAGTTTGGAGTTCAGGAGATTGTCTTGACCAGGACCACTCCCCTAAATGCATTGGAGCAACTGCCATGTGATTGGTTGATTAGATAATTGCATTAATGAGAAATTGAACAGGTGTTCCTAATAATCCTGTAGGTGAGTGTAGATTTAATGATTTGACTGGTGCAAATGTTTTCAGGAAAAGTAGAAAATCTATTAATTGTGGTGAAGTTCAGTAATAAGCTAAAAAGACCGTCCGTAATGGAAATATTAGAGTTAATTTTGAACAACTACATTGGTTAGAAGAATGGATAAAATTATAAAACTTTTCTGGAAAGATTTTTATTAAATAGGGCATTAAATAGAGCTTACCAAGTAAAACCATTGCCTGATTGAATTAAAAGTTAACAAAATATGGTTAGGAAAAATCGAGGTGATATATGGAGATGGGCGTGGATTAATATTAATGTATTATTCTGATAATATTGTTAGTCATGGGTGAATAGGATTCTGTTAAATTGGAAAATGACAGTCTATCCCAAGGATGAACAAAATTATGCAGACTATACAAGTAGCGGAAGTTACAGTGAAATGTATTAATTGAGTTGAGGTATATTTTTCATACTAAAATCTATACTATTTCTTGTTTATACTGAGGTGACTGAGGGTCTGATTTTATGTCAGGAATGCGGTAACAATGCTTATCCATTTAGCCCGGCTTCAGATAAAGTCTTTACTTTGCTTGCTAAATACTTAAGGGACTATCCCCATTAAAAAAAAAAAAAAAACAGCCTAAGCTTCTTCTTTTAATCTTATCTCAACAAGTTTAAGAAGAGTGATCAGTTATACGAAAATCAGAAATGAAAGGTATAAGTGCGATGAAATTACTTAAATTTGTTGCGTTTATTCAGTTATCAGAGAATGATAAAAAGGGAGAAATTGTGATGATTTTAAATTTTCATTGATTTTCGTAGATTTAGCAAAGGAATGCCATATGGGTTCCTCATCTGTTTTCTGAGTACGAGAACAGAAAACCTTGTTTTCTGTTTATACAGCTGGAAGGTATGCATGAGACACAAAAGATGGTTTGGGCAGCGACCTCTGATTTCAGAAGTGAGAAGACCCCTGGGCTGGGGAGGTCTTATAGCCATAAAGTTCCTTTTGTTCCTCTTGTCTAAGCAAGTGGGTGACACAAGATAGCTTTGAAAAGAACAATATAAAACTGCTAGCCAACCCCTCCTCTGTGTCTCTCATTCCCGCAGCTCGACTGTGTGAGTCCTATTCTTGCATGAATAAATACTTTTAAAAGACAATTCGAATCAGAGTGTCTCTTACGCAGTGATAATTGTTTGATAGAATTTTTTCCACAACAATGACATGTGGAAAGTTTCGTATCCTGAATAGCACTTAATTGTACATACTTGGAGGAAAATTCATCACCTGAACAATTAGTGAAAATACGAGTCCAGCGTGGCGGTGGAGAATGTCCATCAGTATTTCAATCAAATGGTACAGAAAAAAAAATATGGGCAGACGGTCAGATAAGCCTGCCTCACCAATTTTGATGTTCAACACTGATAGACCATGAGATAGAATCAAGTCCAAAGTATGTCCCTGAACATGAGTTGGTCCAGACACCCATTGCACAAAGTCAAAAGAGTCAAGTAGGCTAAACAAATCTTTTGAAAGAGGCTTGGAGTCACCGCACACATGGATATTAAAGTCCCCAAGAATTAAAATATTATCTTAACTAGTGACAATTTCACCCATAAATTCCGCAAATTCATTAATAAAATCCTTATTTGCGAATTTAGGGGTGGGAGATATTGACAAAAATGAATATCGATATTTTTTAACAATATCTCGATATCGATATTCAGACGATAGTTTTGCAATCCTTCAAAGAAATGTGTGCAACCTGGCAAAGAAGGTCCAGTTGGACTTTTGACTTGCTACATTTGACCTATTGTATAGAATTACTAGTACATAAAGATATGAGACATTATTGATTTAAACATGAACCAAGTTGCTGTACTAAATATTTATTGTAATACAAGAACAGTGCTTTATGTACAGAATAAATTAACTTTGTGCTTTGCAAACAGTACTCTATTAGTAATAGACTAACAACAATGTGACTACCTCTTTAAAAAAAAAGTTGTGTTTTGCAAAATGTAAATTGAACAAAACACAATATAACATTTTTGCACATTAGATTAATATAAAAGAGGATAAAAAAAGACAAAAGGTACAACATAAATAACAGACACTGCAGGTAAAATGTGCAATAAAGCAAACATGCTTTAGAAATTACAAAACACTTCTTTGGTATACACCAGTGTAAACTGTAAGTGTACACATGCAGTAGAGGTGGTCAGTAACACGTCTCACTGTTAGCTCTTCTAGCAGTGGTTCTGAGGATGACTGTATTTTCGCTTTCTTCGCTCATTTTTGTGTTGTTGCGCCAGAAGCTAACAAGTGATGAGTAACATACGCACGCTGTAATGACGTAAGACGTCAGGGGCACTGAGGCATAATGGGCAGTTCCCCGTATTAATAAAAATGTTTTTGTTTGTACTAAAAAAAAAGTTGTTTCTAGAAGTTAAAAGAAACCCTGTTCGGAGGCTATTCCGGTGGATCTCTTGGGAAAATGTATTCCATCTTTTGGACTCATCATTATAAAACGCAATTTTCTAATGATGCAATCACGAAGCTCGCCACTTGAGGACACCACAGACATGTAAGAAAAACGTTTTAACTTCAGTTTTCCGCAAACAACGCATATTTGCCTTTTCTAGCAGCTATTTTATTAATCGTACATCGGCTTTACTCTTTACGTTTTTGGATTGTTGCTTCAACCTAAGAAACGTCATAACACACAGGTAAGAACTCCGTAGTTGTATTGCAAATTAGTAGCAGCTTACTCTCATGCAATTGAGGAATGATCGTGATTTAAAAAAAAAAAAAAAAAAAAACAGTCAAACAAACCCCTACAGTATTAAAATCGCTACATTTAATTGTTTAGAAGGTTATAGTGTGCGTTATTTGTTTTCTCTTTAACTTCCTTCAGCTCTTTTCATGTTTGGTGGGTCGGATTGTACAAATGATGAAATATTCGATATCCCAATTTAGCATATCGTCCAGACAACAATTTGGATATTATCGTCTAAACGATATATCGCCCACCTCTATTTGCGATATATAATAACTGATAAATGGCCGATATATAATAACAAAAACCAGCGGATTTACCAGAGAAAGTTCAAACAGCTGAGCTTCAACACTTCTGCGAGTCCCAGTTGATAGACAGCGACAAAGGGGATTGTTTTTGAACACTGTCGCTAACCCCCCACCAAGACCACATACTCGAGGTATTACCTTGAGTTAGATGCAGTTTTACTATATTAAATTTATGTTCATAAACAAAAACAGTATAACATCTGTTGAAAAAAAAAACGACCTTATTTTTATTTGGTAAAATGTAATATTCTGACTGTATGAGTTTTATTAAAATTAACCATTGGTCATCCAGTATCATGCATTTAGATCATGATAACCACAGATAAAATCAGGCATAGCCTATAGCACCTCACTGTCATGGCAAAATGTAACTTTATGGTTTCTATGGTATTTGTATGGAAAACAGTAGCCTAAATACATTAAATACTGTAATTATATTCCATTAGTCCTTTAATACATTGTCTACATTAATAATATAATACAATTCAATATGTATATCTTACATTTCATGGTGCAGTTAATATACTAAGCTAACGTTACAGTATATCCATGGTAAATGAGAATTTGTAGACGGAAAAGCTTTCTGACTGTATCGTTAAGCAGTGTTTCTCCTGTTTGTCAGCGCCGTTTCATCTGTCTTTAAACTGGTTTGAATAACTGAGATATTTGTGTTCTTCGCTGAATTCAAGCACTTCTCACTGGATCATCTTTTGAGGAACTTTGCAGCAGCATTCTGTACTAATTGGAGACGAGCAATAAAATGTGTGGGTATGCCATAGTAAAGAGAGTTGCAATAATCCAACCGCGATGTAATGAACACATGGACAGCAATCTCTAAGGTTTTCTCAGAAAGGGAGGATTTGATCTTAGAGAGAAGACGTAGCTGGAAAAAATGAACTAATCACCGCATTTATTTGTTTTTCAAATTTGAGGTTCTGACCCCAGAGAACACCGGAAGTTCAGAAGAACAACAGAAGTTCTTAATGCAAGATGAAGTTGGATAAAGATAATCCAGATCAATGTTACTGCTATTATAATTGTCATGGGGGCCAAAGACTATAACCTCGGTTTTGGATTCATTCAAAAATAAGAAATTGAGAAAACCTCTTTTTTATGCCTAGAAGTAGTAAAAATGTGATTTCAGAGCAGTAACTGTTGCGTTTCAGAGGCAAATAAATTTGTGTATCATCTGCATAGCAGTGAAATGATACACTATGCTTTCTGAAATGGAGCCCAGAGGAAGTAAATACAGGGAAAAAAGAATGGGTGCGAGAATAGACCCCTGCGGCACTCCACAGGAGAGTTGGGCTGGGGAGGAAGAAAAATTACCCAGTTTGACAGAGAAACTTCTATTTGTTAGATAAGATCTAAACCAACTGAGGACAGTTCCCTGGATGCCCACAAAATATTCTAGAATTATTCTAGAATAATATTCTAGAAAAATATTCCATTCTTATCTAGGGATAAGAGAGTTTTATGATCAACTGTATCAAAGGCCGAGGTTAAGTCTAACAGTATTGATTTGATTGAAAATTGATTGAGAACCGTTTTCTCCAATGCTTTTGTAATAAAAGGAAGGGTCGAAATAGGTCGAAAATTATTAAAATCCCTATCATCAAGAGAAGGTTTCTTGAGAAGAGGTGTAACAGTAGCGTGTTTTAGTATGTCAGGGATAGTCCCTGTGCTCAAGCATTTATTCAGAAAAGACACCAAACATGTTCCAACCGAATCAACAATTTGTTTCAAGAAACGGGAAGAAAGAACATCAAGAGAGCAGAAGGAAGGTTTCAAATGATCAACAATTTCTCTGAGACAAAAGAGAAACTGGTTCAAAGACACTCCATATGGCTGAAGAACAACCCAGTTCAGGTGAGACCTTAGAGAGGTGATCTTCTCACAGAAAAACCTTGAGAAACCTTCACATAATGATACTGAGGGATTTGAAAACACATTTATAGGAGGATTTAGGGCAGAATTTAACACAGAAAATAAGCCTTTTGAACTATGATGGTTTTTAAAAATTAAATGAGAAAAATACTTAGACTTAGCAGATATCACAGCTTTCTGAAAAGCACTGACCTTGTCCTGTAAACACTATTTTGGTAATTAAGCCAATTAGAAATGTAGAGGGGTAATTTACCCATTAGTGCTTTAGCAATAAAAATCAATAAATGTAAATTCCTTCTGAGGGAGAGGGAGGACCATTGAGAGTGCAGTGGTGAGTCCAATGCTGGACTCTTCTGAATTTTGCTTATAACTTCTGAACGGTTTGCCCAAAAATCATAAAAGTGAGATTCAGGGTATCATGCCGAGTCGACTGATATCCAATTTTTCCATATCGACCATTTTAGGCGACGGCCATTTTGAATTTTGTACCAAAATGCTGTATTTTATGAACGCATGAACGTATCGTTATGAAACTTGGTATGGGTTATCAGTTTGATGCCCTTATAACTCTGGCAGAGGTTGACTGATTTTCACGGGAGTCATCTCCTTAACCCTCTGGGGACGGATTGGGCGGTACCGCCCAAAATGGCATACTTTTACAAATGTGTAATTATCTTAAAAACTATTAATGATAGAGAGGTGCGGTCTTTCTTGCCGTCTTCCTCAGATTCCGCTGAAAACAGTGATAACAAACTTACCCGGCTTGTATACACACTTCCTTGTTGCGCAATACCACTACGTCAAAGGCCAATGAAATCGATGTTGTTTGGCAGATTCACGAGCAACAACCAATGGAAAAATTGCCGATGGAGGAATATTTTTCTTACCCAATCAGAGGAAGGTTACCATGACGTATTCTAGCAAATCGGAGGACTCTTTAGCCTTGCAAGGGGTGGTACTATATACTACACGCAAACAGCGTTGAGTGGCAGAGACGACAGAAAGCGAACGGACGCGTCGAGTATAAACAAGGCTTTATGGAGTGAGAGCGCACAGAGATATGAGAGAGAGACAGAATTACGAAACGAACGAAACCACCATCAGAAGTTTGGAAACATAGGTCGCTGGATAAAAGCTAATACCCAAATGTCAAAATATTGATAGTAAGGGGTTGTAAAATCCAATCAAAGTCAGGTGTCAATCATTTTTTTATGTGTTTCTTCGTATAAATGTCTATAACTCCGAAGCGAATTGAGATATTTTCACCAAAATTGACACAGATGTATGGGCTCACTCTGAGGATACATAAAAAAATGGTGGGATTGAGCCTCTTGGTGGTGCTATAATAGAACAAAACATGAAATTGCCATTGACTTCAATACAGTTCTATACAAATGCTCTACTTAAATGCATTGCTGTAACATTACGAATCAGTATGTGCCATTAGCACCATGCCCCGAGGGTACTTAAAAGATTGAGACAGCGCCACCTTTTGGTCAAAGGTTATAATAAAATTTCCTAAAATGCAAATAACTTTTAAATAAATCTGTCTATTGTAATGACACTGGTCTTAATAGATTCCTTGAGTTATGACGAAAACATAGATAGCAAGTTTGCCGTATTTGGCCAAACTTCCTGTCCCCCATTTTGATTTTCATTCAATACCTCCTTTTCCAACTCCTCCAAGACAGTTTGCCCAATTTTCACCAAAATCGAATCGTATCATGTCCAGACTGTAACGACTAAAAGTTATGGATTTTGTGTCGATAGACGAAACCATTTTCATATTCCACATCAGAAAAGTTAAGGCATGATGCAAAAATGACTATTCAGGCTTTAAATCTGCTTTGCCTTGACATATTGACACCAAACATTGTATGTGTCATTGTCACTTCACTCTGACCACATCACATCGATTTTGTAACTGTGCCACCTATTTATTTATTTATTTACTGATGCGTAACATAAGTACATTATAAAACAGATACATACAAATCTCTCTCTCTCTCTCTCTCTCTCTCTCTCTCTCTCTCTCTCTCTCTCAGAAAAATAACAGAATCTTAACAGAAAAGGCTGTCTGTGCAAAGCTTGTCATACAGTATGGTATTGTACAGTTATGATTTGTGCTGCTTCTGGTAACTTTTTTTGCTGTTCTGTATTTGAATAAATTTACTTTGAATAAATTAAGTGGCTCGGGTGCTAAATTATTAATACACTTGAAAATGTATTTAAAAAAACAAACAAATTACTAAAGCTTTCAAAGCTTAATATATTATATTTATGGGGTGGTGATGGCGCAATGGATAAGACACATGCCTTTGGTGCGAGAGACCCGGGTTCGAATCCTCTGTGAGACACCAATGTGTCCCTGAGCAAGACACTTAACCCCTAGTAGCTCCAGAGGCGTGCAACCTCTGACAAATATAGCAATTGTAAATCGCTTGGAATAAAATAATAATAATGTAATGTATATTTCTCGTGGATGTAACAGTGATGGTAACGGATTGGCTTTTTATCCATAATTTTTATTGCTCGATTGTAAAGTGAACCAATGTGTTTTGTTGCAAACGGAGCTGCTTCGCCCAAACTGTAATGCAGAATGAAATATGTGAAAAGACCATAGCATGCATGTACAGCATGTATTGTATTAGAGATTTTCTTTATATGTTAATCAAATTTAAGTTGAGAATCTATGACCAATCCAAGATATTTAAATTCTGTAAAAGATTGAATTTTTCCATTTTGTAAGTTAATTTGAAATATTTCACTTAAATCAAGTTTTTTAATTGAAAAACACATGGAGACCAACTGATTTTGATTGAGCCACTGTCTGACATCAGCCATACATGCAGACAGTATATCAGCAGCCAGCTCTGGTGACTTAGCGGGTGCATAAAGAACTGCATCATCTGCATAGAGCTGGAAGCTGGCACCTGAACAGTTTAATGGTAAATCATTTATAAAAAGACTCAACAGCAAAGGACCAAGTATGGAGCCCTGTGGTATGACCAATTTGATGTTCAAGAGTGAGGATATTTTCTGGGCAACTTTAACACACTGTACAAACCAATGTACTGCCTCAGTAAAGAAATTAAAAGATGACATTTTAGTTAAAGCAAGCTATGGTTGATTGTATCGAAAGCCTTTTTAAGGTCAAGGAATACAGCTCCCACCACATCACATTTTCAATAAAACAGCAGTTTGCAATTTCAGTTGAATAACCCGATCTAAAACCAAACTGCTGTGGGTGGTCTAAGTGGTCAACCAGTTGTGCTGCTACAACTTTCTAAATTACTTTAGATAAAATGGGTAAAATAGATATGGGACGATAGTTACACAGAGTCCTGACTTCCTGATTTAAATACTGGCACAATGACTGCTTTTTTCCATCCTAAAGGAAATGTACAAGTTCTTATAGAGAGATTGACAAGATGTGTCCGTGGTTTAACTAACACAGTTCTATATTTTTTTAAAAAGCAACTATTCATCAAGTAGATAACATTTGATTTGATTTGAATTTGACAATTTATTAATCATTTCCGCAACTTTTGTCTCCGGAACCTCTGTAATATAAAAAGAATCTGCAGAAGTCACTCCAGTTGGACAATTGAAATCTATAGACTCAAAATCTTTTGTTAGTTCTTGGTTAGTTATTGGTCGAAAGTGATAATCCATGAAATCATATTTTTAATTACTTTTTATATGATTTTCCAGCCATTTCGCCTAAAACCCTCTTCAAATGTCTTTAATTGCTCCTTGCTACAGTTGGTCTGACACCTTCAGCCATGTTGGCATGTCCTGTCATCTGCTTGTGCTTGGCCTCGCTAGTTGCTGCTTGCAGCTATTTTTTAATATTGTTTTTAGTATTATTATTACTTTTTATAAATATTCATAATCAGTAGTATTATGTATCAATTTTATACTTTTTGTATACATTCATAATCATTGGTAATCATTGTATTTTATGAATCATACTGTTCGCACACTGTTCTGAATACATATGTGGGGTAGAGAGACTTTGGGTGACTGAGTGTGCTGGAGTTAGAGACTGAAATGTGTATGCAGTGTTTTCCACCGAGCATAGCATAGTATATACATTCCTGTTAATGGGAACCACATGTTTCTCTGGTAATGCAGTTTTTTTTAGTCAGCATATAAGAACTGAAACTCTGTCTACGGCAGAGAGAAATGACCAAAGTGCAGGAATGAAGAGCTTGGTTTGGTCCATTGTCACTCTCTCCTATATCTTATCTTATATAAAATGATAAAATAAATAAGATATCTCTTGGCAGAATAACTGGTGTCTGTTTCCATGAAATTAAACAATAAGGGGAAGCAAGATTTTTAAATCTACATAGTCAAATACACACAAAATAATGTCAAAATGCTGCTCTTGGTGAGTATTCACGTAAAAACAGTCAGTTATGTTTTAAAGGAGTAGTTCACTTTAAAATGAAAATTACCCCATGATTTACTCACCCTCAAGCCATCCTAGGTATATATGACTTTCTTCTGAAGCGAAGTGATGTGTTATGTTATGTATGTGTTCGGCCAAACGAACATACGGATTCGACTTATTCTAATCTAAGTTTAAAGCGCAACTTATGCGAGTAATGCGGCATACTACTGATATTTACGCTACACCATGAAGCACTACACTACTTCCGACATCATAAGTTGTGTAAGTTGCGCTTTAGACGCAAGTAGAAGGCATTTGGCTGGAAGCCAGAATTTTACTTTGTAACGTGTTAAGTATGAATATTTTTCTTACACAAACTCATCGCTTTGCTTCAAAGACCTTTATTAATCCCGAGGAGCAGTGTGGAGTTCTTTTATGGATGCATTTTTTTGAGCTTCAAACTGGTGGTTGTAATGCACTGCCATTATAAAGCACAATAAGGGCCATTTTAAAGCATTACACATATAAGGGTGTTTATTAATATAACTCAGATTGTGTTAGTCTGAAAGAAGAACGGTATATACACCTAGGATGGCTTGAGGGCGAGTAAATCATGGGGTAATTTTCATTATAAAGTAACACTCCTTTAAGTGAACGCAAACAGTTAAGAAAACGCATGTGTAACAGTGTAATGGATCCATGCGTCAAGTTTTAAAGTGACAGCAGCATAATACACCTGCTGCCAAATGATGAGATATTAAAATTATCTATGAGAGTTTTTCCCCATGGTATCGATGTCAAAATTGTGGCTTTGGAAAAGCACTAGCAACAGAGCAATAAAAGTAAATGTCAAACCCTATATACCGAGATATATATATATATATATATATATATATATATATATATATATATATATATATATATATACATATATTACACTGATTGTCATCATATACATCGGCAAGACTTTCATCCAGATAATTACAATTTTGTGGAAAATAGTATTGGCCTTGATTCCCATTCATAAGGTAAATTGCGACACGCCCAGACAGATGAAATTAGAATTCCACTTTACAGAATACAAATTTCTGTATTTTCTGACCTCGGTTGGATGACCTGTGTAAGATAGATAGATAGATACATAGATAGATAGATAGTAGATAGTAGAGAAGATGTAGTGAAATTTCAGTCCTTCTCTCTTCAGTGGGGAATTGTCGTGTCAGTTTATGTTTCAAAAAGCGTTATTTCTTACAGTCTATGGGTAAAACTGTAAAATGGAATTCTGAGTAATCTATTTCAGTGGTTCTCAAGGTGACAGAAGGGGGGTACACAAACAAAATACTGAGCTTTACAGTTCATTTTTATTCTACCCCACCTTAAAATAAAATTCAAACTGAGCATGCATTTCTAGCAGGTAAAATGCCATAAATACATGACATCTGATCAAATTACCTCATCTTTTGTGGTCAAGACTTTCTGCATTCATCCAACCAGCGTGTAGGCCTATATGATGTTATGCTGCCTTGGCAAATCGTGCTATACTACCGACTGCTAAATAATCTCAACCATGTACCTTTGTAAAAGTGGGTATTTAGCACTTACTAGCATGAAGAACAAATAGGCTATAGACACAGGCTGTGCATAGAGATCGATTTAAGATTCATTTTAAGATCGATTTAAAAACTCTCTTCGATACAAAAACATACCCTGTGTGAGTTCCTGTGTTTAATGTTGATCACATTATACGAATATCCACACAATTGCAAATGTGACATTGATTTCATACAACAGTTCAACAAACGAAAGGTATTAATATTAAGTGATGTTCATTTTAACATAGTATTGTCAGTATTTTTTGCAGCAAAATAATAGCTCCAACAAAAGCCGCAGCAGAACTGCAGCACACAGCATTGTTAGTGAACGAATGAACAAATCACGAGATTCAATGATTCATACATAATTACAGCCACTTGCTTCATTACTGAATGAATGACTCGATGACTCAAAGACCGTGACTTGCCGCCACCTACTGGCGGTTTTAATTTAAAATCTAAAAGCATCACTTTGATTTTACCATCATTGCATATTTCTCTAATAGAGTTGGGCCGGTAGACGACATCATCGTCCATCGTGATGGCTGACAGACATCACGATGTTTAACCGGCATTGCAATGAATTTATGCATAATATGAATTTCTAAATTATTTCTAAATGATTTGTTAATGATATTGAGTATTTTCTGTAATAAATAGAGTTCAACCTTTGTTTGACTAGTTTATTCTGAACCCGCTCAATAAGCGCTCACTTCGCCCTGCCCACCACCACAAGTAAATTCTCAACCTATGGGAAACACTGTGATAATAACCAGCAGTGTGATCAAGCCTACCAGACATGGAAAAATGAGGGGGTTGAGTACTTTTGGCATAGTAAATGTGTATACAAAAGATGGGGATAAAAAAAAAAAAGTATATTATCTCACATGTTCTGCCGAGCAATTGACTCCAGACGATCCGTCATTGATGCCAACGAAGATACTGATGATGAGGGATCCAGAAGAAACAGAGAAACAAGAGATTCAGGACATCATTTGATATTCTAAATTATATCAAATAGTCATGATATATTTAAAACACATTTAATAGAAAACTTAACCTAACAGAATAAGGTTTTAACAAATTTTTTGCATAACAGTGAGCTAACTAACAGTGAGCAACAATATGGATGGGTAAAAACAGATTTTTTCAATGCATCACAATATTATTACCATCTCGATACTGACTTCTAAATCTGAAGATCAAACTTATATCAATGTTTTTTATTTTATTTTATTAAAGTTTAATTACCAAATTATCCATTTACCAAAACTATTATTAAAACTACTGACGTTACCTTCTCATTCACTGATTCGCTCACCACTGCGTTCTGCTCACATGCTCAAGTTAAGATTTGTGTCAAAATAAACACCCATAACCACCTGCTCAATATTCAGAAAAACATTAAGAGCTAGCTCCATCTGACTAGCTCCATCAAACTAATTTAACATAATAAAACATGTGAAAGTTTTGATAATTGGTCAGTTTAACCACAGAAAGTTTGAAGGTGCTTAGTTTTACCTAGTCACCAAACTTGGTACATATATTGGGTAACACTTTATAATAACTGCACGCTATTAATCATTAGTTAAGCATTAGTCAACAGTTAATTAATAATTTAAAAATCATTAATGTACATTGATAAGCAGTTTATAAATACAGCTATAAATGCTTTATTCTTGATTTAAAAGTATATCTATATTGTGTTTAATAATTGTATTTTCATACTTTATTAATGATCAATTTATCATTTCTAAATGAAGTATTGCATTATTTATAAACCAGTTATTTAAGAGTTGTCAGTGGTTCATAAGATTACTTAGAAAGTGTAAGTAAATGATTAATAAACTATTTAAATTTACATTCAAACATCTTATTTTTCAGATACATAGTAATAGTTACTTAGTGTGTTAATAAATGCTTTATTAACATGTATTTATACTGTAATTCAGGGTTAATTCGGGTAGTTATAAAGCATTTAGTAGTGGTTAGTTAACTATGTTTGTGAGCTCATCTAAAGTGAGGACTATTCATGCCTTGTAAAGCATTTACAAAAGAGATTTAAAGGCTGTTAATATTTCTATGTTCTGTATCACTGTGTTGTGTTGTTTAATTTTTCTGTTTAGACGATAAATGAGTCTTTAAATCTCCTTTATAAATGCTTTACAAGGCATGAATAATCCTCACTTTAGATGAGCTCACACACACAGTTAACTGACCACTACTAAATGCTTTATAACTACCTGAATTTACTTCATGTACTTACACTTTCTAAATGATCTTATGATACGACTGACCCCTCTTAAATAACTGGTTTGTAAATAAGGCTATACTTCATTTAGAAATGATTAATTAATCATTAACAAAGTATGATAATACAATTATTAAACACTTTATAGATATGCTTATAAATCAAGAAAAAAGCGTTTATAGCTGTATTTATGAACTGCTTATTAATATCTATTAATGTTTTATAAATGATGAACTAACTGTTTACTCATGCTTAACTAATGATTAAAAGTGTGCAGTTATTATAAAGTGTTACCATATATTGTTCTCATCGAGCCAGACAACTTTCTAATTTACAGTCAATTTACAGCTCCAACCAACAGGAAGTTGGCTATTTTTGTTTGAATGTGTGTTTTTTGTTTTGTTTTGTTTTTTGAAAAATCAGGCTCTGAATTTTTAACTACTCCTCTTATGTGGTTAATTTGATTCACACCATCTTTTTCAACATGGTGAAAATATATTAAAGATGCTAAACTGTGAACGGATAATGGATATCAAATGGTGAGGAATTAAATTAATGACAAAAGGGAAACAGGACAAGTCTCATATCTTGTAAAATCATTGTTTGCTTTAAATTAAATTAAGATTGTATGTTTAGTAATTGAAATATTTAATATAAAATGAATGTGCAATATTTCAGATCAATATATTTGTGTTCATTAGAATTTTGTATTTTGAGATTAATTCATGACACTAAACAACATTCTCCTCTGAATCATACACAATACATTTCTACATAGAATAATGCATGTATTGGAAATAAACACATTTTATAATTTTTTCAATTAGTGCATGATGTTTAGGTTAAAATAGGCAGATTAGTGTGGTTGAAAGAAAGAAAGAAAACAAATAACAATATCCACTAGATGGCAGAAAAAATATATTTTTAAACCGGGTAGATTTGTTTGGGGGGTGGGGGTGTCAGTTGTCAATTACACTCTGAAAAGAGTTTAACCCTTTCACTGCTGTGTGCTTTGGCTAGAAATGATAAGACATCTCTTAGGCCTTGTCTTTTTTTTTAATAAAAAAAAAATGAATAGAACCAGTTAATTTGTAGGGCACTGACAATATAGTTTTGTATAATTAGTTTAATAATTAGGTTAATAGAAATACAAAAATTTGTATGGAATGGGCACGTCATCACTGCTTGCAGCTACATTTTATTTATGTTCTCCATTTTGAAAAGATTAGACTTGGTCAATTTATTTTGTGTACTGTTATAAATATAAATATGTAACTGGGAGCACTAAACAACACTATACAAACAACCGTCTTTTATTCAGCAGTTTAGAATTTATGCGCTTTTTTATTTTTATTTGTTAGAATAATTTTTACATGCTTTTTGTTACTGATCAAATCTTTTATTTAAAAAAGCCATTAGTAATAATGCACTTTTTTGCACTTTTTTAGACTCCTCTATTTATTGATGTATAAAATAGTTTTGTATGCCAGGAGGGAGTGATATTAGAGACCTTATTACAGAAGCAAGCACAAAAAGTAAAAAAAAAAATTAAAAAAAAAAGATTAAAAAAGCGTTAAATAAAACAGTTTGTTCAGTTAGGTGCGGTTTTAATTATCAAAAACAAACAAAACAATAATATATAATAATAATAATAAATATCAGTTCCCTTTCAGTCTGATTGGGATCCCGCTTAGGGAGCCTGTCATCTTCGAGTACTGTTAAAACGAGCTAATGCACATTTGCGTGTGAGATCTGCATCTCACACTCCGCCCCGCGGCGCAGGTATAAATACGGAAGTGGATGCACGCACCAGTTGTCTTTGGCTTTGGAGCTGATCGGTCTTCATGTCGATGTTTTTGAAGAGTGTTGTTACAAAAAGCGAGTGTGTTGGTGTTCTTCTGGAAGACTCTCCCAGTCCTGGTGGTTCTACAGCCCCAGTGCAGCGGTGATCGCAAGTCTCTGAGCTCTCAACTGCTGTTTTAACAGCATAATTTCTGTGTGTTTGTTGACGGTTGGTAGATATTTATTTATATTGATTTATTCATTTAGCACGCTGAGGCGGCTTTTGTGGACAGTTCATGTTCTCATTGCGAGAACATGACTATCGCGGTGTTGAGATCAAGATATGTATGTGTTGTAAACCACACTCAGACCCTGCTTCGGGCCTTCCGAGCCCTCCCTGTACTCCACCTCGCTGCCCTGTCTGTGGTCCCCTGGCCTGGTTCGTGAAGCCAAAAAAGCTTCCCAACCGGTCCAGATGGCCCTAAACTATACCATCAGACTCGGCTTGCGATTCCTTTTCGGGTTACGCCCAAGCTCAGTGAAATTCATCACACCTAGGTGTTGTTACACAGGGATGCATTTCCAAATGCTCGATCCCCAAACTTGGTCTGCAGCGTTCGACCTGAGAGACATGTACTTCAGATGTCTATACTTCCGCACCACAGGCCATCCTGTGTGAAAGCACCCTGGCCTGCCACCAAACCCTCAGTCCGCAACAGACCTGAAGGTTTCTCCGGGCCAACGGTCCCTAGAACGAGTGTCCATCAATACCGGCTGAGGGGCCACGCACAAAGGGCATGCAGTAACGGAGGTCTGGGCGGCCCTCTGATTGCACTGGCATCCATTGCCTCGAGTTGCAACATTTTGACCGTTGCGTTAGGCTTCCCTTGCATGTCGTAACTCGCCCGCCACCTCCTCTTCAGAGACAGAAGCTTTTGAGGTCGCTTCATTCCACTTCTTAATTCTGGTCTGCTCAATCTTGTCGCTGATGAGCCTCATGACAGCCTATCGCCAGGGAGAGTGGAGTCTCCACCCCCAGGCGGTCCAGCTGTTTGGGACCACTTCGAGGCCGCACTGTTACATCTGTTGCCCCTCCGGACTTGTCCCTCTACCTGTTGTTCTTTTCTCCTGTCTGAGTGGACATCCCTCGACACAGAAAATACTCTGGCCACAGCTGGCCCCCACAGAAATGCGTTCCCCAGTTAGCCTTCTTGCACACAACTGTTCTAAAGTCAGGGAGGAGATGCAGCAGGTCTTGCTAGTTACCCCTTATTGGCCCCACCAGACCTCTTCTCTCGACAGCCCTTCCTGACTCCTTCCTCTGAGTACATTCTCAGGAATGGGGCATGATGGCACCCGCGTTTAGACCTTGAAGAATTCCAGGTCTGGTTCTAAAAGAATGGGACGCGGATGTTCTTGTTACAACTGCAATCATTTTTATGCCGTAGAGACCATCACTTCTGTGAGAGCATCCTCTCAAAATGAGGCATGCTCCCCCTTAGAAGTGGAACCTATTCGTTGAAATGGGTCTTCGCTCCGTGAGGAGATCCAGAAGGTGTTTGATCACTTCAGTGCTTCTCTCCTTCTAATGAGTTGGAGTGATGGCTGTCTCCTCCACCTCAAAATGTTGTTGCCTCTATATTGACGCACATCATGATGCAGAGGATACAAATCCGTGGGAAGCACGACTTGATCGTCAGGTTCCTGAGGGGAGCAAGGAGTCTGAATCCCCTTCTCTTACCCTCTTAGGACTTATCTCTGGTGCTACTGCACTGCAGGCAGTGAGTTATAAATCCTGTTTTTAGAGAAACAGTTCTCCTGCTTGCTTTGTGTCTATCTAGAGGGTACTTGCACGCATTTTCGGTCAACGAATCGTGCCTGGCAATCGGGCTGGCTAACTCTCATGAAATCGGAGACCTTGATATGTGCCCAAGGTTCCTACCTCTCCTACGGGACCAGGTGCAAAGCCTGCAAGCGGTACAAAGCCTGCCCCAGCCCTGGCTTTTCTCTGTCCATCCACTCCATTACGGTTATAAACTCAGCAAAAAAAGAAACGTCCCTTTTTCAGGACTGTGTATTTCAACAATAATGTTGTAAAAATCCAAATAACTTTACAGATCTTCATTGTAAAGGGTTTAAACAATGTTTTCCATGCATGTTCATTAACCATAATCAATTAATTAGCATGCACCTGTGGAATGGTCATTAAGACCTTAACAGCTTACAGAGAGTAGGCATTTAAGGTCACAGTTCTAAAAACGCAGGACACTAAAGAGACTTGTCTATCGACTGTGAAAAACACCCAAAAAAGATGCCCAGAGTCCCTGCTCATCTGCGTGAACGTGCATTAGGCATTCTGCAGGGAGGCATGAGGATTGCTGATGTGGCCAGGGCAATAAATTGCCATGTCCGCACTGTGAGACGCTAAGACAGCGCTACAGGGAGACAGGAAGGACAGCTGATCATCCTCGCAGTGGAAGACCACGTGTAACAACACCTGCACAGGAACCACACCAGGAACACACAATCCCTCCATCAGTGCTCAGACTGGCTGAGAGAGGCTGAACTGAGGGCTTGTAGGCCTGTTGTCAGGCAGGTCCTTACCAGACATCACCAGCAACAACGCCGCCTATGGGCACAAACCCACCTTCGCTGGACCAGACAGGAGTGGCAAAAAGTGCTCTTCACTGATGAGTTACGGTTTTGTCTCACCAGGGGTGATGGACGGATTCAGGTTTATCGTCGAAGGAATGAGCGGTACACCGAGGCCTATACCCTAGAGCGGGATCGATTTGGAGGTGGGTGGTCTATCATGGTCTGGGGTGGTACATCACATCACCATCGGACTGAGCTTGTTGTCATTGCAGCCAATCTCAATGCCTTGCAGTACAGGGAAGACATCCTCCTCCCTCATGTGGTACCCTTTATGCATGCTCATCCGGACATGATCCTCCAGCAGGACAATGCCACCAGCCATAATGCTCGTTCTGTGTGTGAGTTTCTGCATGACAGCAATGTCAGTGTTCTGCCATGGCCAGCGAAGAGCCCGGATCTCAATCCCATTGAGCACGTCTGGGACCTGTTGGATCGCAGGGTGAGGGCTAGGGCCATTCCCCCTAGAAATGTCCAGGAACTTGCAAGTGCCTTGGTGGAAGAGTGGGGTAACATCTCACAGCAAGAACTGACAAATCTGGTCCAGTCCATGAGGAGGAGATGCACTGTAGTACTTCAAGCAGCTGGTGGCCACACCAGATACTGACTGGTACTTTTGATTTTGAGCCTCCCTTCATTCAGTGACACATTATTCTATTTCTGTTAGTCACATGTCTGTGAAACATTTTTAGTTTATGTCTTATGGTGTTGACTCTTTTACTGTTCATACAAATATTTACACACATTGGCCCTCATTTATCATTCTTCTGTAGAAACGGGCGTATATGTTGGCATAAGATTATGCTTACACTCCTCTCACCGCCTGATTTATGAAGCTGTGCGTACCTTTGAAATCCAAGTGTACGCAATACCTGCCCTTGATAAATGCCGCGGCTGAAAGCGATCGTCATTAGAATAACACGCCCCTATATATTCAAGTCTCCGCTTCCCCCACGCCCTCATTTTACGCCATGGACACACGGAAGACGGCAAAGAATAGAAACTTCTCCGACGTGGAGCCGAAATGACTATCACAATGCATTTTTTTACAGCACGTGTTTTGAAACAATTAGCATTTAATTTCGTATCACATCACTTGTATTGGGGTGTACAATAGTGATGATGATCATGTGATGTGGAGTACCATTCATTCACATTAATAATTGCATGACAATTTGTAATATTCTTATTATTATGATTTTTATTAATGACGCTTATTGTTATTTAGAAGAAGAATGTTACTTTTATTATTTTGTCAGTCTGAATTATTTGTTGGTCATTGAAAGCCTTTCATGACTGAACCCAGTCCGTGCGCACCTGCCGGGCCTAACCCTTAAACGTCAGTTAAAGCGCACAGGCTCGCAACTGAAGGAACACATATGCCTACAAAATCAAATGCTTTGGTAAAGTCACACAAATTAAACATTGAAGTCCATGTTGCACAAAAATAAACACTGAAGTTTATAATTACTATGTTGTTGTTGTTTTACAGTGGGTCATAATATATCATATCTTTTAGTTTGTCAGTGCGTTTTGTGGTGTTAGGAATTGTTTTACTGCGCATTTCCGCACTAACTCAAAACGTGCGTACACCACCTCCTGAGCTGGCGTAGGATTTTCCATATTGATAAATCTCAAAGTCACCATGGTTTTGGGTGTACGCCAGGTGTACGCTGGAAATTTGGTGTACGCACTTTTGATAAATGAGGGCCATTAAGTTTACTGAAAGTAAAAACAGTTGAAAGTCCGAGGACGTTTCTTTTTTTGCTGAGTTTACATGCTCAGAATCCAAAGCCTGGACCTCAGAGCAGCTCTTGTCTGCTACGGAGATCAGCAAAAGGGAAGGCTGTTTCCAAGCAGAGGTTGCCCCACTACATGTGGTTGCCTTCATCTTGGTGATTTCACAAGATGTACATGCCCACCTGGGTGGTGAGCTCCTCCTAAGTAAGAGTACTGCGTCCGAAGCCAGGCCTATCACTCGAATGCACTGGTGGAACTGGAGATAGGCTGGGTCCATATGTTGTGATCCCTACAGCGATCCCGTATGTGTATTCTTCCACGGTTCAGCTCGGTAGAGCCTCCTTTGCAGTCAATGTCCGGTTGAGTCTTCCCCGTCACAGGCTGGAGCCACCCCAATGACATTCCATATGTTGTACTGCTCGGTCTTCCGCCCAGCCCATATGCGTTTTCTCCACATGTTACCTCCCTTCGAGCAGGATGTGGCTTCCGCAGTGTATTCCTTTCCAACGAAAGAGTATGCTTTCCCAGTGGTCTTGTGGAACAGCACGAAATTTCCCTGGCACGAAACAGCACGACTTCCCTGGCCTTAGCCCTGCCCCATCTCCGCCTCAAATAATGCAGGGGGTTCAGAAGGCTTTTGTCTAGGCACTGGAAGGTGGTGGCACTAGTGGCGTTTTAATTGGGATCCCAATCAGTCGAATTGAGCAAACAGAGCGACTGAAAGGGAACGTAGTCCCGTCGCCACTATTGCTGGACCACCGCTTACTCCGGGCTTCGCTTGGCTCCTCAGCGAAAAACAACTGGTGCGTGCATCCACTTCCGTATTTATACCCGCACCGCAGGATGGAGTGTGAGATGCAGATCTTGCACGCCAATGTGCATTGTCTCGTTTTAACAGTACTCGAAGATGACAGGCTCCCTAAGCGTGATCCCAATCATTCAACACATCGACTACATCTCCGTTCCCTCCTTCAAGGAAAGAGGGTTACAAACGTAACAGAGACGTTCTGCATTTCAGTTATAAAGCACATAAATCTGCAAATCGATATTGGTGATAAATATTAATGCACTAAATCTACATTGAAATGTATTGATTAAATGTACCTTTTTGTGCCCTTTGCAGTGTCTCTAAACAGTTGAGCAGCAGTGGGTTTCCAGCTGTATTAATGACTCCACGCTTTTCCTGAACAGCCAATAAAACAGACAAAGAGATGTAAAAAAACAATGTTAATAAAAAATGACCAACATTTATAAAAACTGTGAATAGATATATGCTATGATTCTCCAAGAAGCTCTTCTATCAGAGGGTCTGACCATTGCCTGCCGCACCACTTTGCTGGTCTCTTGCCAGGACCGGGTTGAATTGTGTTTGCCATGGAGCCTTTCCAGTAGTGCCGTCAAACGACTCTGTTTCTCTGACTCTGTCAACAAATGACAAAAAAATAAGAATCATTATGGGAATGTAATCTTAAAAGACTCTACAATAACAATGTGTTTTTCTTCAACCAAGTCAAGATGTCCTTGGGATATTGTCTTTATTTCCAGTGATTGTCAGTGACAACTGACACAAGCCACTTTCACACACTAATCCCACATTTGCCCACATGAGGAGAAGCCCTTTAGTTTCACTATCTGTACAATTTTAATAAAAAAAAAACTTTTACATCTGAGTGACAGGTGAATAAGGGGATGATCAAACAGAATGCATTTTTGCTCTGAAAAACATGAGACGCGCATAAGTAGTATCCAAGATAGTATCCAAAAGCAGAACCGCAGCGCTGATGAATGGAAATGGTGGTAGGATCTCAAGGGCGACGCTGAAAAAGCTGCGAGACATATCGCAACGTCAAAGATGTCCATCTAGCACATATTTACATAGAAAAACTATCAAAAAGCAGCTTACCTTACTGAAAATAGTGCGGAGTAGTCGCGTCATCTCCATAAGAACTTTACGATTGGCCCAAAGTAGACTTCTTACGTCAGCGCGTTCTAACCACTGATCTGTATATTCTCTATATAGATCAGTGATTCGGGCCTTGTACATGCTCATAGCGGTATTCTTCATTCTTTGTTCACACACAACATCATACTGGTAATGTTATAACTTGTCATACTGGTAAATTGCCAGAATTGTTTTACCTGTATTTTTTAAAAAGGTCCTGTTCTTACATGATCTCTTAACGGTAATTTAAACACTATGTAAAAGTGGCTATAGTCTTAGTTTCTGGAACCAGATGATGCTCAAACCACTTGATAATGTCATTATGATTATTTGTGATAGGACTCATCGAGGTATTTTGCATACTTTCTAAATCCCCCCCCCCCCTCTTGAAATGAGACACTGATTGTAGCTCCGTATAGCTTTGTTTTTAACAAATATATGCAATATATATGTTATTATTTAATACTAACCGTCTGTCACATTTATCTGACATTGCTAATGTAGTATTACAAATTTATTTAATGCTTAATTTAGGTTCCAATACAATAGTATCTAAACTGAGAAAGTTTAGTAGACTGAATTTAGCATTTGAGTTATAAATGATGATTATATCAGCTGAGATTCCTGCCAGTCCTCAGTCCTGTTTCTCTCTATTGTAAGTTAAATGAGTTTAATGGCTCTCGGAGCCCCTGTCCCGGTTAGGAAGATTAAGTCAAGCAATTCAGGTGTCTGACCTTAGCTTTTGTCTCAAGAAACAGATGTGTCTTTGTATACAATCAGGCTGAGGGGTTTACCATCTCACACTGTTATGCTGATGAGATCAGGGCTGGGGAAATTCCAGTAACGGGCTGACTCCTGTACTTCATTTACATGCTTTGTTTAGATTGTCTTCACCTCTATGTAACTCCTCCCCCTTGAAAGGTATATTAAATACAATGTATATTCCCTTAGTTAGAATTGGATGAAATGCACTACAGCGATGCAACAGAGACTTCTCAATAAAGAATCCTGTTGAAAGATATCCCAACGTCTCCTGGTCTGTGCTTCTGACTTTTCTACACTTTAGAAGAAAAAAGTTCACAACACTAGGTTTAATCTAAATAGCTATCGATCGCACAAGTCTGCATTTTGCTATCAAGTTAATCTGCCATACGTGCTTGCAGTCTTTTTTTTCTCGTGCCTCTTACGAGTCCATCAAATACCTGTGGTGAGTTGCTATAGCTAGCTAACGTTAGACAGTGATTGATATAACGTTTGAAAGTGTCCCACCTAGTTTTGTTTAAAATAGTCTTTGTATGGTTGTTGCACTACACGTTTAGCTACACTGCATGTGTAGCTTGCAAACACAGGGCTTATTCTAAATATTTTTTACCATCTAGCCGAGGTCTAGAGCTGACAAGGTAAATTGCAGGTCTAGGACTAACTCTTACATTAGCAACCCACAAATATGTGTGTGCCCGTACTGTCATGGTAATTATTTTTTCTTTTAAATCCCAGCATGGAAAACCGACCACAGGTAAGCCATTGAAAATGATTTTTAGTTGAGTACATTGGCGCAAGATAGTTATTTTAAATATGTACATCTAAACTAAAATCCATTTCCAGTTAAATACAGCTGAGAAAATTGTACATTTTATTTAAAAAAAAGTTTGAGAGATTTTTTTTCACAGAAATAATTAAAAAAATTCCAATGTTCTGAGAAAATACTTTCTCTCAAAACTTTTTTTAGTCTCAAATATTATTAATTTTGCTATTGGTATGAAAACTTTTTCTCTCAAATATTCTCTCAATATTTTTTTTTTCTCTCATGAAATGCTTTTTTGCTATCAGTGTGGTAACTTTCTCTCAAACTTTTTTTTTTCCTCTCAGATCATTTATTTTCTCGCATGTAATAAAGACAATTCTAGCTCCATAAGTTGCCCCGTCGTTTCACAGAATAGTACAACGGTGAGCGCATCGAGTATAAACACCTCGTCCTTTTGGAGAGGTGTGCGCGCAGTCTGCGGAGACTCGCGCTGCAGAGCCAGGCGAAAGTATAAACAAGGCTTAAGTAGTTCCCATCTGTGGACTCAACCTGTGATAGGTGTGGACAAACTTGGTTAAGAGATGTCATGCAATATCTGCAGTTGGAAAGAATTAGATTTGCAATGAAAGATTTATAAGCATGACATTTGGAGATATTTCATTGATTATTTTAAAAGTGATAGTGTATTGTTCCCATATACAATTTAGTCAATCAGAAACTAAGTTACTTTACAATACTTGTGATACCTGGTTTATGTGTTTATTTTTATTCTCCCTTTCCTTGGTTTTATTTTTGGGAGAAAATGGGGTGTGGGAGGTATTATTAAATAATAAATAATAATAATAAATTAAATTAATATAATGTAAAATGAGAAGACATCTTTGTAATGTTGTATACATGTGATTTGAATTCAGTTTGGTCTTTCTCTTCAAAAAGCAATAAAGAGAATGTTGAAAAAAAGTTTAAAAAATAAACGTTACCATAAGATAAAAAACATAGATTCAATTAAAAAAAAAAAATGAAATTACCACTATAACCAGAAGGCGGCGGCAGAGGAGAACTTATTGGCTTATTAGCCATTTCCACTTCGTAATTGTTCCACTTCTTATACATATTTTACTTTTAAATTTATATTTAGATATTATGAAATCCCCATTATAAAATATCAAATCATCAAGAAATCAATTTGACAAGTTTGGCACTTTTTGTACTGAAGCAAGAAAAGTCTCATTAAAGAACTCAAATTGCGAAGAATTACACAAAGTAAAGAGCGTCCTATTATAATCACTGAAGCTGTCTGTCAGTTTAGTATGATACTATAAGCACAATGGAACATTTAATGAGTAGAATATTACAAAAAATGTCCCTACAAAAATATCATATCACGATTTTTTCAGGAAAAACACGATTCACGATTATTTTTTATGTTAGTTTTACTATTTTGCAAGTGACTGAGCATTACAGCCAAACTAATGTCACTATTTTAAAAACAAAGCCTTCCAAGCTAACTAATATATAAAATGGCAGACATTTAGGCTAAAGTGGCAAAGATAAAAATCTTTATATATAAAATAAAAATAATTGTATAATTAATAAGTGTGTATAAAAATAAACACTACATAAGACTTCACTGTATAAATTATACATCTCATTAAAGCTACTATTAAAGTTCTCAGTCAAGAGCAGAGTGATTTTGTCTTTGTGTTTTTTTGTTTCATTAACATTAAAGGGATAGTTCCCCTAAAAATGAAAATTGTCATTATTTACTCTCTAACATTTCATTTGGGTATAAAGTGTTTTAATTCTACAATATATGGTGTAAAAACTTCTGGGTGCGGCCCTCTTCAGGTTGAACAGTGGCTACTGCAGTTGAATTTTCCGATTGGATGTTCTGGTATTGCGTGACGCAAGCAAGTACCAGCTCACCACGCCCTTGCCTACAGAGAGATGCGGGTATATGGTGCACGACCCCCCTCTGATGGGCTCTGCCCACTTTTCCAGTATTTTTCAAATATTGCCAGTGGGTGGAGTCAGGCTCTGACCAGGTGTTTAGTTACCCTTTAACCCTCTTGGGTCTGAGGTGTTTTCTGGGCCCTGGAGGTATTCTGACATGCTCTGACATTTGAGCTTATTTCTGTTACTTGTGACATTTCCATGGCTAAAGTCTGATTACACTGTATTCAGCACAAACTCTGATACAATAATATGTCAGCAGCATGTATGCAAAAGTTTGTAAGTTTGAGATTATGTTTATGCGTGGTTTGTGAAAAAACAAAACTGTCACTGAAATAAGGTTATGAAACCCATACTGATTATTTCTTCACAAGACTTTTGAAAATTGTTTCACGTAGCCTAGAATATTTTCTTCAAAACTATGTGAAAATCATCCTGCGTACTCAATCAGATAAAACAATATAATGATTTAAAATTTGTAAGACATGTTTTGTGTAACTGTACGTTCACACCGCCGCCGACTTGAGCTTCCAAAGCGGCCCGAAGTCATTCATTTTCAATGGAAGCTGGCTTCTCTCAGCTGCAAGGAGCGTCAAATCCCTCGGCGTCGCGTTTTGGCCATTTTGAGCGTCAATCAGAAAGTTGAAAGAAGCTCAACTTTATGGTAATGAGCTATGACACGGTTCAGCGGCAAGCAGCGGCAAAACGCCAGCAACCAATCAGAATAAAGAAGTCCTTCACTCTGGCTGATTCCGGAGAAACATATGATCTGAACTTTCGTTCCTACTGTAGGATTACAAATTTATTTAAATGTTTAATTTAAGTTCCGATACAACAGTATTTTTAACTGAGAAAGTGCACACACTGTTTTCCATTTTGAGGCAATCAAAGTTTCGGACATTAACCTCTTGTCACATCTCAAAGGTCAGCTGGGCCTTTTGCTGATCTAATCAGGCTGATTGGATAAGCATCTCAAGGCTCTGAGTTATACTGTTATCTGATGAAATCAGGTAATCAGCTGAATCATGTACTTTCATTGTTTTGTTCTATGTAATTAATCCCACCCCCTTGAAATGTTTATAAACTGCAACGGAAAGTTCCCTTAGTTAGACTTGGATGAAATACACTACAGCGATGAACAAGCGACTTCCCAATAAAGAATCCTGTTAAAAGATATCCCAACGTCTCCTGGTCTTCGCTTCTGAGTTCCTACACTTTAGAGGAAAAGGTTTACAACACTACCAAAACATTAGTTCCGAGAAAATGCTCCGTGTCCAGCCTGAAGTTCCGCTGCAACGTCTCGTCATCGAGCCGCAGCTGCTGCACTAGCCGGTGATACTCTCCGAATTGATAACGGTCCTGGAGGGTGTCATGAACCCAAAATCTCAGAGTCCGACGCCTTCTCCGCAAAAACAGTAAAGCAGCACCAAACACAACAACTTCGCGATTTTCCATAGTGATCCAATGATACACATTTGAGAATGAGCGCAACTTTTATTTGAAATACTTACAAATGCTCGTTTTAAGCGGGAATCCAATTCATTAGCTCACAGTGACAATTTGACCAATTGCAATAATGCAAATAATAGCCTAATACAAATAATAATAATAATAATAATAGCTAATTATTATTTTTTCCCCGACCAAATGTGACCAAAACGGTTATAAACATGCTGTCATTATAAAAGGTTTCTTCAATGCATTGCTTGTTTTTTTCTGTTTATTACATTTCATGTTGTGACACTTCTCTTCTCCCTGCTACGTCAGAGCGTCCAAAGCGGCAACGAGCTTCCCCGTGCTTTTTGACAAGCGTCCTTGACAGAGCGGCCAGAGCTTCTTTGCCGCTCAAGTCGGCGGCGGTGTGAACGTACAGTAAGAAAGCTTTATGCGAGGAGGGCGTGAACCATCATGAATATTGATGTGTTTCACACCTGAGAAAGACAAAAACCCTCCCATAATGGCCCTATTAGGTGCTACCAGGCCCTATCATTGAGGAACCTTGAATGAATGATGAGACTTAACCCCCTGGGATCGGCGGTCGCGCCGACGATACCAGCTCGCTTTTTTTTCTTATCAGTGCAAAAGAGACTCAAAATACTGTTGATTTTGATCTTACATATAAGTGTTAAACATCATTCAAAACTGTTAAATGCCTTCTTTTATTTGTGTACACTCATAATAAAAACAAAATGTTGTGTTTTTCGTAAAATAAAGAAAATAAACATGATGCGCGTTCTGCAGTCTCTCTCAATGTGAAGTTATCAAAAACAAATATTCTATGTGTAAGTAATCCGCATGAAAGCAGCGACATGTACAGTTTCTCAAACGGGTCCTCATTAGGGCTGCACAATTAATCTAATTTTAATCACAATCACGATTTTGGCTTCCTACGATCAAATTCGCGTGATCGAGCGATATTTAAAATGCGTCATGCGTCACAGAACGCTCTGTATCAAAGTTTTTTTTTTTTTTTGCAAAGCTAACCTAGCACTCCTTAAACCACCGTCTGATCACGTGCCTCCATGAGCCACAGTGCGCGAGAGACCGAGTGCGTCTGTGCGCGAGAGAGACCGAGTGTATTAGTAAATTGCATATTTTGGTACATAGTACTACATAGTAATGTATATAATTGCTATATAAGAGGCATGGAAGTTCGATTAATGGACTCCAATACTCAGTAGGCTACTACAAACGTCTTGTTTTGAACTATTGTTTAATAAATAGAAATAATTCTAGCACATAAACTTTCATATGGAGGATTAAATACGATTCCACTTATGAAAGATTTCACAACTAATCACTGACACTGTACCACAACCAGGTTTTAAGTTTCTTTAGCATCAAATAACAATTTTATCCATTAATCGAATGTCCATAGTGCATAGTTCTGCCTTGAAATTTTCTCATTTGGTTACATTCTGTTATGGAAAATATATTTTTTATTGATTGTATATTTTGTATATTCGGCACTTCTATATTTTACTCTTAAGCGTACCTGCACCTTTTCTTGCGTACCGCTACTTCTCGCATCTAGCTGGTACTCTACCACTGACAGAAAAAGTGTGACGGCCGTTTGACCCCTTATTTACACTGCACACATCTGCGGCGCGTTACGGCAGCGAAACGGCTACCGGAGCTGATCGTGGTCACCGCAAGCGTGAGCGGCGCGTATTCTTTTCGGTTTGCATGTTAATCAATGAGTGCATTCACACCGCGAGCAGGAGCGTCCCGTGAGCAGCAATGAAGCGGGGATTCAGCGCCGAGTCTATTTTTGTTGTGCTACTCACGCTCATTTAAAGTGAAAGCACACTTTTGATGGAGAAAATAAATATGATTTCACACAAAAAGTCCCCAAAATGCACAGAATTTGCATTGTGTGTTTTAACAAGAACTGGAGTAGGTTACGTCAGAAAAGAAAATGAAGACTCAAAAATATTTATAGAAGATTTAGCCTATCCATTTAACCTTGTTTTTATTATTCAGTTTGGGTAAAAGTATATGTTCTATAAATAAAAACGAGCAAACTAGTCAGAAATGTACAGTAAACACTTTCTTTTAGTTTATGTAATAAACAGATATATGCCCAGTGTACTTTTTTTGTTTACTGTCTTGTAAACATATCGAAGTATGCCTGAAAAGACAAGATCAGAGGTGTTTTCTTGGTTGTTTTTGTTGTGTACCATTTACATGCAATTGTTGTATACCTCCCATCTTAGCAAACTTCAAGAATCAAGTTTATTAATGACAAACTTCTAAAAAGAAAATGTTTAGTTGTCTTTGGAAAGAAATGCGTGCACACCAGTGATGCCGGTAATGCTCTAATCTGAACACTTTTTTTCAGTAACGAGTAATCTAACGCGTTACTATTTCCAAACCAGTAATCAGATTAAAGTTCCTTATCCAAGTTACTGTGCGTTACTATTTTTGTCATTTTCTTTAGTAGAAATGATGGCTGATGTGCGATATGAAACTGAAATGTGTGTGAGAAGGCAGAATCACGACACACCCCTTCCAACTCCCAGAGTTAGCTATCCTTCCCATCCAGATCCAATGCTACCACATCTTTAAATTACTATCCGTGTTATTTTAAGTTAACATTATAAAATACGTAGACCTACACCGCAAAACTAGTTGAGGATAAATTCTTTAAAATTGGGCAATTCCAGTGTTATGGATGTGACATTTGAGGTAAAAAACTTGAAATGTAAATTCTCAGAAAATACATTTAATACTAATATATTGAAGCGTCTGTTTCATACTCCCTTAATAAAGCAGTCCAGACAATATAAAAATATCAGTCTACACATGCGTTTTATATTTAATATGAGGGAAATACACATCCTGTGATACTGTGAAGCTGCTTTGATGCAATTTATATTGTGAAAAGCGCTATATAAATACACTTGACTTGACTTGACATCCGTACACGGACGTGACACAAAAAACTTTAACTTTTATTTGGCAAAAGTACAAAAAGTAATACTACTCACCGGATGAAGGGTTGGCTCTCCATATAACATAAAATATTCATTTTGTCTTATTTTTCGTGTACGCATTTATGAGGGAAAAACAATGTTATGTGACAGTTCCTTGTTACGGACGTGAGCGCTCTGAAAGCGGCACTGAAAGACCGCTTTAAAACTTTCACAGAGACATCAAACAGAAAGGACAAAGCCTTTCATTAAGGTGAATTTCGTTTTTGTATTAATTGTATCTTAATTTTAATAAATGTTTAACCAACCAATTGCCTGCATTTAATAAATAAAAAGTAAATATAGCAGACAATAGATAATCATGAAACGGAGGCGCCGGCGCATGAACCGGAGCTCGTCTCATGAGTCATAAATTAACCGAAACACAGCGTATAAGGTAGGCCTATACTTGCCTCACACACCTGAGAAATATATCTATAAATTAAAGCTGCAAGCAGCATTGAAAGGGCCCTCGCACCCGTGCCACCGCCACCCGGTGGCTTTAGGAAGACAGAGCACGGTGGGCAATGTGCATTTAAGTAGGTAAATATAGGAGGAGTATGTCAAAGTCAGTTACAAAAATGTCCTTTATTATGGGATAATAGCACGCATTATCACTCAGAGAAGTGTTGCTAGCATGTTTTAGCATGTTTCTAGCATGTTTAGAACTCAATGGCATATTTACTATGTTGCTAGTACTGCATCACAGTGTAAAACATGTCACTTCCTGTCGACAGTAGATGGCGCTATTACTTTAACTGAAAATTGTCATGTAGATGTGTTCAGGGCAGGACTCTTTTCAAACGTGTGAAGTTTGGGGCAGATTGGACATTGCCTTCTTCAGTAACAACAACTTCCTGTTTCATTGCATTAGCATACTTTAGCACTTAGCTAAGAATTGCTAGCATGTTTTAACATGTTTATAATTCAATGGCATATTCACTATGTAGCTAGTACTACATCACACTGTTAAGCATGTCACTTCCTGTTGCCAATAGGTGGCGCTATTACTTTAACTGAAAATTGTCATGTAGATGTGTTCAGGGCAGAACTCTTATAAAACGTGTGAAGTTTGGGGCAGATTGGACATTGCCTTCTTAAGTAACAACAACTTCCTGTTTCATTGCATTTGCATGCTTTAGCACTTAGCTATGAATTGCTAGCATGTTTTAACATGTTTATAACATGTTTATAATTCAATGGCATATTTAATATGTTGCTAGTACTGCATCACAGTGTTAACCCTCTGAGGTGTTTTTGGGGCCATTGGGATGTTCTGACATGCCCTTACATTTGTGTTTTTTTCAGTTATTTATAAACATGTTAATGGCAAAGGTGTAAATTCACTCTATATAGCACAAACAGGGCTACCATAATATGTGAGCAACATAAATGTACATGTATGAATTTTTGAGAGAATATTGTTTATGCGTGGTTATTGAAAAACTAAAAACTAAAGCTTTAAAGTTTAAGGCCACAAAACACATACTAAATATCTGTCCACAAGACTTTGGACTAATGGATGTTGTCGCCTATGTTTTTGCTTCAAAATGATCTGAAAATCATCCTGCATTATCATTCACATAAAACAATAGATTGTTTTAAATTGTGAAAAACATTTTTTTGTTTGGGAAGTCAATATGCAGATGGGCGTGAACGGCCCAACCCCCTCATGAATAATTAGGCAGTTCTCACCTGAGCAGACTGCATACTAATGAGCCTTTCACTCAGGGGTGTCACACAAGAAAGAAGGCAAGGACAATATATATAAAAAAAAATATATACATACATACATACACACACACACACACACACACACACACACACATATATATATATACATACACAATCAAAACATAAATGAAAGACAAAAGCATATTCATAGTCACACCTGGAAATAAATCCTGGTCAAATAGGCTATATGGGCCATTCTACAGAATTGGTTCAAAATATCTTGAAAAGAAAATTCTTTTTCCATATATGTCTTATAAAGTATTATTTTTTAAAGTAGGCCAACACATTTTATTATCATAGGTATTTCAAAGTTAAGGATTAATTATTTTGATATAGCTTGCATTAGAACAAACACTATAACAGTTGATTAGTTTATTTGTGACAAAACATATAACACCTATATAGTTTGGATGTGTTCATGTAAAAATAACGTTTACTAATGTAGGAGCGAGAGTGAATGAACGGCACAGATGCGATGGACAGCTGTAGTAACATCGCGCGCGCGTCTGTGCCATTCATTCATTTACACACAGACACGCAATTCTTATTTAAACAGTCTTTGTGCAGTTTACGTACACTATTCAATAACGCGATTAGAACAAAGCACTTAAGAATAAATAACTTACTTCATCAGCTGAAACCGCGGTCCTACCACTTCTGAGGTAACTTTTCCAGGATTATTAAGATAACAGCGCAGCAAGACGAGGTAAGTAGCCAACAAGATTCTTATTAAACTGGATGTTTTATCCAGCTGATGTGGGCGTTAACCGTTTGCATGGCTTGCCTCAGATCATTTGCGTTTGAATAGCGCGCGTCCTCCGTGGGCATGTCAGATTAATGCGTAATTAAGTGTAATGAGCTGGGGGGAAAAAATACTGACATACTCTCTTTTCATACAGATTACATAAACTGAGAATATTTGTTTTTTATATAAATTACTTCATTGAAAAGAAGAGAATTCAAGCTTCATAAAGAAAAAACTCTCTTGCCTGTATGACAAGTATTTGCGGAGTTATAGTTAATTTTTGGACGCGATTCAGAATGGACTGCACTGACAGAGAGAAGGCGAAACTCGCATCATGTTTGTTTTTCTTTATTTGACAAAAAGCACAACAATTTGTTTTTATTGTGAGTATACAGAAAAATAATAGACACTTAACAGGATCGAATGATGCCTAACACTTACATGTAAGATCAAAATCAACAGAGTATTTTGAGTTTCTTTTGCACTGATAAGTAAAAAGCAAGACTATCGCGTGGGCGACCTCAGAGGGTTAAACATGTCACTTCCTGTTGCCAGTAGGTGGCGCTATTACTATAACTGAATATTCTCATGTAGATGTGTTCAAGCCATGACTCTTATCAAACATGTTAAGTTTGGGGAATATTTGATATTCCATGCCTGAGTTACAGCAAATTCCTATTTAATTGCAGTAATAGCATGCTTTAACACTTAGCTAAGTGTTTGCTAGCATGTTTTAGCATGTTTCTAGTATGTTGCTAGCATGTTTAGCACTTGCTGGTACTTTTTTACATGTTATTAGGAGTCCACAACAGTGTTAAACATGTCACTTCCTGTTGCCAGTAGGTGGCGCTATGACTGTAACTGAATATGAGCATGGACATGTGTTCAAAACCGAACTCTTATCAAACGTGTGAAGTTTGGGGCAAATTGGACATTGTTTGCCTGAGTTACAGCAACTTCCTGTTTCATGGCGAAACATCGAAATTTGTCAGGCCGCCGAGGACACGCCCTTCGACGAAAACTCAAGATCTTCACAATTTAACGTCACACAGGCCTTAAGATTACACTCACCAAATTTGAAGATGATCAGATTAAAACTGTAGGAGGAGTTCGTTAAAGTACGAGGCTTGAAAATGGCAAAAACTGCACAAAAATCTGAGAGGAAGTTCAAAATGGCTAACTTCCTGTTGTGTTTAGGGCTATGAGACTCCAAGAGACTTTTTTGTAGGTATTGGGCCATTACATGTATGTACCGAATTTCGTACACGTACGTGAAACGTAGCGCGAGGCGCACTCCGTTGAACCTTTATAGGTGGCGCTATCGAGCCATTTTGCCCCGCCGAATTCTGAAACGCATATCAGATGTAAATTTTCGCCAGTTCTGACGCGTGTGCAAATTTTCGTGAGTTTTCGTGCATGTTTAGGCCCTCAAAAATGCGATTCATTGCGGAGAAGAATAATAATAATAATAAATATAGCTGCGAGCAGCGATTGCGGGCCCAAGCCTTTAGGGTTATTGTGCACGACGTGCAAAAACGTAACCCCGCTTTGACTGTTGAAAAGAAGTGTGCTGTAGAGCTTGCATCAGTGAGGCCTCTGCAAAAGTGCGTATCCAGGGCACATATAAACCACAAAGTATGCGTGAGCAACCTTCTGAAACCCAAATTGAAAAATGAGACAGCCTACGGTCTCATGGATTTAACAGACACATGAAATAAGTACACAAGACCGAAAATTCATATGAAGTGTGCCATTTGGGGACAGGGCCTATGATCGTGAACCACAATAGCCACATATATGAGATCATTTAAATTTAGAATAATTTTTAGGTCAATATGTTTTGCAGCACTTAAATGTGTAAATCCAGAAGCCCAGTATTTATCTGGAGGTCTTTGTCCTTTGCCTCTCAACCTGGTTTTATCTCTGCTTTTTCTGTTCTGCCCTGTTTGCCATTGTTCTCCCTGCCTGTCTTGACCATTCTTAATAAAAAGCTGCAAATGGATTCCCCTGGCCTGACCCTGCCTCGATACAACACATATGCTGCATCTGCTCGCTATCTGCCGAACGGCTCTGTTAGTTCCGCTTCAGCACTGATGATGTTGTAGGAATAGTGCGCTCTGATTGGTCTGGATTATTCGGGAATTTTTATTTTATACAGAAATAAGTTATTTATAATTCATATAGATAGATAGATAGATAGATAGATAGATAGATAGATAGATAGATAGATAGATAGATAGATAGATAGATAGATAGATAGATAGATAGATAGATAGATAGATAGATAGATAGATAGATAGATAGACATATATAAAGACACAGAGAATATTACTTGCCTTACCTGTTTAGTAAAATGAAAAAATAAAAATAAATAACTAGGGAAACCGAGATAATTATTCTGATTTGATGATACACTCAAAATATTACACAAGCAATTGTTTAAATGTAATGATATTCAGAACAGAACAAGAATTTTAAAAAACTATAAACAAGAAGTAACCGAAATAATGTAAAGCGAAAGTCAAAGTAAGTGGTGTTGGGCTCACGTAACTCTCTCATTAGAATCAAACTGTTTCAACATTTGTGATGTATTTGGATGCTAATTTTTTCTTTATTATAGGCTTTGTACTTCACTCACTTTCCAATATGTGTGTGAGTGTGTGTGTGTATGTGTGTGTGTGTGGTTGAGGTGTGGGTGCGATTGAACTGTTACACATAAAAACATACTCCGTCATTTTGTTCATCGAGGACGTAAATTCAAACTGCAAAGTGTTTATTTATATGTATGTACACTCACAATAAAACACAAAGTGCTTTTGTCAAACTATAAACTCAAACTGTAACCTACAACTGTCCCCCAACCAAAATCTCACCCACACACACCAACACCCACACACACAGTTTAAAAGCAAAAAATATTTATCCAACCTCGTTTAAAAACAGTCTGTGACTGCCATCTTTAGGACATTCATCATATTGCATTGGTTTTAATTTCTTGTCCTCAAACAGAGCACTGATCTGTTTATTTTTAAGTTACACATTCTACATTGATTAAAATAGAAAATCAAATGTGTTTTTTTTAATGGTAGTATTATTTTATACAATAATTTATAAATGTGATGAGAATAAATGTAGTGTGCATAAAATTTTTAAGGAAAACATTGATCTAATATAGCACATTAAAGAGAGAGAGAGACGGAGGAGCGGGCGCGATTGAACTGTGTGTGTGTGTGTGTGCGTGTGTGTGTGAAAGGGGCGCGCTCGAACTGTGTGTGTGTGTGGGAGAGAGAATAAAATTTTTAAGGAAAACATATTGATCTAATATAGCACATTATTGATCTAATATAGCACATTAGAGAGAGAGAGAGAGAGAGAGAGAGAGAGAGAGAGACAGAGAGAGAGAGAGGCGCGGGCGCGATCGAACTGTGTGTGTGTGTGTGCGTGTGTGTGTGAGAGAGAGAGGCGCGGGGGCGATCGAACTGTGTGTGTGCGTGTGTGGGAGAGAGAGAGGCGCGGGCGCGATCAAACTGTGTGTGTGCGTGAGACAGAGAGAGAGGCGCGGGAGCGATCGAACTGTGTGTGTGTGTGTGTGTGTTTGTGTGTGAGAGAGAGAGAGAGAGAGAGAGAGAGAGAGAGAGAGAGAGAGATAGAGAGAGAGAGAGAGAGGCGCGGGTGCGATCGAACTGTGTGTGTGTGTAATACAGGTAATAAATGAATAAAAGTGCGTATAAATACAATTTTGGACAAAAGAGGGCAGTATGGCCCCATGAATGACTGTGTTTAAACTATCACCCGAGGATACCCCTTCCCCTTCCCCCTCCCCCTCCTCACAGAGACACACACACACACACACACACACACACACAGAATGGCAGGGTGCATTCTCTCTGTCAGAGAGAGGGAGAGAAAATTCTCAGAATCCACATTCAAACTACAATATCTGACTTTCTGTTGGTCTGAGCTAATGACAATAAATTAGAAAGTTGTTCGGCTTGACGAGAACAATATACACGCAGAGTTTTGTAACTGTAGGTAAAATTAACTAAGTTATAACACACTTTATGTGTCCTTTTTTAGTCATAAATTCATTTCCTCGCCACGGCCAAACCGTTCGAGATATCAAAAATCCGTTCGCAATTTAGCATCCTCAATGTCTTGACTTCACGCTGACCGAGTTTCGTGGTGTTTGGATTAATGCTCTAGGAAAAGTATATCAAAAATAAAAGCATGCATTTTCCAAACAACCCATAATAGCTGACTTCCTGTTGAGCTGTCGTAAAACTTAGAGCACGAAAGTTGTTCGGCCCGATGAGATCTATAAGTGTACCGAGTTTCATATTATTACATGTAAGCATGTTTGATATATGGACAAGTGTTCGAATCCCGTTCCAGGGGGCGCTGTCGAGCCCCCCTGCCACGCCCGGGTACCATCTTCAGCCCGGTCCTGATGGCCGCGGGTTCTGACCCGTGTGCAAAGTTTCAAGAGTTTTCGAGCACGTTAAGGGCCCCAAAACCTTGAAAAACTAAAATAAAAGCATTCTCACTCAGCAGACAAACCCCCCTCCCCTCAAACACACAGAGAGACGTAGGGTCAGAGAGAGGGGAAGAGAAAATTCTCCAAAACATCCACATTCAAACCAGAATATCTGACTTCCTGTTGGTCTGAGCTAATAAGTGTAAATTAGAAAGTTGTCCAGCTCGATATGAACATTATACATGCTGAGTTTTAAGATTGTAGATAAAAGTATAGACCTAAATCCCCCTCTTTTGTCAAAAGGTGGCGCTACTGAGCCCCGGCACCACGCCCGTTTCTGAAACTTTGCACATGTCTACTGGCTAATAAATGTGATGTGTCTGTCGAGTTTCATGCAATTTCAAGTATGCTAAGGGTCTCAAAAGCATAAAAAAAGAATCTTAAAGTTTGATGCGTTACCACGGCAACAGTATCTAAGATTTCAATAATCCTTTCACAGGTCTAAATCTGCCGTGTGTTTACATTACACACATAAAGTTTGAAGCAAATCGGGTAAAAATAAGAGGGTGATTTCAAAGCATTTTGAAAGTGACACACTTCCTGCTGCCAGTTGGTGGCGCTATAACTTTGACTCACAATAGTCACATCCATGTGATCGGCCTCTTACTCGAGCGAACACACTGCTGAACTTTCATCAAGATCAGTCAATGTATGCAGAAGTTATAACACACTTCCTGTTTCCATTATTCGCCATAAATTCGTTTCCTCGCCACGGCCAAACCGTTCGAGATATCAAAAATCCCCTGGCAATTTTTCATCCTCAATGTCTTGACTTCATGCACACCGAGTTTGGTGACGATCGGGTGAATTCCCTAGGAGGAGTATATCAAATTCCTGAGCACGAGTTTCCAAACAACCCATAATAGCCGACTTCCTGTTGGGCTGGCGTAAAAAGTAAGAGTGCGAAGGATATATGAAACGATGAGATCTATATGTGTACCGATTTTCAGATTAATTCATGCAAGCGTGTTTGATATACGGACATGTTTTCGAATCCCGTTCCAGGGGGCGCTGTCGAGCCCCCCTGCCACGCCCGGGTACCATCTTCAGCCCGGCCCTGATGGCCGCGGGTTCTGACCCGTGTGCAAAGTTTCAAGAGTTTTCGAGCACGTTAAGGGCCCCAAAAGTGCCCAAAAGGTAGTAAAATAATAATAATAATAATAATAATAATAATAATAATAAAATATAGCTGCGAGCAGCGATTGCGGGCCCAAGCCGGTGGCACCGCCACCCCGGTGCCTTTATGGTTATTGTGCACGACGTGCAAAAACTTAACCCCGCTTTGACTGTTGAAAAGAAGTGTGCTGTAGAGCAGCATCAGTGTGGCCTCTGCAAAAGTGCGTATCCAGGGCACATATAAACCACAAAGTATGCGTGAGCAACCTTCTGAAACCCAAAATGAAAAATGAGACAGCCTATGGTCTCATTGATTTAACAGACACATGAAATAAGTACACAAGACCGAAAATTCATATGAAGTGTGCCATTTGGGGACAGGGCCTATGATCGTGAACCACAATAGCCACATATATGAGATCATTTAAATTTAGAATAATTTTTAGGTCAATATGTTTTGCAGCACTTAAATGTGTAAATCCAGAAGCCCAGTATTTATCTGGAGGTCTTTGTCCTTTGCCTCTCAACCTAGTTTGTCTCTGCCTTTTCTGTTCTGCCCTGTTTGCCATTGTTCACCCTGCCTGTCTTGACCATTCTTAATAAAAAGCTGCAAATGGATTCCCCTGACCTGACCCTGCCTCGATACAACACACATGCTGCATCCGCTCGCTATCTGCCGAACGGCTCTGGTAGTTCCGCTTCAGCACTGATGATGTTGTAGGAATAGTGCGCTCTGATTGGTCTGGATTATTAGGAAATTTTTATTTTATACAGAAATAAGTTATTTATAATTCATATATATAGATAGATAGATAGATATATAGATAGATAGATAGATAGATATACATATATAAAGACACAGAGAATATTAATTGCTTTACCTGTTTAGTAAAATGAAAATAAAAATAAATAACTAGGGAAACCGAGATAATTATTCTGATTTGATGATACACTCAAAATATTACACAAGCAATTGTTTAAATGTAATGATATTCAGAACAGAACAAGAATTTTAAAAAACTATAAACAAGAAGTAACCGAAATAATGTAAAGCGAAAGTCAAAGTAAGTGGTGCTGGGCTCACGTAACTCTCTCATTAGAATCAAACTGTTTCAACATTTGTGATGTATTTGGATGCTAATTTTTTCTTTATTATAGGCTTTGTACTTCACTCACTTTCCAATATGTGTGTGAGTGTGTGTGTGTGTATGTGTGTGTGTGTGTGTGTGTGTGTGTGTGTGTGTGTGTGTGTGTGTGTTTGGTGTGTGTGTGTGGGTGAGGTGTGGGTGCGATTGAACTGTTACACAAAAACATACTCCGTCATTTTGTTAATCGAGGACGTAAATTCAAACTTCAAAGTGTTTACTTATATTTATGTACACACAATAAAACACAAAGTGCTTTTGTCAAACTATAAACTCAAACTGTAACCTACAACTGTCCCCCAACCAAAATCTCACCCACACACACCAACACCCACACACAGTTTAAAAGCAAAACATATTTATCCAACCTCGTTTAAAAACAGTCTGTGAGTGCCATCTTTTGGACATTCATCATATTGCATTGGTTTTAATTTCTTGTCCTCAAACAGAGCACTAATCTGTTTATTTTTAAGTTACACATTCTACATTGATTAAAATAGAAAATCAAATGTGTTTTTTTAATGGTAGTATTATTTTATACAATAATTTATAAATCTGATGAGAATAAATGTAGTGTGCATACATTTTTTAAGGAAAACATTGATCTAATATAGCACATTAGAGAGAGAGAGACGGAGGCGCGATCGAACTGTGTGTGTGTGTGTGTGTGCGTGTGTGTGTGTGAAAGGGGCGCGATCGAACTCTGTGTGTGGGAGAGAGAATAACATTTTTAAGGAAAACATATTGATCTAATATAGCACATGAGAGAGAGAGAGAGAGAGAGAGAGAGAGAGAGAGAGAGAGAGAGAGAGAGAGAGAGAGAGAGAGAGAGAGAGACGCGGGCGCGATCGAACTGTGTGTGTGTGTGTGTGTGCGTGTGTGTGTGTGTGAGAGAGAGAGAGAGGCGCGGGCGCGATCAAACTGTGTGTGTGTGTGCGTGTGTAGGATAGAGAGAGGCGCGGGCGCGATCAAACTGTGTGTGTGCCTGAGACAGAGAGAGAGGCGCGGGAGCGATCGAACTGTGTGTGTGTGTGTGTGTGTGTGTGTGTGTGTGTGTGTGAGAGAGAGAGAGAGAGAGAGAGAGAGAGGCGCGGGTGCGATCGAACTGTGTGTGTGCGTAATACAGGTAATAAATGAATAAAAGTGCGTATAAATACAATTTTGGACACAAGAGGGCAGTATGGCCCCATGAATGACTTTGTGTTTAAACTATCACCCGAAGATACCCCCTCCCCTCCCGCTCCTCACACAGACACACACACACACACACACATACAGAATGCCAGGGTGCATTCTCTCTGTCAGAGAGAGGGAGAGAAAATTCTCAGAATCCACATTCTAACTACAATATCTGACTTTCTGTTTGTCTGAGCTAATGACAATAAATTAGAAAGTTGTTCAGCTTGACGAGAACAATATACACGCAGAGTTTTGTAACTGTAGATAAAATTAACTAAGTTATAACACACTTTATGTGTCCTTTTTTAGTGATAAATTCATTTCCTCGCCACGGCCAAACCGTTCGAGATATCAAAAATCCGTTCGCAATTTAGCATCCTCAATGTCTTGACTTCACGCTAACCGAGTTTTGTGGTGTTTGGATTAATTCTCTAGAAGTATATAAAAAATAAAAGCATGCATTTTCCAAACAACCCATAATAGCTGACTTCCTGTGGAGCTGTCGTAAAACTTAGAGCACGAAAGTTGTTCGGCCCGATGAGATCTATAAGTGTACCGAGTTTCATATTATTACAAGCAAGCATGTTTGATATATGGACAAGTGTTCGAATCCCGTTCCAGGGGGCGCTGTCGAGCCCCCCTGCCACGCCCGGGTACCATCTTCAGCCCGGCCCTGATGGCCGCGGGTTCTGACCCGTGTGCAAAGTTTCAAGAGTTTTCGAGCACGTTAAGGGCCCCAAAAGTGCCCAAAAGGTAGTAAAATAATAATAATAATAATAATAATAATAAATAATCCTAAGGAAAACAATAGGGCCTTCGCCTTTTCAAGGCTTGGGCCCTAATAATAAATAATCCTAAGGAAAACAATAGGGCCTTCGCCTTTTCAAGGCTTGGGCCCTAATAATAATAAATAATCCTAAGGAAAACAATAGGGCCTTCGCCTTTTCAAGGCTTGGGTCCTAATAAATAATCCTAAGGAAAACAATAGGGCCTTCGCCTTTTCAAGGCTTGGGCCCTAAATATAGCTGCGAGCAGCGATTGCGGGCCCAAGCCGGTGGCACCGCCACCCCGGTGCCTTTAGGGTTATTGTGCACGACGTGCAAAAACTTAACCCCGCTTTGACTGTTGAAAAGAAGTGTGCTGTAGAGCTTGCATCAGTGTGGCCTCTGCAAAAGTGCACACATCGAGGGCACATATCAACCACAAAGTATGCGTGAGCAACCTTCTGAAACCTAAAATGAAAAATGAGACAGCCTATGGTCTCATTGATTTAACAGACACATGAAATAAGTACACACGACCGAAAATTCATATAAAGTGTGCCATTTGGGGACAGGGCCTATGATCGTGAACCACAATAGCCACATATATGAGATAATTTAAATTTAGAATATTTTTTAGGTCAATATGTTTTGCAGCACTTAAATGTGTAAATCCAGAAGCCCAGTATTTATCTGGAGGTCTTTGTCCTTTGCCTGTCAACCTGGTTTGTCTCTGCCTTTTCTGTTCTGCCCTGTTTGCCATTGTTCTCCCTGCCTGTCTTGACCATTCTTAATAAAAAGCTGCAAATGGATTCCCCTGGCCTGACCCTGCCTCGATACAACACACATGCTGCATCTGCTCGCTATCTGCCGAATGCCTCTGGTAGTTCCGCTTCAACACTGATAATGTTGAAGGAATAGTGCGCTCTGGTTGGTCTGGATTATTAGGAAACTTTTATTTTATACAGAAATAAGTTATTTATAATTCATATATATATAGATAGATAGATAGATAGATAGATAGATAGATAGATAGATAGATAGATAGATAGATAGATAGATAGATAGATAGATATACGTATATAAAGACACAGAGAATATTACTTGCCTTACCTGTTTAGTAAAATGAAAAAATAAAAATAAATAACTAGGGAAACCGAAATAATTATTCTGATTTGATGATACACTCAAAATATTACACAAGCAATCGTTTAAATTTAATGATATTCAGAACAGAACAAGAATTTTTAAAAACTATAAACAAGAAGTAACCAAAATAATGTAAAGCGTAAGTGAAAGTAAGTGGTGTTAGGCTCACGTAACTCTCTCATTAGAATCAAACTGTTTCAACATTTGCGATGTATTTGGATGCTAAACTATTCTTTATTATAGGCTTTGTACTTCACTCACGTTCCAATATGTGTTTGAGTGTGTGTGTGTTGGTGAGGTGCGGGTGCGATTGAACTGGGTGTGTGTGTGTGTGCGTGTGTGTGCGTGTGTGTGCGTGTGTGGGAGAGAGAGAGGCGCGGGCACGATCGAACTGTGTGTGTATGTGTGTGTGTGTGTGTGTGTGTGTGTGCGTGCGTGCGAGAGAGAGGTGCGGGCGCGATCGAACTGTGTGTGTATGTGTGTGTGTGTGTGTGTGTGAGAGAGAGAGAGAGAGAGAGAGAGGCGCGGACGCGATCGAACTGTGTGTGTGTGTGAGAGAGAGAGAGAGAGAGAGAGAAAGAGGCGCGGGCGCGATCGAATTGTGGGTGTGTGTGTGTGTGTGAGAGAGAGAGAGACAGACGCGGGCGCGATCGAATTGTGGGTGTGTGTGTGTGCGTGTGAGAGAGAGAGAGAGAGAGAGAGAGAGAGAGAGAGAGAGAGAGAGAGAGAGAGAGAGAGAGAGAGAGAGAGAGAGAGAGAGAGAGAGAGGCGCGTGCGCGATCGAACTGTGTGTGTGTGAGTAATACATGTAATAAATGAATAAAAGTGCGTATAAATACAATTTTGGGCAAAAGAGGGCAGTATGGCCCTATGTATGAATTTGTGTTTAAACAATCACCCAAGGAGAACCTGAGAAAATTCTCAGAATCCAAATTCAAACTACAATATCTGACTTTCTGTTGGTCTGAGCTAATGACAATAAATTAGAAAGTTGTTCGGCTTGACGAGAACAATATACACGCAGAGTTTTGTAACTGTAGGTAAAATTAACTAAGTTATGACACACTTTATGTGTCCTTTTTTAGTCATAAATTCATTTCCTCGCCACGGCCAAACCGTTCCGAGATATCAAAAATCCGTCCGCAATTTAGCATCCTCAATGTCTTGACTTCATGCTGACTGAGTTTCGTGGTGTTTGGATTAATTCTCTAGGAGAAGTATATCAAAAATAAAAGCATGCATTTTCCAAACAACCCATAATAGCTGACTTCCTGTTGAGCTGTCGTTAAACTTAGAGCACGAAAGTTGTCTGGCCCGATGAGATCTATATGTGTACCGAGTTTCATATTACATGCAAGCATGTTTGATTTATGGACCAAATTTTCAGACCAAGTTTATGGACCAAGTTAATTTAATTAATAAACTAATGGACCAAGTTAATTTAATTAATAAACTAATTATATAAAACTATTGTCAATGCACTACAATTAAACTGGTTATTTTCCTTAACTTTATCTAAAAATATATATATATATTTAAAAAATACAAGGCTTAAGACATTTATTTTCTTTTTTAATGCAGGCCAAACCACACAGCAGTGAAATGGTTAATCTAGCCCCCCTCCCCCTCCCCCTCCCCCTACACACACACACACACACACACACACACACAGGGACAGACACAGAGACGTAGGGTCAGAGAGAAATGACCACATTCAAACCAAAATATCTGACTTTCTGTTCGTCCAAGCTAATGACTGTAAATTAGAAAGTTATCCGGCTTGATGAGTACAATATATGTACTAAGTTTTGTTACTGTAGATAAAACTAACCCCCCCCCATTTTTGACTAAAGGTGGCGCTACTGAGCCCTCACCACGCCCGTTTCTAAAACTTTGCACGTCTACTGGCTAATAAATGTGATGTGTCTGTCGAGTTTCATGCAATTTCAAGCATGCTAAGAGTCTCAAAAGCATCAAACAAGAATATTAAAGTTTGATTTGTTGCCACGGCAACAGTATCTAAGATATCAATAATCCTTTCAGATGTCTAAATCTGGCGTGTGTTTACATTATACACAAAGTGTATAAAGCAAATCGGGTAAAAATTAGAGGGTGATTTCAAAGCATTTTGAAAGTGACACACTTCCTGCTGCCAGTTGGTGGCGCTATAACTTTGACTCACAATAGTCAAATCCATGCGATCGGCCTCTTACAACGAACACACTCCTGAAGTTTCATCAAGATCAGTTAATGTATGCTGAATTTATAACACACTTTCTGTTTCACGTTTCTCGCCATAATTTCGTTTCCTCGCCACAGCCAAACCGTTCGAGATATCAAAAATCCCCTGGCAATTTTTCATCATCAATGTCTTGACTTAACGCTGACCGAGTTTCGTGGCATCTCGATCAATTCTCTAGGAGGAGTACTTTAAATTCCATTGCATGCGTTTTCCAAACAACCCTAAATAGCCGACTTCCTGTTGGGCTGGCGTAAAACTTACAGCACGAAAGTTGTTCGCCCCGATGAGATCTATAAGTGTACCGAGTTTCATATTATTACATGCAAGCCTATTTGATTTATGGACCAAGTTTTCGGACCCTGTTCCAGGGGGCGCCGTCGAGCGGCCCACGCCCGGGTACTAGCTTCAGCCCTGCTCTGATGGCCGCTGGTTCTGACCCATGTGCAAAGTTTCAAGAGTTTGAGCACGTTAAGGGCCCCAAAAGTGGCAAAAAGGTAGTAAAATAATAATTTTCCTAATTTGCCAAAGGAAAACAATAGGGCCTTCGCCTTTTCAAGGCTTGGGCCCTAATAATCCTAACGAAAACAATAGAGCCTTCGCCTTTTCAAGGCTTGGGCCCTAATAAACAGAGCAATTCCAAGAGGGTCCTCACACCATCGCTGCTCGGGCCCTAAAAACTCGAAATGTGTACTTTTAAACAGAACAATTCAAAAAGAAAGAAAACAGACTGTTCTCTGCTTATGTAATCCGTATGAAATGTGCATTTGTCTCTGGCGCATTCACTAGTGATCGCGAGTCAGGTCAAGAAAGACTGTCTTTTGTTTTGTTTTAGAAAAAAAAGTATTTATGGTAAGTCAAGTAAAGAAAGACTATCTTTAAATTTTTATTTAAAAAAACAAGGCGGCCTATTTATGTTAAGTTAATTCAAGAAAGACTGTCATTTTTATTTTTTATAAAAAACGTATTTTTTCAGGAAATAGTTTAAGTTCAACTTAAAATGTCAGGAGATAAATTGTTGACGTTACTGTTAAAAAGGGATGTTTTCAGCAGCTGCTGAATGTAACTAAAAAAGTAACGTGTAAAGTAACTAAGTTACTTTTTCAAAATAACTGTGGCAACACTGGTGCACACACACACACACACACACACACACACAACTTGTTTAAATACATTTATGTTGTTAATAAATAACAATAAACTGTTGTTGTACCACCAATATCTCCAAGTTTTGTTTTTCACTGTAGAAATTTCAAATATCATGATTTGCCCATGCAAGAGAGTACCGGCACCTTTTTTCCCCCACTTCAAGCACTGATTCACATCCATTATTCAGGTGCAATGCAAGTTTATATTTTGCTTCCTAAAATATATTTACACAATGTAAAATAGCGCCCTGTTGAAGTTTTGCTACATTTTCTTTATTGTTTATTTTTCTTTATTCTTTAAGGAGATGCACTGAATTTTGGTGAATAAAGAGGACCTTTTTATTTTGATGCACATATTTGTACATTAGCAGGAATGTAGCACAATATGGATGTGAAAGCAGTTATAATTAGCCTATGTGCCAATAAAATTAGTTTGGGTTAAAATCAACAAATAATCATGATCTCAATATTGATTAAAATAATCGTGATTATCATTTTGGCCATAATCGTGCAGCCCTAGTCCTCATTAACTTTAATGTGACCACACCCGAGCTGTTCAGATGCAAATGATCCACGCGGATGAACGTGGATGAACGCAAAACTGTTAATGCCCTCCTCACCTCAAAACAAAGAATCAGAGACTTCAGTAACTTACTCATCTCTGCTTTTCACCGAGTTTGGAAGACTGTGTTTGTGCTGTTTCACTTGAATTTACCTCAGAAGAATTAGAAGAATGCGATTTGAAGATGATAAGATTTTTAAGGTAAGACATGTTAAACTGGTGCCAGACTAAAATGTACGTTATGAAATGAGATTGGAGTAAAAAGCCTAATGTCGTACATGTATGTGTATTTATATGTAGACAGAAACATGTTGAAATGTGAACTAGACTGGTAGGCAACCTTTCAATGCTAAATGTATACATGTACCCAGGGGCGTCACTAGGATTTTCATTTTAGGGGGCTAAGCCCCCAATGATGGTATGACTTTTTTTTTTAGATAATAAAAAAAAAAGTTGACACTTTAGTTTAGGTTCTAATGCTCACTATTAATTTCATTACCATGCAAAGGCAGGGTTTATAATCACTGTGGTCCCAAATGTGAGGCAGGGTACATAGGGGTTCGGGGTTACCCCGAGAAAATTTTGATTTCCCTGATCTACATATGTGCATTTTAAGATGTTTTGAAGGCCAAAAAAATTGGATAACAGCTTTAAAACCATGTCAGTGGGTAGCTGATTATTTTTCTCTCCTCATGACACTCTTTTTCTCTTTGTTTTTATCTTGCCCTGTCTCTTCCCCTCCTAAAGCTGAGCTTTGACTGATATAGGCTTTTCATTTTTGTCTGTCAGTGAAGAAAGTAAACATAGGGTCAACTGATAGGTTGCATTCACAATATGTAGGCTACACATTCATTATTGATCTTATGCCTAATACAGGGCCGTAGAAAGGGCTTTATAATCAAAGAGGTCCTAAATTTGAGGTTGGTAGGGGGTTCAATTTTTTATTTCTCTGATTTGTGCATTTCAAGACGTTTTCAAGACCAAAAATAAAAAAAGGATAAGAAATAGCTTTAAAACCATGTCAGTGGGCAGTAGATTATTTGTCAATACCTGCTCTCTCCTCATCTCCATCACTCTTTCTTTTTTCTCAGTCTCTTCATCCCTTTCTCTTCCCCTCCTAAAGCTGAGCTTTTTTAATTTACTAATGGCTACAGTTTGTATTATATTCTCAATATGTACACAATCATTATTAAACGGCTTTAAAGTTTCTTGTCCCCTCACAATGACAGTAAACTAATTATTAGCCAACATTACACGTTACATAGGCCTATTTTCAGTTCAAAAAAGGGCTCAAGCCCCCCTAAAAAGGGCCTAGCGACGCACCTGCATTTACCATACAAGGATATTTTTATGTTCGATAATAAAACACAGCATGATAGTAGGCTCGTATGTGTATTTACTCTAACATGGTGACTATTATAATGTTTAGACCCGTGGTTTACTGTTAAATACTGTTTGTGGATATCTGCTCCAACCGCAGTTGTATAATATGGTTTAATAGTTTGGAGCGGCTCAATCGCTTCAGTAAATGTTCTCTGCACGCGCTGCGAGTTTGAGTCAGTTTGAAAGCAAAACGCGCCAAACATTATGCTTTGTTTTTACTCCAAATGTTTTGAAATGATGTTATGAAATGAGATTGATGTAACATGATAATCAATATATTTTTCTCTAGTGTAGTGTTACTGAAGTGTTCCTTTTTAACGATTTATAGGCCGCCTGCTATAGGCTATTGTTATTATTTTATGCAGCACTGCGCGTAGCCTATACAAGGCACAACAAACCTGGTGTTCATCATATATATGTGTGTGTGTGTGTGTGTGTGTGTGTGTGTGTGTGTGTGTGTGTGTGTGTGTGTATTTTGTAAATTTTAAAAAGCAATTTTAACCAGAAAAATCTCGAATGTATTCCCAAAATCGTGCAGCCACATAGTTTATCTGGAAATCAGCATGTTCACAGCGATTGAATTATTTATTTTTTATACAGGGGGCAGATGCCCCACTGATGAGTCCTGCTGACTTCAACATTCACATGAGACTTTGTACACCAGAGATCTTCAACCCTGCTCCTGGAGGCCCACTGCCCTGCAGAGATTATATCAAACCTGCTTCTGTCTGTATGGAATTACGATTGTGTCAATAATAATGATTGTAACTTTATAAAACTGAACGTAACTTTTTCAGAAACTATCAAAAATATTCCATTACAAAAGAAGAAAAACAATTAAAATGAAAAAATATGAACTCTTCAAATATGCTTCATTTTTTGTTAATGTTTTTCAAAGATTCGTTTTCGCAAATCGTGGATTCCAAATACATTGCCACAGATTTTCGTTTGCTGTTTTGAGACAAACCTCTCGTGGGGGTGGGCTTAACAGTGATCTACTCTGATTGGATATTGAGCTTTTGATGGAAAGGTGCTCTGATGTAAAGAAAATATATTTTTATTAGTTTCATACGATGTAAGTTTATAAGACTGTATGTAAAACTGTGAGAAAAATAATTTAATAGGCTACTCAAACAAAAGAGTAAACACCTACAAACTAATTATACCCGGATGTACAGACGTCACTCAGTGGCGCACATATTGGAAAGCTCTCGTGGTGATTTGTAGTTATGCAATACGTCGTGCTTTGTTGTATTACTTACTAACAATATGTAACCTATAATTATATAATTTAATATTATATGAGACCTTCGATCGTCTAATAATCGTCTTCGATCAGTCTGTAAAGATGAGCATATAATATTACATTATTTAATTATAGGTCAAATATTATTTACATATTGTTAGTGAGCAATACAACAAAGCACGGCGTATTACATAACTACAAATCACCGCGAGAGCTTTCAAATATGCGGGCCACTGAGTGCCGTCTGTACATCCGGGTCAGAGAGCACCTGTCCATCAAAAGCTCACTATCCAATCAGAGTAGATCACTGTTAAGCCCACCCCCACGAGAGGTTTGTCTCAAAACAGCAAACGAAAAACTGTGAAGCGTAAGCGAAATCTGTGGCAATGTATTCGGAATCCATGATTTGCTAAAACGAATCTTTGAAAAACATTAACAAAAAATGAAGCATATTTGAAGAGCCTGTTAAATTCGTTTGACTGAGTTCATTTTTTTTTTCATTTTAATTGTGTTTTTCTTCTTTTGTAATGGAATATTTTTGATAGTTTCTGAAAAAGTTACGTTCAGTTTTATAAAGTTACGTTCAGTTTTATAAAGTTACATTCATTATTATTGAAACAATCGTAATTCCATACTGTCTGTGATTTCAAGCGATCCTGAAGAGCTTGACTGGCTGGTTCAGGTGGGTTTGATTAGGGTTGGAGTAAAACTCTGCAGGACAGTGGGCCTCCAGGAGCAGTGTTGAAGACATATGCTGTACATGAACATGGTAAAGTGAAAAATCAAACACCTTGGAAATTACAGGTATGTACTATGTTTCAATGGCACAAAGATGTGTGACTGTTCAAGTCTCTGTCTTTAGATCTGTCTCTGTTCATAATGTGTTTTATTTGTTATTTGTTGTGTATCTTTGGATTATGTTGTGTTGTAAATAAATCCAAACAATCCAAAGCCATTCTTTTTTTAAGTCTGTCCTCATTTTTGTGCAAGGCTCCTATAGGCTATAATGATAGTACCTTATAAGGCCATTTGGGGAGGGTCTTTGTCTTTCTCAGGTGTGAAACACTCAATATTCACGCCTATTCGCATAGAGGTTTCTTACACAAAACATTGTAAACATTGTCTTACAAATTGTAAATAATTATATTGTTTTATCTGAATGAGTAGGCAGGATGATTTTCACATAGTTTGAGCAAATATTCTAGGCTAAGTGATAAAAAAAATCTTTAGTTTTTTCACAAACCCCGCATTAACGTCATTATCTTAAATGACAAACTTTTACATACATGCTGCTGACATATTACTGTAGCAGAGTTTGTTCTGAATACAGTGTAATCAGCCTTTAGCCATGAAAATGTCACAAGTTTCAGAAATAAGCACAAATGTCAGAGCATGTCAGAACACCTCCAGGACCCAGAAAACACCTAAGACCCCAGAGGGTTAAAAAAAATAATGGCTTTTTGATTGTTTGGATTGATTTACAACAAAACATAATCCAAAGATACACAACAAATGACAAAAAAAGCACATTATTGAACAGAGACAGATCTAAAGACAGAGAGTTGAACACACACCTTTGTGCCATTCCTGAAACAAAACAGTACATACCTGTCATTTCCAAGGTGTTTGATTTTTCACTTTACCATGTTCATGTACAGAGACTCATGTGAATGTTGTAGTCAGCAGGACTCATCAGTAGGACATCTGGTCCCCATTTAAAAAAAAAAAAAAACGCTGTGAACATGCTGATTTCGAGAGAAACTATAGGGCTGCATGATTTTGGGAATACGTTTTAGATTTTTCTGGTTAACATTGCTTTTTAAAATTTACAAAATGCACACACACATACAGGTCCTTCTCAAAAAATTTGCATATTGTGATAAAGTTCATTATTTTCCATAATGTAATGATACAAATTTAACTTTCATATATTTTAGATTCATTGCACACCAACTGAAATATTTCAGGTCTTTTATTGTTTTAATACTGATGATTTTGGCATACAGCTCATGAAAACCCAAAATTCCTGTCTCAAAAAATTAGCATATTTCATCCGACCAATAAAATAATGTTTTTAATACAAAAAAAAACAAAGTCAACCGTCAAATAATTATGTTCAGTTATGCACTCAATACTTGGTCGGGAATCCTTTTGCAGAAATGACTGCTTCAATGTGGCGTGGCATGGAGGCAATCAGCCTGTGGCACTGCTGAGGTGCTATGGAGGCCCAGGATGCTTCGATAGCGGCCTTAAGCTCATCCAGAGTGTTGGGTCTTGCGTCTCTCAACTTTCTCTTCACAATATCCCACAGATTCTCTATGGGGTTCAGGTCAGGAGAGTTGACAGGCCAATTGAGCACAGTAATACCATGGTCAGTAAACCATTTACCAGTGGTTTTGGCACTTTGAGCAGGTGCCAGGTCATGCCGAAAAATGAAATCTTCATCTCCATAAAGCTTTTCAGCAGGTGGAAGCATGAAGTGCTCCAAAATCTCCTGATAGCTAGCTGCATTGACCCTGCCCTTGATAAAACACAGTGGACCAACACCAGCAGCTGACATGGCACCCCAGACCATCACTGACTGTGGGTACTTGACACTGGACTTCAGGCATTTTGGCATTTCCTTCTCCCCAGTCTTCCTCCAGACTCTGGCACCTTGATTTCCGGATGACATGCAACCACTGAGCAACAGTCCAGTGCTGCTTCTCTGTAGCCCAGGTCAGGCGCTTCTGCCGCTGTTTCTGGTTCAAAAGTGACCTGGGGAATGCGGCACCTGTAGCCCATTTCCTGCACACGGTGGCTCTGGATGTTTCTACTCCAGACTCAGTCCACTGCTTCCGCAGGTCCCCCAAGGTCTGGAATCGGTCCTTCTCCACAATCTTCCTCAGGGTCCGGTCACCTCTTCTCGTTGTGCAGCTTTTTTTGCCACACTTTTTCCTTCCCACAGACTTCCCACTGAGGTTCCTTGATACAGCACTCTGGGAACAGCCTATTTGTTCAGAAATTTCTTTCTGTGTCTTACCCTCTTGCTTGAGGGTGTCAATGATGGCCTACTGGACAGCAGTCAGGTCGGCATTCTTACCCATGATTGCGGTTTTGAGTAATGAAACAGGCTGGGAGTTTTTAAAAGCCTCAGGAATCTTTTGCAGGTGTTTAGAGTTAATTAGTTGATTCAGATGATTAGGTTAATAGCTCGTTTAGAGAACCTTTTCATGATATGCTAATTTTTTGAGACAGGAATTTTGGGTTTTCATGAGCTGTATGCCAAAATCATCAGTATTAAAACAATAAAACACCTAAAATATTTCAGTTGGTGTGCAATGAATCTAAAACATATGAAAGTTTAATTTTTATCATTACATTATGGAAAATAATGAACTTTATCACAATGTGCTAATTTTTTGAGAAGGACCTGTACATATATAAATAATGAACACCAGGTTTGTTGTGCCTTGTAGGCATATAGGCTACGTGCAGTGCTGCATAAAGTAATAACAATAGCCTATAAATCATTAAAAAGGAACACTTCAGTAACACTACACTAGAGGAAAATATATCCATTATCATGTTACTTCAATCTCATTTCATAACATCGTAGCGAATGGAAACATTTGGAGTAAAGACATGAAGCATAATGTTTGGCGTGTTTTGCTTTTCAAACCCACAGTGCGACTGACTTAAACTCACAGCGAGTGCAGAGAACATTTACTGAAGCGATCGTGCCGCTCCAAAACTATTAAACATTGTTACCATATTATACATCTACAGTTTGAGCAGTTATCCACAAACACATTATTTAACAGGAAACACGGGTCAAAACATTATAAAATTTACCATGTTAGAGTAAACCCTCATACTAGTGTACTTTTATCATGCTGTGTGTTATTATCAAACATAAAAACATCCTCGTGTTGTACATGTATATAAATTTAGCATTGAAAGGTTGCCTACCAGTCTAGTTCACATTTCAACATGTTTCTGTCTGTACATACATGTACAACATTAGGCTTCATGTTTTTACTCCAATCTCATTTCATAACGTACATTTTAGTTTGGCACCAGTTTAACATGTCTTACCTTAAAAATATTCTCATCTTCAAATCGCGTTCTTCTAATTCTTCTGAGGTAAATCCAAGTGAAACAGAACAGCACAAACACAGTCTTTCAATCTCGATGAAAAGCAGAGGAGTATGTTACTGAAGTCTCTGATTCTTTGTTTTGAGGTGATGGCGTTTACAGTTCTGCGTTCCTTCACGTGGATATTTGCATGTCAATTGCTCTTGCGCGCGTGGGTGTCGTCAGAGTTAATGAGGACCTGTTTGAGAAACTGTACATGTCGCTGCTTTCATACGGATTACATAGAGAATATTTGTTTTTGATATAATTTACATCATTTAAAAACAGAGACTCCAAACGTTGTAAAGACATACGTCTCAAGTCTGTCTGACAAACATTCGCCGAGTTACAGGTCATTTTCTGTCGCGTTTCAGAATTAACTTCACATTGAGAAAGACGGCAGAACGCGCATCATGTTTATTTTCTTTATTTTACAAAAAACACAACATTTTGTTTTTATTACGATTGTACAGAAATAAAAGAAGACATTTAACAGAGTATTTTGAGTCTCTTTTGCACTGATAAGAAAAAAAGCGAGTGGATCACGCTGGCGTGATTGCCGACCCCAGGGGGTTAAGGACAAGCGGCAGCATGTTTACTATTATTAGGCTACTGTCACTTTAAGACCGGCACTCATCTAATATACACACATATGACGCGCGCCCGATTTTCTCTCACATGTTTGCTTTCACTTTAGTATTTATGAATACTAAATTATGAATACATATTCAGTGAGTATTTAGGCTCACTCATTGTATTTATAGTTTTACAATGGGGTAATTTTGTTGCTCAATACTTTGCACAACACAAGAAAGCCTGATTTCAATCTTGAAATTAAATTTAAAAAGTAGCACTAATAAATACAATAGAAGAAAGATGCAAATGAAATAGAGAAAAGTTTTTTGGGTGGGTCTAACACTAGTAGTCAGGTAAGTGTTTCCACTACATTCATTCTGCTGTGGTGGTCCGCCACACTAAAAATCATCCTGCCACGGCTGGTGTTACGATATTGTGCAACGTGCATACTATTGTGTTATTGTTAAGCCCCACTAAAGGCATAAAAAACATTGTAAAGCACCATAAAGTGTTCTTGCACTGTATTCCAAGACTTCTAAAGTCATTCGATAGCATAATGTGAGATAAAAATTAATATTTAAGTCGTCAAGTTAAAGCTAATGGAAACTCATCTCTCCTCAGTCATTCTCTATTCAGCATTCAAACAGCGCGTCACGTTCGGTTACGACAGTAACACGATGACACTCTCTTCAAAATGTTCCCATTATTATACTTTATTTGTAGATAAAAGGTCTATGGTTTGCATAAAATGACTTGTGGAACAAAGTTCCACAGTGGAACAGCAGAAGCCAAGAGGGTCTTCACATTAGAGGTGGAAAAGGAGCTTGCCGATCACATCAAAATGTTGGCTGAGCAGTTCCATAGCCTCACTCCAAAGAAATGCTGTGAACTGGCATTCCAGTTTGCACAAACAAACAACATCCCTGTCCCCAACAACTGAAAATAGAAGGGTTTAGCGGGTAGGGCGTGTAGGAAATGACATTATTCATTAAGACAGGAAAGGCTGAAGTCTGTGGTTTCATGCCACGGTATCATGAAATTAATTCATTCTATTTTGTTAGGTCGAGATTGGTTCAAGAACTTTATGGCATGCCACCATCTTTTTCTGTCGTATGCCTGAAGCAACATCTTTAGAAAGAGCTACAGCCATTAAAAAAAACAACAGTCGGGGAGTTCTTTGATAATCTGACAAAAGTGATGGACAGGTGACAATTAAATTAATGGCAACTATAGCAAGATACAAAAGTAAACTACATTTACTGTACAATAAAATGGCATGTGTTTAATTACCAGCCACAGTTACCAGGATATGTATTCAGGGCTGTTTAGTAGGATTTTAGCATTGCTTGAAAATCTTAACTATTCTGATTTTTTGCATCATGGCTCTTGTCTTTGTTTTATAGGTTTAAATTCCCTCCAAACATGATTTATAATTTTGATGAAACAGGTGTCACAACAGTGCAGACACCAAAGCAAGTTGTGGCAGAAAAAGGAAAGAAACAAGTGGGGGGCATCACATCTGCCGAAAGAGGAGAGCTTTTGACGGTGGTCTGTGCAGTCAATGCTACTGGGAATGCAGTGTCTCCTATGTTCATCTTACCATGGGTTAGATACAAAGACCATTTTATTACAGGAGCACCTCCAGGATCAATTGGTTCCTCTACCAGATCTGGCTGGATCAATGAAGACATCTTTGCTGAGTTCCTTGAACATCTGGTTCAGCATACCAAGTGCTCCTCTGACCATCCCATGCTGCTACTCCTTGATAACTACGAGGCCCATATTTCACTGAGGGCACTGGATATAGCAAAGAGTAAGGGGATTGTTATGCTTACAATTCCACCCCACACATCTCATCGCCTGCAGCCTCTGGACAAGAGTGTCTATGGTCCATTCAAGACCTATTACAACAGAGCTCTTGATGGTTGGATGATATCTAACCCAGGCAAAACAGCCAGCATATACCACATCCCTGTATGTGTGAACGAGGCTTTCATGTCAGCAATGACACCACAGAATATATCTTCTGGATTCAGGTCCACAGGGATTTTTCCTTACAACAGAGATATTTTCTCTGATGCAGAGTTTGAACCATCCATGGTGTCAGACAGGCCAAACCCTGATGTGCTGTCTACTTCTGAAGAAGATCCACCCATGGCTTCAACCTCCACCTCGACTGAGTTGCTTTCACAGGCATGTTCTTCAACATGTGGGACAGATTCACTCCTCACCTCCCCTGGATATGTGTCTCCCACTGAAATTCTGCCCTTACCCAAAAGTCAGCAGCCTAGGGCACAGACAAAGAGAAAGCGAGTGAAGACAAGGATCCTGACTGATACACCTGAAAAGCAGGCAATAGAAATGGAACATGAAGAGTAAAAACAAACTGAAGGGGAAACAAGTAACCAACATCAAAGAACAAGGAAAGTCCAAGAAGAAACAAACCAAGAAGAAAACCCTAGTGTATAGCAGCTCTGAGGAAAGTGATGTTCCCATCCCACTTGATGACACTTCTGTGTGACAGCTTCCAGGATGAAAGTAGTGAACCAGACATCTCAGATCTGTCAGTTGGTGACTTTATTATCGTTAATTTTGCGACCAATTGAAACAGCTACCATTATATTGGCTTGGTTGACAGCCTTGAGGGCACTGAAGTTAATGCAAGATTCCTCAGAAGAATCCAAGGGAGTACTGGCAAAGACAAAGCCACCTTTGCATTCAAAGAAAATGAGGTGGGATCTGTCCCACTGAATGTTGTGCTGAAGAAGCTTCCTAAACCTCGAAAGGTTGGAGGAACTGCAAGGAGGGAGCAACAACTCATATTTCCCTACAACTTTGATGGATGGAATGTCCAATAGTCATTTTCACTGTGCTGAGGTCAGGAAGTTCAAACTGTTATTTTGTTCTCACAAGTTCAAAACTGTAAGACTGTTCAACAAAATTGGAAATTAGAACCAAACACGAGGAGGGACGTTCTTTCTGCCAAACACATTTGTTTGTGTGATTGGACATGACTTGATTAACAGCATAAGAAATACAGCATATAACCATAATTCTTGCTCCGGAAAACTATGCTGGCAGTCCTTCACTTAACAGAAATATGTAAAACTATTGTTCACCAAAACAAAAAATAAAAGATTAAAGGGAAAATTAAACATTAATTGGTTTGTGTTGTTTGAAGTAGTTTAGAAAGGTAAGTGTATTATTATAAAAAAAAATATTTAAATAACATTGTTTGGAAAGGTAAGTGTATAATTTTTTTTAAAGAGGCAAATTATTATTATTTTTATGCTTGCATTAAAACGTGAAAAATAGTATGGTCAATTTACCCCCAGATGGCTTACCCCTAGCCTGGGGTAAGTTGAGTCACATGAACACTTTTTTTTTCTGAGGTCATGTTTTCAAGGGTCTTTGTCATAGGTGCATTCTTATATTTTCAGTTGATAGGCAACATCCCAAATTAACAGTAGATGTCTTCATTGTACTTTTGTCTCAATTTCCCTTGCCTGGAGATCCACATAAGTAAAAACGGGCTCATCTTACCCCACCCTCCCCTACTGTGTGATACAGTAAATAATTTTGAGTGTCCCTTATTTTCCTGTAAAGAACCACGATTGTCCCGTATTTTTCTTTTCTGAAGTTGGCAACCCTATGTCTGTTAGATAACAGCACTGGAGTAAAGAGCACATTTAATTGTTCTTCATGCGCACTGTAACTGAAATGTAAAACTGTTAAAAGAATAGGCTTAAACTGTTGCATAGATATAATACACTAAGCATCAAATATCTCTTCGCTTTGTGCTTTGAACTTTTCAATGCAAAGCGCTGCAAGCTGTGACTTTGTGTTGCTTCAAGTGCATCATTCTACACATAATCGCTTTGCCAGTCTAAATTGGAGCCTTTCATATTATAATACTTAGGGGAGGTTAAACACCTGGGGCAAGGGGTCATGGCCCATGGGAATATCACTCATGGGCGATGCCGCCTCCCTCTGGGGAAATGGGCCTGCCACCACAGCTGGAAAAAATCCTAGAGGAAACACTGCAGGTACAGAAATACGACTGGATAAAGAAACTGAACAAAGTCAAATGTAAAATAGTGTTGTCATCTGTGCTAGCGCCATCTGCAAGCACAGATGACACTGTCATCTGACACAATGGCCAATCAGAGACTGTTGAGTGCATGAACGCAATGCGCAATGAAAACCATCTCTCAGAGAGCGTGCAAATACTGAATAGTTTGAAATAGCTTGAATGTTTAAATTGGTATGACTGAAAAAGACGTGCAAATTAGGGATGCACCGAATTTTCGGCCACCGAAAATTTTCGGCCGAAAATGGCCCAAAAGTGCATTTTCGGTTTTCGGCCGAAAGACTTTAATCACCGAAAAAATACGGCCGAAATGTTGTGATGACGCAAACAGAAACCGGTTCGTTGGACCATTTTTCCTGCCGACCAAAATTTCGTTATTTCAAAGGCGCGTGGCAAGCGCACGATGGCGCGACCACGACAACATTGCCCAATATCAAATGGTAAACGTAATGAAACCAGAACAAAACTGCGCTACTCGTTATTGTGTTTCACGGACCGTTTATCAGTCAGGACCAATGCAGCACGAGCTCGATCAAGCGATACTGTTACACAGCGCTAAGACATCCAGTAAAGAAAGCATTTGAATTCGCCACTGAGTAATAACACCGCTGCGAGATCTGGTGAGAAGCATTCACGTTTCTGCGTTATTAACGGATCAAACAGCGCTGACGTGGAAACCAGGAAGAAACATTGTGCTATGAATGAACTATCCAGAGTCCACAGATCAGCAACATTCACCATGGGGTTCCTGTAGTAACTTACTGTAACCAAAGCCCGTCACATTCTCTGCTGTAACCATGGAAGTTTGGCAGGAATAGTAAGTTAGGCTACAATGCTTTCAAGTAACGTTACGTCGGTGTTATTTCGACATTATGACTAAAATTGCTGCCCTAAAATGTTAATCTGAAATAAAAATAAACCTTTGTTTATAAGTACTACATATTACATTTCCTTTTTTTTTTCAAGGAGCTGTTTTTTGTTTCATATGCTCCTAAGAAGAGTCAAGTATAGCTCCATCCTTGCTCAAAGTAAAAAATTATCATACTTTATGATGTTAGTTTTAATTTTTAAAAAAATTAAATCAAGTAAATTTCTCTGGAATTTCTTTCTTTTTGCTGTACCGAACCGTGAATTTTGTGAACCGTTCCTAACCTTTAAGCAGTTGCACTTGTTCTGAATGCACTTTCTTGTAGTAGTCCTAAAAAGAAAAATTTGAAATGCACTTGACCTAAATGCACTTTGTTTTTATGAGAGAACATATCATTTTAAAACCTTTCTGCAGGCCAGTAGGCCTGTACATTATTATTTAATGTACACATGAGTGGGGTCAAGTTAAACATTTTAGTTTTAATTTTATTTTATACTGTGCATTGTTGCAATGTGCTAAATAAATATTTGCATAATTCGTAGGCTAATTGATTTATTCTTTGAAACTTTAATATTAATTTTTGCAGTGCCTTGATTTTGGTAAAGTTAGTACACAGTCATAGCCATAAATGCAATGGTACTAATAATTGGCATAATTTCTTTCGGTTTTCGGCCTTGGTTTCCTCTTTTTCCGTTTTCGGCCAAGAATTTTAATTTCGGTGCATCCCTAGTGCAAATGCTAAACTTTTGTGACGATGCAACAATGGCTCGATTGCGCCACACCTAGGATCGCTGCCTGCAGTGGGCTTGACGCTTGCCTTGCGCACCTCTGAATCACTCACGCTGTTTGACGCATGTTGCTTTTTCAAATGCACTTTATAAAGTAACTCAAACTCAGTGCTTTCAGAGATGGAGCAGCATTTACTGATCACAGAACTGCTCTTCACTAACACGCTGTGCATATATTTATTTAATAAAAATTAGAAAAAAAATTGCAGCCTTTGCAATTCCATCACGATTTCGGTTTAATTTCAATTAATCGTGCAGCCTTAGTGAACAGCGTCTGATGCGGAAGAGAAATTGTAAAAAAAAAAAAAAAAATTTAAAAGTTGTTTTTTTTGCAGACAAAAAGTATTCTCGTCGATTCGTAAAATTAAGGTTGAACCATTGTAGACACATGGACTATTTTAACAATGTCTTTACTACCTTTCTGGAAGGGGCGTTTCCTCTGAGGAGGCAAGGGAGGCAGTCTCTTCAAAAATACTGGATGAGAAAATAATCGATATTACAAAAAAGAAAGCAACGCAAATGTGACATTAAAAAGTGTAAAAGTCACTAATTTTATAAAGTACCAGTGTCCAACAGCGACAACCGCAGGTGAAGTTACAGCGGGAGACTTGCAGCCTCTGTCCTCATTGACTTAAAACACACTCATTAACAGGTTTAATGAGGGGTAATTGAGAATAAATGGGGGAAAGCGCTATGATTGAATATGATCAGTTATGATTGAATATGATTGCTTTATGCTCTCATCGACCTGAATGAAGACAATGATGGGGTTAAGGGGAAGACTAGGCCTGATTAAAAAGGAAGTTAACTCAGCCATTTCACCGCTTTATGTCACATCAAAATCAAACTTGAAATCCCCTGAAAATATGACTGTGGGTTTTTTTAGTGAGAAATCAGCTTGATGAAATTAAAGTACATCTTCGTGTCTGTGACCACAAGCAGAAAATATGTTGACTTAATATATTTTATTTGTGAACTAATGTTCAGCTTTTTTTTGTTTAGATTGTTACTGCCTTTAGTTATTATTTTTGAATAAATTTAAAAATGTATAAAAACACTAACTTGATTAAATGTATACTTGATTTTGATAAATATAACATTACATAGATATTGCAAAAAATACAAAATAGAATTGTATTTGGTCTCTCTTTTTTATGTAATATTTATTTAACCAAGAAAATTAAGTGTAAAAGACATACATTTAAAATAAAACAAAAATTTTCAAAAAAAGACTTTGCCTCATTTTAAAACACCACTGCTTTCTGGGCCTTGAAAGTGGTAATTACATTGATATATGGAGGCACAGAAAGGGTTTGGAACGACATGAGGGTGAGTAATTAATAAGAGAAGTTTCATTTAAGGTGAACTAACTATTTAAGCATTTTGGACATCGCGTATAACAGTCAGAAATGCCTATGAAGGCCAAAAATTGATTGAAAATGGGGCTATGATGTCTTAAAGACTGCTTGACTGTTGTGCTGCTTCAGAACATATATGAACCCCCATAATGTTGCTGACTTTTAACATTTGACACTACGAATGCTGCAGACTTAGAGCAACTTATAATGTCAAAAAATCTGCAACTATAACATATTGGCCAGGTTTCACAGACAGGGCTTAGATTAAGGCAGGATTAGGCCTTAGTTTATTAAGGACAAAAGTTTTTATAAACGTTCCTTAGAAAAGAAAAACATTACTTGAGACAAAGCAATGACACTGACATATTTTAAGATATGCCAGTGCAAGCTGCTTTCAGTTAAAACAGCTCAAACAGGCATTTTAGTCTAGGACAAGGTTTACGCTTTGTCTATGAAACCGGGGATTATATTATAGAATATTAGCCTATATATTATTTCCAACCATATTATAAGTTTGTATACTATTAACATACAATAGGGTACAGTAATTGTATCACATTGTAACCACATAATAGTAAAATTGTAATGAATGTTTTCTATATTCATATAACATATTGATCACATAACACACAGTAATTCAAACGCATTACCATGGTCCCAGTCTAAAACACGGAACTATCATGATACTCAGCAGCATTGGGTCTGTAATGCATTATCTATAATGATCTACACGGGTGAAACGGGTGTTTTAAGTAAATATAGAAATGTATGCTGTACCGGATCCGTCCTCCGCTCGGAGCCGCTCGGAGCCAGGGGCTGTGCCGCTATGGGTTGAGTCTGCGCCCGGGCTGCTGCTGCTCATCATCGCCGCCATCTTCAGAACTCGCACACAAGAGTTGACCCAATACAATTAAAGAACAAAGACTCTCTCAACAATACATCAGGACCCCGTCGAATTAAAATAGTTCAGCCCCAGTCAAAACAGACCGCGAACAAATCAAGTCAAGTGGAAAACTGTACAACAATGGAGATGTAGCATAGACAGATTTAGGCTAATAGATAAGAGTATGCGCTGACGTCGTCTTCTTCTTCTGTTTTTTGGCGCATTGTACCCTGTCTGCATATCGCCACCTACTTGCAAGTGGTAACGACGAAACTCTGATGCTTTTTTATGGAAGCAGTCTCAAATATAATTCACGCAAAAAACATGATTCACACATGTAGACAATTTCACATGCATGAAAACTAATTCATGTACACACAAAAAAAAATCACAAAAAGCAATTCACATGTGCAAAATAAAATTATATATTCATAAAACAAGATTTCACAAATGCAAAACACAATTCGTAAATATACAACTGTGCACAAAAACCTTTGAATGTTAAAAATGTACGAGTTTATCCTTGAATTTGAATGTGCAAATCGTCATTCACGTGTGAATCGCCTTGGATGTGAGTGTGTATGTGTTTTTGACAATATTATGAAGTCTTGCATTCTCAGACCCCTCGTTTTTCGAGACAGCGCACCCTGCTGTTCGGAAGATCGTATAACACGCTTATCCAAATGCCATTGAAAATAATAGGATGCAATATTACTTTCTTGTTTTATTTAAAGTTATGCGTTCCCTGCTTAATGCATGTGCCAAAAAACTGTTTGTGTTCTCTAACAAATTACCCAGTATTTATTTTTTGAGTGGGTGTAATTGAAAGAAAATTACTGATGGAAGGGATACAATTACAGATTGAACTATCTTCTGAAAAATATGTGATATTATATTCCTACAATGTTTTTTTTTTTGTTGTTTAAATTCCAATTTTTCTTTCAGTTCAACCTATAATGGTCTAATTAACATTATACCATGCTAACATTACAAACCCTGTTTTTTATATTTTAAATGCGAAGCAAAACTCAAATAAGAATAGACAAAACACCAATAATAAACAATTCTGTACTTTATTTAAATGATCACCTAAACTTCTTGCTGTAAACAGGAAAAAGTAAAGAAAAAAGGAAGAATTGTGTTACTTTTCGTCTTCAATTGCATTAAAAAAACCTCCTAATTTATAAGGAGCTTTGGATAAAAGCGTCTGCTAAATGAATAAATGTAAAATGTAATGTAAACGAATAAGGTAAAATAATTACTTTATGGTAGGTGAATGTTCCTTTTTTCATTCTTTTTGCAATCACTCTGTCAAATTCCTCGACATCACTAAAATAAAAGATGTCATTGTCATTGTCAAAAATATTGTGTAATAATAAATAATTATTTTTTTGCAAATGCAAATTACAAGCATACCTATAAGTAGAGCCACGGATGAACACCTCCTCAGCCTCCTGCCAGGATAACGCCTGCATCTCACATAGGTTAAATTAAATATTGCGTAACGAATCAGAAGGCTGAGGCGGATCCATTTGCAACAAGTTTAATAACAGAAAGGGCAGAATAAAAGAATCTGGAATTCTTGATGGGGTGCGCTGAAAGCGGAGTCGAACCAGATAGTAGGTAGGAGGCAGGCAGGCGACGAGCGAGCAGAACCAGGGACAGTCAAGAGTTCAGGGCTGGCGGATGGAATCAGTATCCGGATCAGGCAGAGAGTCGAGAGGCAGGCTGCAGACAATCAGAAGTAGGATAGCGAGGGTCAGAAACAAAGGTTAACTTGATCATAGAAACAGCTCGGACATGCACACGTAGAGAGGCAATACTTCGCACAGGACGCTCAGTTAATGAGGCAGATAAAGGCTTGGAGATGAGTAGTAATCCAGAACAGGTGACAGGTAATCACAGCGCAAATGATGCATACTAATGGGAAAGTATGCAACCCACTAAAACTCAGGAGAAGGCGCTCGTGGTTGAGAGATGGCAGAATCAGGAAGACTGGACGCCGTAACATATTGATTCATTTTAATTTTTACGTTTTATAAGAAATAATTTAAGTATATTACATAAATTACATAAAGTAAAATAATTACTCCGGCATTAATTAATTCAATTTATAGTTTTAGGAGAAAAGGTCCGGTAATTAAAAAAAAGGTCAAACGGTAAATTGATTAAATAATTAATGATGACTGATATTAACACGCTTAATGTATTTAATTTGTCTACTTTATTGTCAACTACTTTTAATCAATTTTTTACAAAGGCTTGTCTAAGTCCAAGGGCCGAGCCGAGGAGCTCCGGGGGACGGGCTGTGGAGATGGCGAGCCTGCAAGCCGGGCGCGCCGCGGTTGTGTCGGCGGGTCCTCGAGCTTTGACTGGTACGGGAGACAGAGCTGCGCTGACCAGAGCGTTCAATATTCCAGCCATGGTTGATTCTGGGTTAACTAAACTACGATTAATTGGAAAAACTGTGCTCAATGTAAACAGGAAAGTGGTAAATCCATCATTATGTATTTATTACATGCGAGAAAATTAATGATCTGATAGGGGAAAAAAGTTTGAGAGAAAAAGTTATCAAACTGATAGTAAAAAAGCATTTCATGAGAAAAAAAATAATATTTGAGAGAAAAAGTTTTCATACCAATAGCAAAAAATAATATTTGAGACTAAAAAGTTTTGAGAGAAAGTATTTTCTCATTAGAACATACAAAATATGTATATTAATATTTTTTTTAATTATTTCTGAGAAAAAAGTCTCAAAATACTCATACAATACATTTTCTCTAAAAAATAAAAAGTACTGTTTCTCTCAAAACGCTTTTCTTTGCTCTCGATGCAATTTCTTGCTCTCTGTCAGGATTTTGCTTTAGCTGTGAAAATTGTGTCATGGGCGGGGCCACGTTCCTATTGGCTAGTCGGGTGAGCATCGTCTTGTCTTGGAAGTCGAACTGAATCATTACACCATTGTTAGGTTCACCTAGATAGATGCCGCCTCTGCCTTAGTTGAGCACGGACACTCCAATGTTTTGGGTAAAATGATGACACACAACTCGATGGGTAGCTGGCTTAGCAAGTTCAGCATCACTTAAGATTAAACATTAAAAAATAGCACTCATATTCATGAATGAATGTGTCCCTGCCTGCTGTGAGTTTGTTTGCGTCGAGGCTGTAAGCTCTACGCCTCGTATTAGCTTTGTATTTCTTTCTGTTTTGAACCATCATTTACTATCATTTCTAGTTGTTTATATTACTAAATATAGTTTACCCACCATCTCAGATTAACCTTACATCGCTAGCTTCCGTTATTGTTAGCACAGCACGCTAGTGTTTACGCGCCACCCGCGCTCATTTATTTATTATTTATTTTCTCTCGCGCGCCCGCGCCTTTGAGTTCATAAAAGCCCAGGTAAGTAAGAATCAGTCAACACAAACGGTGAGTAATGTCTTGTCCTGTTATTGTCACCTGTGTTACATGTCATATGTTTAGTATAGCCTTCTCCGATGGCAATATAGGATTTATTTGTGATAAATGCAAGGAGACAGTCAGGCTGACGGAGAAGATTTCAGAGCTAGAGACACGCATCCAAACTTTAATTGAGGATAGTAAGGATAGTACTAGAGCTTTAGATACTATTTTGGATGCGCCTAGCATAGTGAACTCTGTACATGATTCGGTTCCGGCTGAAGTAGAGCCCACGCAGCAGGGCAGATGGGTGACCGTGAGAGATCGCTCTAGTCGCGGATTAAAAAAACACTCTTCCGTTCCGATTACCATAACAAATCGATTTGCTCCACTCAGTGAAACACCCACTGAGAATTCTGTTGATTGTGCCCTGGTAATTGGTGATTCGATCACACGGAACGTGAAAATAGAGACACCAGCCACCATAGTCACATGTTTGCCGGGAGCCAGAGCGCCTGACATCAAAGCAAATTTAAAAGTGCTGGCTAATGCTAATCGTACATTCTCTAAGATCATTATTTATGTCGGCACTAATGATGTTCGACTCCGCCGGTCGGAGATCACCAAAATTAATATTAAAGAGGTGTGTAAACTCGCAAGTACGATGTCAGGCACTGTAATTTTCTCTGGCCCCCTTCCTGTTCGCAGGAGTGATGAGATAGTTAGCAGATTGGCCTCACTCAATGGTTGGTTGTCTAAGTGGTGTCTGTTGAATAATATAGAATTCATAGACAATTGGAAAAGTTTTTGGGGCAAGCCTGACCTGTTGAAAAGAAATGGTGTTCATCCCTCCTGGGATGGTGCTGCTCTTCTCTCTAGTAATATGGCACATAGTCTTAGAGCTAAAACATGACAATCTGGGGCTCAGGTCAGGAAGCAGACAGACTGGCTAAACCGACCGTCTGCTAGCGGCCTCGCGTCACCAAGGTCAGATAAATCCCATCACATAGAGCCTCTTTCACCTAGATATCATCATATAGAGACTGTGTCTGTTCCCCGAATTTGGAAATCCAAAAAACGTCAGGTAAAAAATTTAATTGATGTTCAACAAATAAAAAACAGATATAATACAGATGAACAAATGATAAAGCTTGGGTTGCTGAATATTCGATCCCTTACTTCAAAATCGCTCATAGTTAATGATATGATTTCAAGTTATAATCTAGATGTGCTGTGTTTGACAGAAACCTGGCTAAAACCAAACGATTACATTACTTTAAATGAGTCAACCCCACAAGATTACTGTTATAAACATGAACCTCGTCTAAAACGCAAAGGGGGAGGTGTTGCTGTAATTTATAGTAAAATTTTCAAAACCACTAAGAAATCTATTTTTAAATATACTTCTTTTGAAGTGTTGGTGCTTAATGTAAAAATATATAGTGTAAACGATAAATCACGTTTGAGATTTCTGCTGGCTACTGTATACAGGCCACCAGGGCACCATAAAGATTTTATCAAAGAATTTGCGGACTTTCTATCAGAATTAGTATTGGCTAACGATAAAGTACTAATTGTTGGCGATTTTAATATACATGTAGATAATGAAAAAGATGCATTGGGATTGGCACTTAAAGACATTGTAAACTCAATTGGAGTTAGACAACACGTGTCAGGACCCACTCATTGTCGTAATCATACTCTAGATTTAATATTATCACATGGAATAGATGTTGATGCCGTTGAAATTCTGCAGCAGAGCGATGACATCTCAGACCATTATCTAGTCTCATGTAAATTACATTTAGCCAAGGCTGCAAAGCCGACTCCGTGTTATAAATATGTTAGACCTATAACTTCTGCCACTAAAGATTGCTTTATCAATAATCTTCCTAATAAGTTTCATCATCTCAGCATCCCGGATAGCTTAGAAGAACTCGATATTGCAACAGAAACTTTTAACTCTCTCTTTTCCAGCACTTTAGACGCAGTTGCTCCGTTGCGCTTAAAGAAGATTAAAGAAAATAGTCCAACGCCGTGGTACAACGAGCACACTCAGGCCCTTAAGAGAGCAGCCAGAAAAATGGAGCGCAACTGGAAGAAAACAAAACTAGAGGTATTTCGGATTTCATGGAAAGAGAGCTCGATTGCTTACAGAGAGGCTTTAAAAGCTGCTAGATCTGCTTATTTTTCAACCCTATTAGAAGAAAATAAACATAATCCTAGGTATTTATTTGAAACAGTGGCTAATCTAACGAATAAAAAAGCTTCAAACAGAAGTTTCCAAGCAACACAGCAGTAATGACTTTATGAACTTCTTCACTTATAAGATTGATAATATCAGGGACAATATTATAACTATGCAACCGTCTACTACAGTATCGCATCAGGGAGTGCATTGTAGTCTCCCTGAGGAAAAATTGTATTCATTTGTTGCTATAGGAGAGGAAGAATTCTGCAAACTCGTTAATTCATCTAAATCGACAACTTGTATGTTAGACCCTATACTGACTAAGCTACTGAAAGAGATGCTTCCAGAGATCATAGATCCTCTTCTTAATATCATTAATTCGTCTTTGTCTCTAGGATATGTACCAAAAACCTTTAAGCTGGCTATGATAAAACCGCTTGTTAAAAAAACGCAACTTGATCCTTCAGAATTAGTCAATTACAGGCCGATCTCAAATCTGCCTTTTCTGTCAAAGATATTAGAAAAAGCAGTATCCTCACAACTGTGTTCCTTTCTTGAAAGAAATTATATCTGCGAGGATTTTCAGTCAGGATTTAGACCGCACCATAGTACTGAGACAGCTCTCATTAGAGTTACAAATGATTTACTTTTATCATCCGATCGTGGTTGTATCTCTCTATTAGTGTTACTTGATCTTAGTGCTGCATTTGACACAATTGCCCACAACATTCTTTTAAATAGACTGGAAAACTATGTTGGCATTAGTGGAATTGCACTAGCATGGTTTAAATCATACTTATCTGACCGTTATCAGTTTGTAGCAGTAAATGAAGAGATGTCTTATCGATCACAAGTTCAGTATGGCGTACCACAAGGCTCAGTACTAGGACCGCTGCTGTTCACTCTGTACATGCTACCATTAGGACATATCATTAGGAAACATGGAATTAGCTTTCATTGTTATGCCGATGATACTCAGCTGTATATTTCTTCAAAACCTAACGAAACTTACCAATTCACAAAATTAACGGAATGCATAGCTGATATAAAAAATTGGATGACTAGTAATTTCCTACTACTAAACTCTGAAAAAACAGAGATTCTAATTATTGGACAAAAAACTTCCACACGTAATAACCTAGAATACTGTCTAACACTTGATGGCTGCTCTGTTAAGTCCTCGTCGTCGGTTAGGAACCTGGGTGTGCTTTTTGATAGCAATCTTTCATTTGAAAGTCACGTGTCTCGTATCTGTAAAACCGCATTTTTCCATCTTAAAAATATATCTAAATTGCGCCATATGCTCTCATTAACAAATGCGGAACAATTAGTTCATGCTTTCATGACAACAAGACTAGATTATTGTAATGCCCTACTGGGTGGTTGCCCTGCACGCTTAATAAATAAACTACAGCTGGTCCAAAACGCAGCCGCTCGAGTTCTTACTAGAACCAGGAAATATGACCATATTAGCCCGGTTCTGTCAACACTGCATTGGCTGCCTATTAAACATCGTATAAATTTTAAAATATTGTTGATTACTTACAAAGCACTAAATGGTTTAGCTCCGCAGTACTTGAGCGAGCTCTTAACGCATTATAGTCCTTCACGTCTATTGCGATCTCAAAATTCGGGCCAGTTGATAATACCTAGAATATCAAAATCGACTGCGGGCGGTAGATCCTTTTCCTATTTAGCACCAAAACTTTGGAACAGTCTTCCTACCATTGTCCGGGAAGCAGACACACTCTGTCAGTTCAAAGCTAGACTAAAAACACATCTCTTTGACCTAGCATACACATAATATATTATAGACTTCTATAATTCAATGTTAGGCTGCATAGATTAGGTCAGCCGGAACTGGGAACACTTCCCTTAAATCCTGATGTACTCGTTACATCATCATAAGAAGAATGGCATCTACGCTAATTTTAGTGTCTTTGTTTATCCCGAGGTTTTCCCGCAGCCGACCGGATCCCGGCCGTATCCAGATCTGACTAGGAGCTTTGCCTGGACCCGTTGACAACGCAGTGCTGAAGTGCCAACTAGCCTCTACCTATGGAGGATCCCTTTCCCACTCTACAGATAAAATGTTGTGATTCCGGTTGGCGTACCCACCCCGAAGTGATAAATTAAAACAAAATTCTGTATCAAATTACAGTTACTGTAAATCCGGCCTCTAGTTCATAAACGCCAGAGGAGAACTGGCCCCCGACTGAGCCTGGGTTCTCCCAAGGTTTTTTTTTCTCCATTAGGTCACCTGATGGAGTTTTAGGACACCAGTAGGTCACTTGATGGAGTTTTTCGGTTCCTTGCCACTGTTGCCTTTGGCTTGTTCAGTTGGGGATATTCAAAATAATTAACCAAGCATTAATACCATTGATCAGCCCTACCAAACGTGGATGTTTTTTCACTAAGAAACAAACATTATGTTATTTGATTGATATTGTGAAGCTGCTTTGATGCAATTTATATTGTGAAAAGCGCTATATAAATACACTTGACTTGACTTGACTATTATATTATTAGCTTGCTAATCACTAGTAAAGCTAATCAGCCATCATGCTAGGTAAACTTGCAAACTCACCTGGTTTGTACTATTTTTAAATCAAATGCCAAATTAATGTTTTGATTTAGATAGTTTCACTCCTTATTTAGTGAGTAGTGAGCTAGATTCTACCTTTGCACTTGCTAGCCTCAAAACACCTAAAGATTAACTGCTAGTTCATCATATACAACCTTCTGTACAACTTTCAACTAATGTTAGTGTGGTGTATAGTATTCGACTTAGTAACAAGCTTTCTCATTGGTCATTATGTATGTGCATACATTCAAGGAGGTGTTCAGTAAAAGTCAGTCGAAACTCATGCAAGTCTAGGGTGGTTCATGACATGGTGTTAGAAGCGGGATTTTAGCTCAGTAGACGTGTCGGATTGATGGTATATTGCCCCGTTAAGTGAAGAGCTATATCTTAGAGGACCATGCTAAATTTTTTGGCGAACTAAAAGATGAATATATCCGTGACAGGATTGTGATCGGATTGAGAGACAAATCTCTCTCAGAAAAGCTGCAGCTTCAAGGAACACTGACGCTCACGAGAGCAATTGAAATGGCACGTAGCCACGAGCTCATTAAAAAACAAAATGCTGAGCAAAGTGAAAGTAACTTGGAGGAGGTTAAATTCTACCAAAAAATCGTGGCAGAGGAAGAAAAATGAGTTTTGATAGACAAAGAAAAGGACAAGGCTATAACCCATAACCAAACAGAATATTGTACTGCCAAAAAAGCAGAATGTCGTAAGTGCAGAAAGATTGGCCATTTCGCCGTGGTCTGCCACACTAGGACAATGCAAGAAGTGACAACTTACGAGGATGCAGGGTCAGCTATGTTCCTTGGCTCAGTTCAAATGGAGGATGAGCCTGTTCCACCATGGACTGTTGATGTTTCCATGGATGGACAAACAATTAATTTCAAAATTGACTCCGGCGCAGATGCCGCTGTAATATCGGAGGAAAGTTACGAAAGTCTAAAGAACAAAATTCCACTGAGCAAGACGAATGTCATACTGCACAGTCCTGGTGGCAAGCTGGAGTGTTTGGGCCAACTGAGAACAAAAGTGTGAAAAAAAACGATGTATCTGACGAATGCTTATGTGGAGAGGAGTTCATGTTGGCAATCTGCTGGGACGCAGTACAGCAATTCAAATGGGGCTAATAAAAAGAATAGATGAAATAAGAGAGAGTGTGAACCGGTTAAAATAATGCTCAAAACTTCAGCTGAGCCATACAGTGTTCATGTAGCTCGTAGGGTACCAATCCCAATGCTTACAAAAGTCAAACAAGAACTGGATAGAATGGAGCAGCTGGGCATGATTGAAGAGGTTTCCGAGCCCACCCCATGGTGTGCCCCAATGGTGCCAGTCACCAAAAGGAATGGAGGCATTAGGATATGTGTCGACCTAAAACGACTGAATGAAGCCGTCCTTCGCGAAAAGTTTGTTCTGCCAACCTTGGATGACATCACTTCTAAACTGGCGGGGGCAACGTTTTTTTCCAGTCTGGATGTGGCCAGTGGTTTCTGGCAGATTCCGCTTGATGATGCCAGCAAGAGGTTGACTACTTTTATAACCCCCTTCAAGAGGTACTGCTTTCGTCGTTTGCCGTTCGGCATAACTAGTGCTCCAGAGATATTTCAAAAACGCATGACTGAGCTACTTCGGAATGTCGACGGAGTATGCCGCTACATGGATGACATATTGGTATATGGTCATACGCGTGAAGAACATGACCATAGACTTGATGTAGTACTGAAGGCCATTCATGCCTCAGGGCTGAAGCTAAAAAAGGAAAAATGCATCTTTGGCCAACAGGAATTGGGTTTTTTGGGACATAGTCTCAGTCAAGAGGGCATCAGGCCCAACCCGGAAAAGGTCTGTGCTATTCGGGACCTCAACAAACCTCAAAATCTGACGGAGTTAAAGCATATGCTGGGTATGATTAATTACCTTTGCCGTTACCTGCCACACAGCGCTACTGTGCTACAGCCATTGCAATGAGCTACTAAGAGAAAATGCAGTGTGGAGATGGGATAAGAGTCAAGAGGAGGCATTCGCAAGAGTGAAAGAAATGTTGGTTGCGGCCCCAGTGCTGGCATATTACGACGTGAACAAGCCAACAGTCGTGACTGCCGATGCCAGCAGTTACGGAATACGGGGCGCACTGCTTCAAGAGCATGATGAGAAGATGCTTCCAGTGGCCTTTTGCTCCCGTACTCTCACAGCTACGGAGAAGCGCTACACTCAAATCAAAAAAGAGTGTTTGGCTTCGGTTTGGACATGTGAAAAGCTGTCACGATATCTCTGTGGTTTGGATTCTTTCAAAGTTCTCACTGATCACAAACCTCTAGTTCCTTTGATGAACCAGAAAAACCTAGACGAGGTCCCCATTCTAGGTCTAGACATCCCCTAGCCAACTTAGAAGAGTCAGATCTCGAAGAGGAAGTCGAGGCCTACATAGCTGGAGTTGAGGAGCACTTGCTGGCTTCATCTTAGAAGATACAGCATATAGCCGATGCAACAAAAGCAGACGAGGAGTTGCAAACTCCTCACACTTGGTGGACATCACAAGCAGGAGAGTAATTGGCAAATTAAAGAGTATGTTTGCACGCTTTGGCATCCCTGAAAGGCTGTGCTCTGACAACGCTCGACAGTTCACATCAGCTGAGTTCAAGATATTTGCAGAACAGTACAGCTTTGTTCATGTGACGTCCAGTCCTCACTTCCCACAATCGAATGGAGAAGCAGAGAGGGCTGTTCAGACAGCAAAGAAAATACTGAAGCAGGATGACCCTTTCTTGGCCCTTCTCGCGTATAGGCCAACTCCAATAGCAGCCACGGGGTGCAGTCCATCACAACTTCTCATGGGTAGGCACCTCAGGACTACAGTTCCAGTGATGGCAAGTAACTTGTCCCCAGAATTGCCTGACTTGCAACAAGTAAAAGCTAAGGATCACAGAGTGAAGGAATCTTACAGATACTTCTTTAATCGACGACATGGTGCAAGATCCTTATCGCCGCTACATCCTGGGGACTCTGTGCGCCTCAAGTTGGATGGTGAAAAAGAGTGGACAACAAAAGGGATCGTAAGTCGTCAAGCTGAACAGCCGAGGTCATTCTATGTGTCAACTGACCATGGAGAACTTCGCAGGAATCGCAAACATCTCCAAGCCATTCCAGGGAGTACAGCTACCCAACATGAACAAGATCTACCTAACTGTACAACGGATGCTGAAGAAGGTAACCTGCCTGTGGTTCCAAGTAAGCAATTCCTCGAGGCGAATCAGGGAACATTGGTTCCTTCCTTAGAACCTTCTGCTGCTTTGCCTCGTACTCCACAACACATAGTGTCGCCCAAGACGACACGCTGTGGGCGTGTGATAAAGAATCCTTTGCGTTACCAGTCATAATACAGAATCAAAGTACAAAAATATCCTTTTTTCTCTCTACTTGTTGTCTGAAGAGTGCATCACAGAGACTTTATAAGCTGAAAGATTTGCTTGCATAACTTTTGTTTGTTTATGATGTTCACAATAGTGTGCCTGAATTTGTGTTTTAATTTAAAAAAAAAAAAAAAAAGTTGATGTTTTGCCCAAAAGGGAGGAGATGTGATGTATAGTATTCGAGTTAGTAACAAGCTTTCTCATTGGTCATTATGTATGTGCATACGTTCAAGGAGGTGTTCAGTAAGAAGTCAGTCGAAAGTCATGCAAGTCTAGCGTGGTTCATGATAGTTAGTATGCATGGAAGGTGGCAAACCTATAGCTAGCTAACGTTAGACAGTGATTGATATACCGTTTGAAAGTGTAAATACATTTTTTTTTGCTTTTGTCAGTTACTTTGTAAGATTTTTATTTTATTTTTCAAGTCAAGTCAAGTATATTTATATAGCGCTTTTCACAATATAAATTGTATCAAAGCAGCTTCACAGTATCAATCAAATAACATTATGTTTGTTTTTAGTGGAAAAAAAAACATCCACGATAGGTACGGCTGATCAATGGTATTAATGCTTGGTTAATTAATTTGAATATCCCCAACTGAGCAAGGCAAAGGCAACAGTGGCAAGGAACCGAAAAACTCCATCAAGTGACTTACTGGTGTCCAAAACTCCATCAGGTGACCTAATGGAGAAAAAAAAACCTTGGGAGAACCCAGGCTCAGTCGGGGCCAGTTCTCCTCTGGCGTTTATGAACTAGAGGCCGGATTTACAGTAACTGTAATTTGATACAGAATTTTGTTTTATTTTATCACTTCGGGGTGGGTACGTGAACCGTAATCACAACGTTTTATCTGTAGAGTGGGAAAGGGATCATCCATAGGGAGAGGCTATTTGGCACTTCAGCACTGCATTGTCAGCGGTTCCAGGCAAAGCTCCTAGTCAGATCTGGATACGACCTGGATCCGGCAGGCTGCGGGAAAACCTCGGGATAAACAAAGACACTATAATTAACGTAGATGCCATTCTTCTTATGATGTAACGAGTACATCAGGATTTAAGGGAAGTGTTCCCAGTTCCAGCTGACCTACAGTAATCTATGCAGCCTAACATTGAATTATAGAAGTCTATAATATATTATGTGTGTGCTAGGTCAAAGAGATGTGTTTTTAGTCTAGCTTTGAACTGAAAGAGTGTGTCTGCTTCCCGGACATTGGTAGGAAGACTGTTCCAAAGTTTTGGTGCTAAATAGGAAAAGGATCTAGCGCCAGCAGTCGATTTTGATATTCTAGGTATTATCAACTGGCCCGAATTTTGAGATCGCAATAGACGTGAAGGACTATAATGCATTAAGAGCTCCCTCAAGTACTGCGGAGCTAAACCATTTAGTGCTTTGTAAGTAATCAACAATATTTTTAAATTTATACGATGTTTAAAAGGCAGCCAATGCAGTGTTGACAGAACCGGGCTAATATGATCATATTTCCTGGTTCTAGTAAGAACTCGAGCTCCTGCGTTTTGAACTAGCTGTAGTTTATTTATGAAGCGTGCAGGGCAACCACCCAGTAGAGCATTACAATAATCTAGTCTTGATGTCATGAAAGCATGAACTAATTGTTACGCATTTATTAATGAGAGCATATGTCGTAATTTAGATATATTTTTAAGATGGAAAAATGCGGTTTTACAGATACTAGACACGTGACTTTCAAATGAAAGATTGCTATCAAAGAGCACACCCAGGTTCCTAACCGACGACGAAGACTTAACAGAGCAGCCATCAAGTGTTAGACAGTATTCTAGGTTATTACGTGTGGAAGTTTTTTGTCCAATAATTAGAATCTCTGTTTTTTCAGAGTTTAGTTGTAGGAAATTACTAGTCATCCAATTTTTTATATCAGCTATGCATTCCGTTAATTTTGTTAATTGGTAAGTTTCGTTAGGTTTTGAAGAAATACAGAGCTGAGTATCATCGGCATAACAGTAAAAGCTAATTCCATGTTTCCTAATGATATCTGCTAATGGTAGCATGTACTGAGTGAACAGCAGCGGTCCTAGTACTGAGCCTTGTGGTACGCCATACTGAACTTGTGATCGATAAGACATCTCTTCATTTACTGCTACAAACTGATAACAGTCTGATAAGTATGATTTAAACCATGCTAGTGCAATTCCACTAATGCCAACATAGTTTTCTAGTCTATTTAAAAGAATGTTGTGGTCAATTGTGTCAAATGCAGCACTAAGATCAAGTAACACTAATAGAGAGATACAACCACGATCGGATGATAAGAGCAAATAATTTGTAACTCTAATGAGAGCTGTCTCAGTACTATGGTACGGTCTAAATCCTGATTGAAAATCCTCGCAGATATAATTTCTTTCAAGAAAGGAACACAGTTGTGAGGATACTGCTTTTTCTAATATCTTTGACAGAAAAGGCAGATTTGAGATCGGCCTGTAATAATTAGACTAAGACTAATTCTGAAGGATCAAGTTGCGTTTTTTTAACAAGCGGTTTTATCATAGCAAGCTTAAAGGTTTTTGGTACGTATCCTAGAGACAAAACGAATTAATGATATTAAGAAGAGGATCTATGATCTCTGGAAGCATCTCTTTCAGTAGCTTAGTCGGTATAGGGTCTAATATATAAGTTGTCGATTTAGATGAATAAACGAGTTTGCAGAATTCTTCCTCTCCTATAGGAACAAATGAATAACATTTTTCCTCAAGGAGACTACAATGCACTCCCTGATGCGATACTGTAGTAGACAGTTGCATAGTTATAATTTTGTCCCTGATATTATCAGTCTTATAAGTGATCCCCATATACCCATCTACCCAGCTTCTGTGCACTTGTACAATGTACATAATCATAACATCTTTGTTGCGGATGCACTGAGGCACAGAGATGTGGGGGTAAAGGCAATTGAAACCCTAAATCAGTCGTTTGAAATTGGGCACAGCCCTACATCAGCTCTGGCAGTTCTGAAAAGTGACCTGTTGGCTGAGCATGGGAACAAATATGTATATGCCTCAGCTAACCGTGCCCTTTGCCCAGACCTTCAGTTTTGCTACAGGTATGTGAACATGGACGTGGTCTTCAGATCAGTAGCTTTGACATACTTATGTAGTAAAACAATCAATTTAATTTGCAGACTGTATCAGAAGGTGAATAAGCAGGAGTTTGGAGAGCAAAGTGGGGAGGGAATGCTAGCAGCTTTGGAAAGACAGGTAGAATCATACAATGCAGCGTGTGATGACAGCTGTGCCAAGCTTAAAATGTCCTCAGCAGGAACACCACTAGTAGCCATTTGTTCCCCATTAATGAAACAAACACACAGCGTTTCCAATAGTGGAGAAATGTGTTTTATGGATTCATCTGATAACATGGACCGGGAGAACTGCAGGGTGTTTCTGCTTCTCACACACACTTGTGCTGGTGGTCTTCCTCTTGGGATAGTGATAACCCAGTCAGAGGATGAGAGGACAATTCCTCTCATAAAAGGGAGCTATAGCCCAGCCTTTCCTGAAGCCACACAGCTGCTCCAGCCCGTTCTCATCCCAAGGCGTCATTTAATTGAGACTTTTGACCATGCGTCAACTAACTGACGCTAAAAGTGTAAATTAAATGACGCCTTGGGGTGAGAATGCGTTGGCTGCTCTGCATATTTCATATTTTCCAAGCTGTGTGGATGTGGTTGTGGAACAAAGATCACAACATTGAGATGAAGGACAGACAGACACTGTTCAGCATAGTAAAAGACATGCTTTATGCCAGGGAGATCAGTATAGTTGAATTGCTGTACCAGCATGCCCCGGACAACCCTTTGACCAACAGGTAGAGACAATAGTAGACAGGTAGAGGTACTTCTGATATGTTCACCCTCCAGAAGCCTGTTTTGAGGAATTTATTGTTTTGAATTTATTATTTGTCTTAACTCGCTACAGATACAAGAAGTTCCTGACCTATCTACGGGTTCTTTACAATCGACGTGAGAGTTGGGCTCTCAGCTATAGGAGACTTGCCAACACGTGGCAAACAAACAAACAACTATGTGGAGGCTGCAATGCGTGTTTTGAAAGACAAATTACTCCAAAGAACAAAAGCATTCAACCTTCCTCAATTATTCAACCTTTTCATCACCCGACTAGAGATGTACTATAAGGCACGTGTGACAGACGTTGCCCTTTGCCATTGGGAGGCAATCCAGCGCTCAAGATTCCTTGCAACAGAAAGTAACATTAAAGCATCTGATATTTTTCAGGTGAAGAATAATTTTTAAATATGAATCATTATAAAATTGTCAGATCTTTTTATAAATATGTCTGAATGTCATGTCTTCATGTCACTGTTAGTTTGGAAAGAAGAAGTTTCAGGTGAATTAAAACATCACCTCCATCAACTTTCTCCCCACAACAGCTGAAATGAGGGCTGAGCTGCTGAAAATAACAAAAGGTAATTCTTTCTTTGCAGAATCATTTGTCACACATGGGGTGATAAATGTGTTCAAATATCTAAAGAAGGTATTTAAAGACAATGTCTGGTTCATCTTCTTCACAGCCTCAGTTTCTCTTGACTTCCTGAACCCTTTAAGGCAAAATATGCCCAAGCCAAGCACATTAGCACCAGGTAAGAAAGCGTATGACAAGTAGGACATAGAACCTTCATTAATACATGATTAATTCTAAACAAAACAACTAGTCAGCAGTGTGACATTAATATACACTTTTTATAGGCATGCCTCTAAGGCAAAAAACCTGCAATATTGATGGTCAATACAATTTCACTGCTTAAGATGATGGTCAGTATAAAGGGAGGGTTGGTGCTGTTTTGTTTTTCAATTTTTTTTTTTTATTGTTTCCAATGATGACATAATGAACAGAAATTCTCTTGCAATATATATATATTAATTTTTATGTGCATGTAATGAACAGTAGACATGCATCAGCTGGACCGGTCTTCCCCCAGCTCATCTACTCCAGAGGCCTCATACACCAACCAACCCTGTATGCACAGTTACTCAGAGGGAGGTGAGTTAATGAAGCTTAGAAGAGTTAAAGGAACCGTTCAACCAAAAATGAAAATTATCCCAAAACATTTACTCCTCCTCAAGCCATCCTAGATGTATCTTCTTTCAGCCGAACACAATGGGAGGTATAAAATATATCCTGACTCTTCCTAGCTTTATAATGGCATTTAATTACATGTACAGGGTAATTAACAGTGTTTCAATATGTTAATTATTAGATGAGTTCAAATTATTATTTATCAATTCTGTGCTATGAATTCTTGTTAACAGTAGCAACTGCATATAAAAACTCCTTTCATGCATCATTTAAAAGCTTACTTTTTTTAAAATTGTGAATTGTATGTAATGTTGCTTTTTGTGTACCCATAAAAGGCACAAGTGTAATATTTTTTTTATATATATTTGTTTCAGCTTTGTGTGGCCAATCAGCTCTGTGATCAATGGTAATCATTAAGTTTATACAAACAAATACTTTGAATTTTTTATGCTAGGTAGGAAGACTCCTGGTAATGAAGTCAAATTTTTTGCAAAGCTATATTAAACAATGGAGAATTGAAAATAAAGTTTTGTTTTTGACAAACCCTTTTCTTGTGTTTGTAGATAATAAAAATAATTTTGCAGTATACATTACAGCAATCTCAGTGCTACAGAGCATATAATAATGCAATTAAAAAAATCAAAGTCAATAAATAGTTAAGTAAAACCTACACAATTTGTGCCATTCATTAACGTGTAGGTTTCTCATTGTTAAGCTCTTTTTTGGTTTGTTTGTTTGTTTGTGTATTTAAACTTAAGTTGTAAATTCTGTGTAACCTTTAATTTTGTATAAACACCTGTGCATCCGTTTTGGGTTTCAGCGATGTGAGGCCAATCAGCGCTTTGATAGAGTTGACCAATGAAACCGAGCCATAGACGCGAGTCATTGCTGCAGGGTGTGGTTTTCGGTTAAGGGGCGTGGTTTGCGCTTAACTGATTTGGGGGGGGGGGGGAATCACGCGCCAGGTAGAGGTCTGACAAACACAGACCTGCCATCAGACATCTTGTTGGTTCTAGAACCAATTAGTTAATTTGACACCATATATTTAGAACACTAATTGTTATTATTAGAACACTAAATCTATGGTTTTGAATTAACTTATTGGTTCTAGTACCATTGAGAAACCAGTCCAGATGACATAATCTGGACTGGTTTTGGCGTGGAAAAATTAAAATAGTTCTCAGCTGTATTTAACTGGCAAGGGATTTTAGTTTAGATGTACAAACATATTTAAAATAACTATCTTGCGCCAATGTGCTTAACTAAAAATCATGTTCAATGTAATTATCATGACAGTACAGGAACACATATTCGTGGGTTGCTAATGTAAGAGTTAGTCCTACACCTGCAATTTACCTTGTCAGCTCTAGAACTCGGCTAGATGGTAAAAAATATTTAGAATAAGCTCTGTGTAGCTGGGTTTGCAAGCAACACATGCAGTGTAGCTAAACGTGTAGTGCAACAACCATACAAAGACTATTTTAAACAAAACTAGGTGGGACACTTTCAAACGGTATATCAATCACTGTCTAGCGTTAGGGTTGCCACCTTCCATGCATAACGTTAGTTGAAAGTTGTACAGGAGGTTGTATATGATAAACAAGCAGTTACTCTTCAGGCTTTGAGGCTAGCAAGTGCAAAGGTAGAAACTAGCTCACTACTCACTAAATAAGGAGTGAAACTATCTAGATCAAAACATTAATTTTGCATTTGATTTAAAAATAGTATAAACCAGGTGAGTTTGCAAGTTTACCTAGGCTGATTAGCTTTAGCGATTAGCAAGCTAATAATATAGTAGGCTACACATTCATTCATGAATACGAGTAGTATTTTTTAATGTTTAATCTTCAGTGATGCTGAAGATCGTTGCGACGGAAGTGAATCAATCAAAACTAACTTTATCTGGAAAATAACTTCATTCTAGAGCTGCTATAAAGCCAAAACAATCTCTGTTACTTTAATTTCCTATTATCACTGTAAAGCCGCTTTGGAACAATCTACATTGTTAAAAGCGCTATATAAATGAAGAAGACTTGACGTTTTCGTCAATTTCACAAATTTATGTAAAATGTGTAAAAGTTTATGTAACAATAGCACGTTAACTTGAAGACAGGTGTCGTGCCAAGGTACTTACCCCTGAAAGGAAGTGTAGGTTGCGGGAGCGAGCTCGCATTCAGCAGGAGGTCTGTCATTGCTTTGTCCAAGGTAAATGAAACTATAACACGTGAATTGTTTAAGTTATCGTTTTACTGTTGTTGTTTTATCGACGAGGTTTAGCAAAGACAGCTATCACGTGGCCCATCCAAAACAAATTATTTTATTCTTCTCTGTGCTAACGATCGAACTTCATGCACTGAATTGATCAATTCTCACGAGAATGTCTAAAGTTACTGAAAAACCAAGACGACCAACCATATCGTTTCACAAGCAAACTGCCTGTGGATATAAAATTGTTCTGAACAGTGAAATATGGATACATATCCTGTTTCCTGACAAAACTTATAGTGGGATACAGATTTTTTCAGACCGTATTTTCGACCTGCCAAAATATGTATCCCCCCTCCAAAATCTACAGATGATGGCCTATCATCAAGTGTTTTATTTTGTGTATACTGTATATCATGTGTAATAACAGCAGTGAATATGGACACATTTCTTGTTTCCTGACAAAAGTTATAGTGGGATACAGATTTTTTCAGACCGTATTTAAACCTGCTATAAAAGGTATCCCCCTCTCTATATTCCACAGATGATGGCCTATCAACGTCTCCACTTCCTTTGGCACCAAGAAAGCAAGGAAAGCCCATCCTCACCACCACCTACAGAGATGCTATAGAGAGTGTTTCAGTCAGCTGCATCACTTTCTGGCGTGGGAATTGTAGGGCCTTCGACCGCAGCGGATAGTGCTCAAGATCTCTACACCTCCAGAGTTAATGAAAGGGCTAAGAAAATCACTTTGGACCCCACACACACAGCCCAATTTCTCTATGAACTGTTGCCCTCCAGTCTGAACAGATAAAACTCGAATAACTATACACTCTTTCATAACTGTCATGTTGTACATAACATCTCAAAATTGTTGCCTGCATCTGTAGCCTATAGCATCTTAAACTGGACACCTGTAAATAACATGGGCCTATCTGTACATTCATATGGGCCTACATTTCTATTACTGTACCATCTTGCATTATTTAAATGTTGTTTTATTTTTAATATTGTTATTGTTTTATTTTATTTTTTTATTAAATTCCTATGCCTCTATTATCATGTACAGGTCCTTCTCAAAAAAATTGCATATTGTGATATTGTGATATTGTAAGTTCATTATTTTCCATAATGTAATGATAAAAATTAAACTTTCATATATTTTAGATTCATTGCACACCAACTGAAATATTTCAGGTCTTTTATTGTTTTAATACTGATGATTTTGGCATACAGCTCATGAAAACCCAAAATTCTCAAACCAATTCTTACCCAAAATCTAAAAAAATTAGCATATCATGAAAAGGTTCTCTAAACGAGCTATTAACCTAATCATCTGAATCAACTAATTAACTCTAAACACCTGCAAAAGATTCCTGAGACTTTTAAAAACTCCCAGCCTGTTTCATTACTCAAAACCGCAATCATGGGTAAGACTGCCGACCTGACTGATCTCCAGAGGGCCATCATTGACACCCTCAAGCAAGAGGGTAAGACACAGAAAGAAATTTCTGAACAAATAGGCTGTTCCCAGAGTGCTATATCAAGGCACCTCAGTGGGAAGTCTGTGGGAAGGAAAAAGTGTGGCAAAAACGCTGCACAATGAGAAGAGGTGACCGGAACCTGAGGAAGATTGTGGAGAAGGACCAGTTCCAGACCTTGGGGGACCTGCGGAAGCAGTGGACTGAGTCTGGAGTAGAAAAATCCAGAGCCACCGTGCACAGGCGTGTGCAGGAAATGGGCTACAGGTGCCGCATTCCCCAGGTCAAGCCACTTTTGAACCAGAAACAGCAGCAGAAGCGCCTGACCTGGGCTACAGAGAAGCAGCACTGGACTGTTGCTCAGTGGTCCAAAGTACTTTTTTCGGATGAAAGCAAATTTTGCATGTCATTCAGAAATCAAGGTGTCAGAGTCTGGAGGAAGACTGGGGAGAAGGAAATGCCAAAATGCCTGAAGTCCAGTGTCAAGTACCCACAGTCAGTGATGGTCTGGGGTGCCATGTCAGCTGCGTGTGTTGGTCTACTGTGTTTTATCAAGGGCAGGGTCAAAGCAGCTAGCTATCAGGAGATTTTGGAGCACTTCATGCTTCCACCTGCTGAAAAGCTTTATGGAGATGAAGATTTCATTTTTCAGCACGACCTGGCACCTGCTCACAGTGCCAAAACCACTGGTAAATGGTTTACTGCTGGACTGCACAGCGGGAAATATGTCCATATTCACTGCTGTTATTACACATGATGTACAGTATTCCCAAAATAAAACACTTGATGATAGGCCATCATCTGTAGTTTTTGGAGAGGGGATACATATTTTGGCAGTTCGAAAATACGGTCTGAAAAAATCTGTATCCCACTATTACTTTTGTCAGGAAACAAGAAATGTATCCATATTCACTGCTGTTATTACACATGATGTACATTATACACAAAATAAAACACTTGATGATAGGCCATCATCTGTAGATTTTGGAGAGGGGATACATATTTTGGCAGGTCGAAAATACGGTCTGAGTTCGATCGTTAGCACACAGAAGAATAAAATAATTTGTTTTGGATGGGCCACGTGATAGCTGTATTTGCTAAACCTCGTCGATAAAACAACAACAGTAAAACGATAACTTAAACAATTCACGTGTTATAGTTTCATTTACCTTGGACAAAGCAATGACACACCTTCTGCTGAATGCGAGCTCGCTCCCGCGAACGGGGATACACTTCCTTTCAGGGGTTAGTACGTACCTTGGCACGACACCTGTCCTGATGATATATCGTCAGCTGGATCAAGCCGCGCATCGCGTTCTTCTTCTGAGGTAAACTCAAGGATTACAGCAAGATTTATTTTCCAAACTTGATGAAAAGCAGAGGAATGATGAAGCTTGATTGCTTGTTTATGGAGGTGATGCGTTCACAGATTCGCGTGGCTCACATGGAAGATTACAAATCAATTATCTCAACAGCTTTAAAACTACTGATATTTATATATTTGTTTAGATGAAAGGTTTCAAACATAAAATTATGGCATAGTATTTTATTTTTAATTTCTTATTATAAATTACCATTTTATAGTAATGACTTTTCTTAGTCTGTTCATTTGTGCGGACAGTTGCACCACCTGACATTTTGGGGATTTAAGATGCCAAAACATAAAATATATTATTGGAAAATTAATTCAAACAAACTAGGTCTTATCAAGTGATACATGTCATGACTCATGTCATTGAACCTTATATCAAATATTCATATTTTTTGTGTGTGTGTTGTAAATATTTGTGCTACATTTCACTTGTGTTGTTCAGACTACATTTATTTACATAAAAAAGTGAATGCTTTTAACCCTTAATCAGTGTTTTGGGTCTAGCTGACCCCACTGGATTTTTCCTTCATTTTTAAAAAGTGTTACCTTCATCTCAGGGGCATGAGGGGCATGGCACATAGTCTTAGAGCTAAAACATGACAATCTGGGGCTCAGGTCAGGAAGCAGACAGACTGGCTAAACCGACCGTCTGCTAGCGGCCTCGCGTCACCAAGGTCAGATAAATCCCATCACATAGAGCCTCTTTCACCTAGATATCATCATATAGAGACTGTGTCTGTTCCCCGAATTTGGAAATCCAAAAAACGTCAGGTAAAAAATTTAATTGATGTTCAACAAATAAAAAACAGATATAATACAGATGAACAAATGATAAAGCTTGGGTTGCTGAATATTCGATCCCTTACTTCAAAATCGCTCATAGTTGATATGATTTCAGATTATAATCTAGATGTGCTGTGTTTGACAGAAACCTGGCTAAAACCAAACGATTACATTACTTTAAATGAGTCAACCCCACAAGATTACTATTATAAACATGAACCTCGTCTAAAACGCAAAGGGGGAGGTGTTGCTGTAATTTATAGTAATATTTTCAAAACCACTAAGAAATCTATTTTTAAATATACTTCTTTTGAAGTGTTGGTGCTTAATGTAAAAATATATAGTGTAAACGATAAATCACGTTTCAGATTTCTGCTGGCTACTGTATACAGGCCATCAGGGCACCATAAAGATTTTATCAAAGAATTTGCGGACTTTCTATCTGAATTAGTATTGGCTAACGATAAAGTACTAATTGTTGGTGATTTTAATATACATGTAGATAATGAAAAAGATGCATTGGGATTGGCACTTAAAGACATTGTAAACTCAATTGGAGTTAGACAACACGTGTCAGGACCCACTCATTGTCGTAATCATACTCTAGATCTAATATTATCACATGGAATAGATGTTGATGCCGTTGAAATTCTGCAGCAGAGCGATGACATCTCAGACCATTATCTAGTCTCATGTAAATTACATTTAGCCAAGGCTGCAAAGCCGACTCCGTGTTATAAATATGTTAGACCTATAACTTCTGCCACTAAAGATTGCTTTATCAATAATCTTCCTAATCAGTTTCATCATCTCAGCATCCCGGATAGCTTAGAAGAACTCGATATTGCAACAGAAACTTTTAACTCTCTCTTTTCCAGCACTTTAGACGCAGTTGCTCCGTTGCGCTTAAAGAAGATTAAAGAAAATAGTCCAACGCCGTGGTACAACGAGCACACCTGGGCCCTTAAGAGAACAGCCAGAAAAATGGAGCCATCTGGAAGAAAACAAAACTAGAGGTATTTCGGATTTCATGGAAAGAGAGCTCGATTGCTTACAGAGAGGCTTTAAAAGCTGCTAGATCTGCTTATTTTTCAACCCTATTAGAAGAAAATAAACATAATCCTAGGTATTTATTTGAAACAGTGGCTAAACTAACGAAAAAGAAAGCTTCAAGCACAGAAGTTTCCAAGCAACACAGCAGTAATGACTTCATGAGCTTCTTCACTTATAAGATTGATAATATCAGGGACAAAATTATAACTATGCAACCGTCTACTACAGTATCGCATCAGGGAGTGCATTGTAGTCTCCCTGAGGAAAAATGTTATTCATTTGTTGCTATAGGAGAGGAAGAATTCTGCAAACTCGTTAATTCATCTAAATCGACAACTTGTATGTTAGACCCTATACTGACTAAGCTACTGAAAGAGATGCTTCCAGAGATCATAGATCCTCTTCTTAATATCATTAATTCGTCTTTGTCTCTAGGATATGTACCAAAAACCTTTAAGCTGGCTATGATAAAACCGCTTGTTAAAAAACCGCAACTTGATCCTTCAGAATTAGTCAATTACAGGCCGATCTCAAATCTGCCTTTTCTGTCAAAGATATTAGAAAAAGCAGTATCCTCACAACTGTGTTCCTTTCTTGAAAGAAATGATATCTGCGAGGATTTTCAGTCAGGATTTAGACCGCACCATAGTACTGAGACAGCTCTCATTAGAGTTACAAATGATTTACTTTTATCATCCGATCGTGGTTGTATCTCTCTATTAGTGTTACTTGATCTTAGTGCTGCATTTGACACAATTGACCACAACATTCTTTTAAATAGACTAGAAAACTATGTTGGCATTAGTGGAATTGCACTAGCATGGTTTAAATCATACTTATCTGACCGTTATCAGTTTGTAGCAGTAAATGAAGAGATGTCTTATCGATCACAAGTTCAGTATGGCGTACCACAAGGCTCAGTACTAGGACCGCTGCTGTTCACTCTGTACATGCTACCATTAGGACATATCATTAGGAAACATGGAATTAACTTTCATTGTTATGCCGATGATACTCAGCTGTATATTTCTTCAAAACCTAACGAAACTTACCAATTCACAAAATTAACGGAATGCATAGCTGATATAAAAAATTGGATGACTAGTAATTTCCTACTACTAAACTCTGAAAAAACAGAGATTCTAATTATTGGACAAAAAACTTCCAAACGTAATAACCTAGAATACTGTCTAACACTTGATGGCTGCTCTGTTAAGTCTTCGTCGTCCTGGGTGTGCTTTTTGATAGCAATCTTTCATTTGAAAGTCACGTGTCTAGTATCTGTAAAACCGCATTTTTCCATCTTAAAAAATATATCTAAATTACGACACATGCTCTCATTAACAAATGCGGAACAATTAGTTCAGGCTTTCATGACATCAAGACTAGATTATTGTAATGCTCTACTGGGTGGTTGCCCTGCACTCTTAATAAATAAACTACAGCTGGTCCAAAACGCAGCCGCTCGAGTTCTTACTAGAACCATGAAATATGACCATATTAGCCCGGTTCTGTCAACACTGCATTGGCTGCCTATTAAACATCGTATAAATTTTAAAATATTGTTGATTACTTACAAAGCACTAAATGGTTTAGCTCCGCAGTACTTGAGCGAGCTTTTAACGCATTATAGTCCTTCACGTCTATTGCGATCTCAAAATTCGGGCCAGTTGATAATACCTAGAATATCAAAATTGACTGCGGGCGGTAGATCCTTTTCCTATTTAGCACCAAAACTTTGGAACAGTCTTCCTACCATTGTCCGGGAAGCAGACACACTCTGTCAGTTCAAAGCTAAACTAAAAACACATCTCTTTGACCTAGCATACACATAATATATTATAGACTTCTATAATTCAATGTTAGGCTGCATAGATTAGGTCAGCCGGAACTGGGAACACTTCCCTTAAATCCTGATGTACTCGTTACATCATCATAAGAAGAATGGCATCTACGCTAATTTTAGTGTCTTTGTTTATCCCGAGGTTTTCCCGCAGCCGACCGGATCCCGGCCGTATCCAGATCTGACTAGGAGCTTTGCCTGGTCCCGATGACAACGCAGTGCTGAAGTGCCAACTAGCCTCTCCCTATGGAGGATCCCTTTCCCACTCTACAGATAAAACGTTGTGATTCCGGTTCGCGTACCCACCCCGAAGTGATAAAATAAAACAAAATTCTGTATCAAATTACAGTTACTGTAAATCCGGCCTCTAGTTCATAAACGCCAGAGGAGAACTGGCCCCCGACTGAGCCTGGGTTCTCCCAAGGTTTTTTTTTCTCCAGTAGGTCACTTGATGGAGTTTTTCGGTTCCTTGCCACTGTTGCCTTTGGCTTGCTCAGTTGGGCACTAGTTTTTTCACTAAGAAACAAACATTGTTATGTTATTTGATTGATATTGTGAAGCTGCTTTGATGCAATTTATATTGTGAAAAGCGCTATATAAATACACTTGACTTGACATGAGACTCTGTGACTTTTCCTAAATAATCTATAAACATATGTGCTTGATTTGGTGGTTCTAAAGGTGTGTAAAAAAAAACACACACAATATATATACTTTTTTTTATTTTGTTTGTAAAAAAAAAACAAAATCCAGTATAAATCTGAAAATTTCTACATTTAAATCAAGGTCTGGTCCTTAAGCATAAACACAAAGTGGAACATACTTTCTATCTCACACACACACGTGTGTGATTGCAACAGAGTATTTTTAGAGTTGTTTTTTTCTGAGTGACACACACAAAAGGAAAGACTGATAATTACAAAACTATAGCAAGGAGAGTCCAAAGGTAGGTATTGTTTGATAGAAAACTTTTCAAATTTTTAGAAAATATAAATTACATTACATTTGGACATTCTCATGCAGAGAAACTGCTGATAAAAGACAAATATATATTTTTTATCATGAATTGGCATATCTTCTTTGACATGCAATAACTCATTCCCATAAATGTGAGCTGCATCTGGATGTTTTGTGGTGATTGCATAATTAAAAATCTTTTAACTATTCACTCCAATTGCTAGTTCAGGTTTGGCTGAAGGCTACAGTTTGTCCGGTCAGAACAATGATGTCTCACTCAGGTTATATTCCAAATCATTGGTTTATTAAAGGTGCATAGATGTGTGGTTAGTGTGATGCGCACACACACGCACAATCGATAAACTCCTCCGATTCGGGCTAATACACTATATTTCACTCTACAAACTATATACAATATTCAGCCGATCTCCTTTCCCATTTATCACCCGTCTTACTCTCTTCCTGTCACTCCAGTGGACAGTTTTGGAATAGTCAATTTCTCACTGAATAACAGGGGTAGAGTCCATGTGCCGAAGGGGAGCACTTTTTACAGCCGCCCCCAAATTCACAGTGTGAATTTGCCAATCTTAAGTGTCTTTGCTACATTAAATTTAAAGCTAGCCGGGAAGAGAGGGTAGGCAAATAATTTTGGCTACAGGTCGGGTGTAAGTTTTGCCGTCAACCTGTATTTCCTCTCTTATCCAACCCAGGAAAGACCTGAACAATTCTCCCTACAGGCCAAAGAGCGCGGGGCAGTTGTTGATCCACAATCATTACTGTGTCACCGACCCGCAGGTCAGCTTCTTCAGTCTTCCATTTCTGTCTGATCTGGAGGTTGGGTAGGTAGTGCTGAATAAAGTACCTCCAAAAGTGGTCAGCCAAAAGCTGGCTATGTCTCCATCTCTTACGGCTCAGGAGTTCAGAGTCTTGGTATGCATCTCACCGCCCCATCAACAAGATGTTCGGAGTTACTGGATCAGCGACGTCTGAAGAAGTGTAGCCAATGGGTTTGGAGTTGAGGATTCCTTCTATTTCTATGAAGACAGTTCTCAGCACTTCTTCTGTAACTGTCTGGCTGCCAATGGTGACGTGAAGTGCAGCCTTTAGAGAACGAATTTTTCTCTCCCAACATCCGCCGAAATGGGGTGAACTGGGTGGATTGATGAATCTTATTTGTTGGCTAGAAAGTTGAGCTTGAAGTTCAGGATGAAGGGCGATGAATGACTCTTTCAGTTCCCTTTCTCCTCCTTTAAAATTCAGTTCCCTTTCTCCTCCTTTAAAATTGGTGCCTTGGTCAGTTTCACTTCATTTGGATGGTCCCTTTAACACATTCTGTTGACTATAAGTAACGTTGCACCTACATGTCTACTAACTCTCATTAGAGTGTTAGTAGAGTATAAGTAGACTGGTAGGGTTAGGGTTAGAATAAGTTGACATGTAGTTGCATAGTTACTTATAGTCAATAGACTGTCTGTTGGAGGAGCATCACAATAAAGAGTTATCAGATATTAAGCAGACAGTACACTAATACTCTAATGAGAGTTAGTTGACATGTAGTTGCAAAGTTACTTATAGTCACCAGAATGTGTTAAAGGGACCATCAAAATAAAGTCTTACCCCTTGGTCTGACAGGAGCTCAAAGGGTTTACCACGTCTGGAGATAAATCATCGTAATGCCATCAAGAAGGAATCTGTGTCAATGCTGTATGTATGTCAATGTGGACTGCACGGGAAGTCATGCATTTGAAGATGATTCCCCATCTTTTTTCATTCCTGCGCCCCACCTTTATATTGTAAGGTCCAAAGCAATCCATTCCTGTTGAATAGAAAACAGGTTGATGGATCCTCAATCTGGCAGGTGGAAGGTCCGCCATTTTTGGTGGATGTGGTTGTCCCCGCCATCTCTGACACTCTGCACATTGTAGTTGGTGGTTTGTGACTGCAGCCCATCCCCGTATCACCCAGTATTTCCTCCGAAGTTCAGCAAACACCCTATCTGGTCCTGGTTGATGTAGCCGATTATCATAGTCCTTAATTACCAGTTTGGTAGTTGGATGAAACGAGTCGAGGACAATAGGATGTATTGTATCTTCCTCTAGCTGGCTGATCCGACGGAGACGACCGCCAACATGTATGAGTTTGGTGTCCTCATCAAATTCCGGGGCTAAGCACAGCAAGCGACTATTTTTTGGCAAGGATTTACCTGCTCTAAGGAAGGACAGTTCGTCTGGAAATGAGTCAGTTTGGCTCTGATGGAGTACGGCAAGTTCTGCCTCTTTGTAGTCATCTGCTGTTGGGATATCAGTGGCCACCCCGTTGGCATGCTGGATGTAAGCCTTCAACAACTCTGGAAGTGTATGGAATTTCTGTGGATCGGGAGTAGGTGGAGTGGAGATTGATAGACCAACGAAGATTGGCTTCCTCAGTTCACTGTCCTAATCAATTATTGTAAATGGTGGCATCTCCGGCCAGTGGTCAGTTGTCTGTCTGAGGAATTTTGGCCCCTTATAATATCTGCTTTCCTGGCCTATGTCACAGAGCAGTTTTCCCTTTGTGATGTCATCTGCGGGGTTCTCCTTTGTTGGCACGTATCTCCAGTTATCACACTCCGTGAGTTCCTGGATTTCTGCCACTCTGGTGCCTACGAAAACTTTAATGCGACATGAATGTGACAGCAGCCAGGTAAGGACAGTTGTCGAGTCAGACCACAGAGTAATACTGTGGATGGGCAAAGTTAATTCTGTCTTCAGCACTTTTGCGAGTTGTGCACCTGTGAGTGCTGCACATAACTGTAACCGTGGAATGGTTTGCTGCTTTTTTGGAGCTACCCGAGATCTACCGGTTACAAAGGCTACTTCCACTCTACCTTCCAGGTTTTCAGTTCGTAAGTAGGCCACGGAACCGTAGGCTCGCTCTGATGCGTCACAGAAAATGTGGATCTGCTTCATGCTGGTAGGCTGATCCAGTTCTTTACTGCAGTAAGCCCTCGGCAAAACAATGTGCTGTAAACCATCCATCATAATGTCAAAATAAAACCAACATAATGTTACTTTAAAGCATTATAGCCTACTATTCGTGCCAAACTTCCATGTTTCCAGTTAGTTTTACTACAGTAAATCCATGGTGAATGTTGCTGATCTGTGGACACTGAATAGTTCATTCATGGCACAATGTTTCTTCCTGATTTCCACGTCAATGCTGTTTGATCCGTTAATAACGGAGAAATGTGAATGTTTCCCACTAGATCTCGCAGCGATGTTATTACTTAAGTAGCGAATTCAAATGCTTTCTTTACTGGATCTCGTTGTGTAGTAACAGTGCTGCTTAATCAAGATGGCTCGCGCTGCATTGGCCCACGGTCTGTCAACCACAAAATAACTAGTAGCCAGGGTCGGCGCCAGACATACGCAACGATGGGGCCTTGATGTGTCACTGGGGGGGCCTACCTCTCCCACCCTCAATAATAATAATAATAATAATAATAATACACCCACTTTTAATAAAAACAACAACAACAACAACAACAAAAACAACAATCATGCCACCATATACCCGACGCAATGAAACAGAGCAACGCTGCCTACAGCATTTTCATAAATATAAGGACCAGCACTGGCTATACATGGGTGGTGCTAGGGAGGGGCTAGCAGTGCTTCAGCACCCCCAAGAAAGACCAAAGCACCCCGATTATAGCACCCCCAAAAATTATTTCTGGAAGCAATTATATTCAGGCTGTATTCTATGGAAGCCCTGAAACACATAGTGAAGAAAAAAAGAAAAAGAAAACGTATCTTGTTATTTCGAGATATTAAGTCGTTATTTATTTCAACATAATATCTCGTTATTTCGACATCATAAGTCGTTATTTCGACTTCATAAGTCCTTATTTCGACATAATATCTTGTTATTTCGACATAACTGCTGGGACATTGTAATCAGCATTAGGCCTGAGCCAAGCGTTCTTATAATGGTTTTCAATGGGAGGAAAATGCTTAATGTGTAGGCTAATTAAACGCGTTGCGTTCATATTCTGTGCTCATCTGATTTTTTGTAGTATAGCCTAGCCTACTTATGATTTTAGTATCATAATGATTAATAAATGCACGCACAATTATCCGTGAACTTGATAAATGTTGCAGATGTTTTACAATGCACAAAAAATGCCTGTCAACTTATGTGTGCAAAATTCAGAATTAAATGAATGTGCAGCGATTTGTACAAATACAGAGTCTGTAGGCCTACGTGTTGTACCCAATAAATAAGTGCATTTAATTTCATATTTCTCAAAATATTATAATTTTTTTTTCATCTATGTTGATTATGAAAAGTGAACAGCATGAGTAAGATAGGATGTGAAATATATCGGGAGACATGGGTCAGACATGATTTTGACCACTTCTTTAAGTTTTGTTTTGTAAAGCCTTTCTTTAAAGTGAATTTCGTTTTGTATAAATTGTATCTTAATTTGAATAATTTTTTCATCAACCAATTGCCTTGATTTAATAAATAAGAAGCAAATATAGCAGACAATATAATCAGGCGCCGGCGCGTCACTTGCATTGCACGTGAACTGGAGCCATCACATCGTAAGTTTACCGAAACTCAGTATATGCCTCACATACATGATAAATATATCTAGAAAGATTGAAATGTCTTTTAACGAAACAATTCAAAACAAAAAGAAATAGGCTACTCTCTGGATATGTAATCTATTATGTGCATTTCTCTCTATAGGCGCGTTCAATGGCGATCGTCAACTTCATCTTTGCAGCCGACACTGACACACAAAAACACTATAGTTTATTAAAAAAAGAACAATGCACACCTGTCACCAGATTTACAAATGCACATCTTGCTTGTTGCACGCACACATATTAACGAGATATTATGTTGAAATAACATTATTAATAATACATCTTATATGTAGTACTTGTTTAACTTAGTAAAATTAAAACTTTAATTGTGATCATTAAAATAATTGAATATTAAATATTGAGTGACCAAGTTTTGCTAATTTATTAATAGTATTTAAATATAATATATAGGCTATATATTTCCGCAGCTCCCCCTGTCAATGATCTAGCACCCCCTCAGCACTTGTTAAAAATTAAAAATATAATCAATCATATTCATAACAAATACAAAAGAAAAACACATGCTACCTTTAGAAAAGCTGCTTTCAATGAGTGGAAGTGTTAAACTTTCTCAGAACGAGGTCTTTCTATTTGTTGCATATTTTCTTCATACAATTACGTAATATAGTTAATCGCCTGTCACAAGTGCAAATGCAAAGTTGCAAAGCTGAATTAATCATGGTAAAATCAAATTAATTTACATTATTTTCTTTTTTTAAATTCACTCACCTAAAAGATTATTAGGAACACCATACTAATACTGTGTTTGACCCCCTTTCGCCTTCAGAACTGCCTTAATTCTACATGGCATTGATTCAACAAGGTGCTGAAAGCATTCTTTAGAAATGTTGGCCCATATTGATAGGATAGCATCTTACAGTTGATGGAGATTTGTGGGATGCACATCCAGGGCATGAAGCTCCTGTTCCACCACATCCCAAAGATGCTCTATTGGGTCGAGATCTGGGGACTGTGGGGGCCATTTTAGTACAGTGAACTCAATTGTCATGTTCAAGAAACCAATTTGAAATGTTTTGAGCTTTGTGACATGGTGCATTATCCTGCTGGAAGTAGTCATCAGAGGATGGGTACATGGTAGCCATAAAAGGGATGGACATGGTCAGAAACAATGCTCAGGTAGGCCTTGGCATTTAAACGATGCCCAATTGGCACTAAGGGCCCACACCATTACACCACCACCACCACCAGCCTGCACAGTGGTAACAAGGCATGATGGATCCATGTTCTCATTCTGTTTAAGCCAAATTCTGACTCTACCATCTGAATGTCTCAACAGAAATCGAGACTCATCAGACCAGGCAACATTTTTCCAGTCTTCAACTGTCCAATTTTGGTAAGCTCTTGCAAATTGTAGCCTCTTTTTTCTAAGCATTCACTCCAAAACAACGAAACACGAAAAACGTAAACCTAATTTAACACTGATTAAGGGTTAAATGCAAAGTTGACACGATTTCAATTAAGTCTATTATTTACATAAGATGTATTATATATGATCAAGGCTGCTCATAGCAGTGATGAAAACTAAGCACACTCTTTATTCCAGAGAAATATTTTATGCTTACTCTTTATTGCAGAGAAATATTTAAAGCTCCAGTAATAAGAACAAACTTCAAATGATTAAAAGTAAAACCTTTTTAACAGATCATTCTACAAAACCAAATCTTTTGGTGTCTGACAAGTAGCATATTGATGATTAATCACATACCCTGTTTTTTTAATATGCACTTGCTTGTTAATATGCACAAAGCATATACCAGATGTCCAGGTGATATGGAGAGACAAATTAAAACTAATCAACAAAATGTGAACATCAGCCCAAATTATATTTTGTTTAATTTTCTTCCGTCAAATCCTCCAAGTCCTTAAAGCCAAGTTTTTCAAGGGGTTCCTTTGCCATTAACTGTCTGTAAAGTAAATTAAATGTTAACAATTAGTTCCTAATGTATTTGACCTGAAATGTTCAACTGCAGGTTTAATCATGTCAGGAAAAACTCACCTGTCCATCCTGCACTCCAGATACTCCTTTGACTCTATCCGACAGCACGAGTTGTCAAAATGGTTGTCTCTGAGGCATCGCATATATATCTCTTTGAATGATTTACATTCACCTATGTACACAAAATTATGAAAATATATGTGAATTCAAAGTCTTATGATGCGTCCCAATTTGCATACCATCTATCCTAAATGGTATTAGTTTGTTCCAAATCGTAATATCGTATGTTGAAATTAGTATTCCAAAGATGACTGGGTGATTTCCGGTTAGAATTTGAAGAGCAGATCCTTGCACACTCAAACGGCTAACATTGCCAACAATCCATTGCGCATTGGATGGATGAGGGTTCGATTAGAACTACAAACATGGTGGATGCACGAGGCCGACGGTTAAGTAGAAAGATTTGGGGTAAATTCCAAACGGCATTTTTGCGCCCTTGGGAAGGGAACGCCATTTGTAGGGGGGTTCCAAATGAAAGTGAACTACTGGATCCCTTCACGAAGGGCCCTTCCACAAGGCGCGAAGGGTACATACCATAGTCACTTCAATTCACTTCATAATTTATGGTCATGTGACCCAGCGAATACTATAGATGGCGAGAGAGTTTGAGTTAATTTACAAACAAGAGTTGTTTTGTTATGTTCGTGACATACGTTTCATAAGAAAGAAATTTTTTCAGGAATGCAGGGTCCAAAGATGAGACACTTTTAAAGTTGAGAGCAGCGAAATACATTCACACACACATATATACAGCATATTTTAAAAACGTTTTTATATAAAATGTATATTTATTTGCAACAGTTGTTAACAGCAATAATAGCCTAATAAATATCTGTCGTAAGATCAGCTTATCAGCTGATGGACATCATGCTGCGTTGTAATGGGAACATCCCAGGTGAAGATAATGAGGAAATTACGTTGTCTTTCATTGCTTGCCAAGTGCGTTCCAAACGGCTACGTAATGGCATGCAAATGCCCTGCTCACTCCAAAGTCCCCACTTCAAGGGCTCTGCCCTTCAAATGGAGTAGGGCATAGGAATGCTCACTTCCCATTTGGAATTTGCCCTTGAGCTGCATTCATGCCATGTTGTAATTACTGTAATTTCGAGATGACAACACATGACGTTCTACTCTGAGCCGTCCATTGGGCTGGAAATTATGCATTTCTATGGCAACACCATCATTGCCTAAATAAATCTGCAGCGGCCTGGTGGTTAAGGCATTACGTGGTACAAGTAGGAGCTCTCAGAAAATTCCCAGCTTACAGGTTGTAATTATGAGCTCTACAAGGATGTGAATGCTCTTTACAAGTTAAAACCTTGTAATTAGCTAAAGGGGTTTGAGTGATTTATAATCAGTATCTAACCTGACAAAAATATATTTATTCAGTGTTATCCACATAATATTTCATCTGCAACAGCAATATGAACTTTTGTATAAACTTTGAAATGGAACATTATGCAAACACATGAGAGAGTTCTCCACATAAAAGACCCACGACCAAATCAACGTGCTACTAGGAGTGGTTCAAAACCCATAGTTCGGTTTGCATCACGGTTTTAGGGTCACGGTTTTCGGTTCTGTACGGTTCTTGTTGTTTGTTGTTTTTTTATCTTTACTCCAGAAATTTACTTAGCATATGATATATAGCTTGATTATTCACAATTTAGGATACAGAATTAAAATTAAATTTGTTGTATAATGTAAGCTGAATTTGACTTGACTTCAAGCACATAATTGGGACAATCTCTGAGGAAAGCTAGGTGAGATTGATACAGCAAGAGAGAATACATTGCTTTTCGTTTATTTGGCAAAAAAGGAGAATGTGTATTGCTATCTCTACAGGAACTTATGTGCCTTTTTAGCACACAAAGATTGAAATTAACTTGCATTTATCAAACTGCCAACTTCAGTGTAGCTCTTACAAAAATTGTATCTTTTAAAAGAAAAAGAGAGGAACTCTTAAAACTCTGTCTTTTAAATAAGTCAAAATACGTTAAACATAATTGCAAATGACGTTAAACCTATGACTATAACAATAGCAAAGGCCATAATCATAAAGTGAAGCATAAGTCCAACCAGAAACACACATACGGGCACGAGGCTACATTGCCCATGTGTCGAACCATGCGACGCACACACGCTCCGAACCAAGACAAGCGAACCGAACGGTTCAGATGTTTTTTCATGTACCGTGCCACCCCTACGTGCTACTACATTTCTCTCCTTTCCACCATAACGCTTTATGCAACTTATGGGTGTACCTTCCATTAAACTGTAAAAAATCAGCGAAAGGTTTGCTCTTTGAACCACAATAATAAGCATTTTCAAAAACTGGGTAAATGAGATGACATTTATTCTACTCTCCCTTCATACATCGAACACAAGAGTGTACATTACTGGACTAAAAATAACATTACCTACCAAAGGATCCGAATGCTAGGAATGTGGTTATTTATTTTCAACAATGTGAATGCCTCAGTTGAACATTATTTGTATTCGGTACATTTCACTGTGGATTCATTGGTAAACCAGTCGCAGGCTTTGCAAACAGACTTTTACAATATGGACTTAACAGTATTGCCTCAACTTGTTAGTAACTGTGTTAATTCTAATGCCTAATCTGTGACCAGGGATTTCTGATATGTAATGGTTCATGTAGCTACAGTCAGATATTCTTTGTCTATGTGTCAGTAAATTAAACCAGTGACTAAAAGGTCAACTTCACATTGTTTCTCTTAGTAGGATGTAAACAATCTGTTATTTAAACTGTGATTCATTTATATATAAAAAAGCGATCAGAGAACGCTCCCTTTACAATAGCAGGAGCTGTCAATCAAACAGCGCATGATGGAGCTGTCAATCAAACATCGTGAGTTTATCAGTAACTGAGTTCTGTACTCTCGCCAAAACTCGCATTAGAATCAACAAACAAAAACAAAGCCACTGGAGTCACACATGGATTACTTTAATGACTCTTTACTACCTTTCTGGGGCTTAAGAGTGGTATAGTGTTGGGGAATTTCATCTGTCTCATGTACTGTAATGCCAAGCAGAAAACTAGGTCACAGAAAACTGGGTGACAGGGATAAGAGAATGGAAAAGTACCCAAAAAAAACAGTAGGAGCAGGGACGTGCGGTCAGGGTAGGCAGGGTAGGCAGTGCCTCACCAAAGGAAATATTGACATTACATTTATTAATTTCAAGAGCTTTATTAATTCACCACATTATTAATTGCATTAATTTTATTCCAAATATTAATTTTGTAACAAAAATGTTCAGGAATACACATAATATACTCCTTTTGCCATTGTTTGCTTCTAAAAACCATTGTTTCATGCAGGAAATTCAAGGCCATGGCCATTGAGGCAGAGGTTATCAGTGCCTCTTTGGTCCATAGACCGTAGTTTACGTAGATTTGCGCATGCGCAGTCAGTTCTCATGCTGTCTTCAATTATCAACATTGAGGCAGAGACTGAGCTTGCTTCATGTCACGTGATCCACTCGCTCTTACTCACTCCGCGCTTCCCGATACTTACTTAGCATCTAGCCGTCACCTCTGCCACATTTGTACTGTAGGTCTATCTGTGCGATTATGGTGCATTTCGTAAGGGTTAAAATCAGTGGCGTAACTTTGTTATAAAAAGTGGGTGGGACAGGTGTGTGTGTGTGTGTGTGTAGCCACAAGATAACACTGTAACCGCGCCACCGATCGCCACTTTGATCACTTGATCACTCGTATTTCAGTGCTAGATTGCCTCTTATTTAACAAACAAACGAAATGAATGCTCTGCCAGCTGGAGATGTTTTATTCTATTGGTACATCCGTGCCGCCGTAAGAGGTTTTAAGAAGTGGTGGGGACAATATCGACCCTGGCAAAAAGTGATAGATGTGTCTATTAATTTGATTATTAGATTTGATTGTGCATTCTTCACATATGACTGACTTTGCTGTATGCAGGCAGCGATGTGATGATCTCTGATATGAACTTGGGTTAGTACATTAACTGAATGAATATATATAGCCTATGCCACATTGATAGGTCACAGCCTACCCATGACAAGATGTCACCGCACGTTACTGAGAAGGAGGGATCCAGGTGTTGGGAAACACTGAAAGAGAAACATATTATATAAAATGTTTAAGATGTTCCACCAATAGAAGAAGGTCTGGGAGAGATTTTTTTAATGGTGGCGAGAACACAAGGAGGGGCAAAAAAGAAGAGATAGCTATGATGATGCCCATTGGGTACCAAGCGATAGGAAAAAGGTATAAGACCTGAAGGCTGACCATTGTAAGTCAGATGGCCAGCTGGCATCTCACTTTGTTTAATTGCTCAATAAAGTTAATTCTTCTGAGACCTGGAACTTCGACTCTGAAAGATTTCTTTGAGACCCGAACCAGAAAGACTTTGAATCTGCCACAACATAATTGGGGAGCGCAGCCAGGAGCGGCGAGGGGTCAAGGAGTTGCCACGGTGGGGGTGCTGGCAGAGGCCTCACAAAACAAAGGGCGCCATAAAAATAATGTAAGGAACTTTTTGCTTATATTTGTTTTGTGTGGCCCCTGGTAAGCTAACACCGGGTTGGTGACTGCCTTAAATAAAAGACTCCATCAAAAAATAACCTTTTGAGAAAAATAAGTTAAAAAGGTCTAGGTCCTAGGAAGCAGCGCATGTATATTAACGCAAGAAGTGCATCATAAATGCAAGAAGTGCATTATTTGTTTGACTGCTTAACGTAAGAAGTGTGTTACATGCAAGAAGTGTGTCATATATGCAAGAAGTGCATTAGTAAAGTGTTTTTTGTTTGTCTGTTTTTATGCAAGAAGTGTGTAATTGTAGTTTTAATCAGGCAAAGGGGGGCTGTTGAAGTGTTTTTTCATTTTTTTATATATAAAAAGGAGCAGTTGATCCTGAGAAAATTAACAAAGTGATTAGAAATTATATAGCCGAATTTAAGCAGAATTGATAGAAAGGATGGAGTCGTAGAGATAAAGTGTTTTCTGACTGGGCTATGTACTCTGCCTAAAAAAAGCTGCAGCTGAGCCCGTCCATATCAGCACTGCACCGGGCTGCTACATATGAACACAAGCGACCTTGACACAGTGTAGTGAAAAAGGGAATTACCAGGCTGAGAAAGCTGAGATAGACAAAAGGCATGACAAATTCCTGCAAGAAATAAGAATGGAGAAACAATGCTGTTAAAAGTTTAATGAATGACAAAAAAACAAATGAATGAAAGGAAAATAAAGCCTGAAGTTAAAAACACATGTGGACCAGAGTGAGAGATCATTACGAGGTAGAGTATAAGAGGGAAATGAGAGAAAAAGATGATGCCTTTAAACAGGCATTAGAACAAACCAAAGGCATCAATAATAATTTTTGGCTGGAAAAGGAATTCGTAGATAATGAAGGACAGAGACAAGAATTAACAGACCAAAAGAAAAAAAAAATATTTAAGAAAACTAACAAAAATCTTAAACGAAAAAAGGGGGAAAAAAATTTGATTTATTTGAACCTTTAAAATTAGAAACTTGCAATAAAGAGAAATTAAATATTTCAGTCACCATGTGGAAAGGCCATGAAGTGGAATTGACCCCATCTTTTACTTATCTAAATAGGGCAGGAAATATAACTGCACGAGGCCAGTGGTTTGAAAATAACTTAGTCTGGAGTTTCGGACTGATGTGCCTTCATTTGGAAATACCTCAATTCCTCAAAAAAAAAACGGTAGTCAATTAAACGGGCCGGGCCTCTGATAGTGGCCGGGGGCGTGGTCAACATGGACACGGTCTTAAATTAAGGCCGGGGAAAAATTAGTGTACACTCAAAGATGGACGCGCTCAGCGCTTGTCATATATCACAACTATTCAGCGTTTTAAGAATGTTTATTTTAGGTTTCAGACATTTAAATACATATGATTTATAGCAAAACAATACATTTACAGTTTGTAAAATACATAATGGTGCCTATGGAAGCAGAAATAACAATCCTTTAAAATATATTTGCCGACTTGTTGTATTCATTTCAGATACGCAGTGTAAGTAACTATAAAGTTTACTCTAGTATTCTCACAGTTCACCGGCCACTTACTTTCATGTATTTCGGGAGAAACTGAAGAATTCACGTGCTGTAATAAGTCCAACAGACAGGAATCTCTGAACTGCTGTGTGCATCTCACGTTACAGATCAAGATAATTTATAAAGGGTTTTAAACGACAAAACAAACTCACTCAACCGTATTTGAGTGTCAGAATAGAAGATAGTTGATGACATGGTAAGCAAGTTTGTTAATATTTAGATATTCATACAGGGCTATTTTGGCTGTGGTGAACATGTGCCAAGCATGACGTGTCACCATGGAAACATGGCTGGCGGGTGGGCGGCGATCACGAATTAGAAATAAGGGCCTGCCTCTAACAAAAGCCTGCTTCAAATAAAAGCCTCCTACCATCTGCAGTTCAGGTAAATAAAGGACCCGGTTTTTATTTGGGGAATTACGGTATACACGGCTGGCTAGGAGAAGTGATGCCGAAGCCATTGTCTGAGGTACAAATACTTGAGACATCTTGAGATATCTTCAAAAATAAAAAAAAACAGGTACCCGAATTCTTAAACTTAACAGAAAATTGAGAAAGCAGATTATACTTTGACTTATTGGGTGAGGAGACAGAACAATTGAGGTTAAAACAATGGCTTTGACGTCACCACAACCAGAGACCCCTGTAGAGCAGCTTATATAACAATATCCGATATGTAAAGATGCTATTAAAAACCTATCAAAGAAGTGGGAAAAAGGGACCAGAAAGTTAAACACTAAGTGGCCAGCAGAGGGAACATTTGATTTGGCTATATGCAGGGAAATGGGAGCACTGATAAAGAATTACAAAGCCCAGGATAAAAGCAAAAAAGGGGAAAAGAGCAGGAGGTGTTGAATCTTTTCAGAAACCAGGGAGTAAAACTGATTAAGGGAATTAGGGAGAAAACAGAAATGAAAAGTAACAATGGCAACCCCACCCCCTTATGCACCACCATATGATTTAACTGGTAAACAACTGCCACTGGTGAATGCAACTCTAACAGTACATGGCAAAGTGGACTTTGAGGACGAACCAACTGAGGAAGAGAGGCGGGAGGAAGAAGGGAAGAATGAAGACAGAAAAGTGAGTCCTGGCAACAAAGAAATAATAACTACAGACATCTTTGAAGTTCCAACTCCAACAAAACAGGGCACACTGAGTCACGGGGGAAGTCAAGACAGCAACCTAAGCATGAGACATCTGATCAGGACAAACCCAGACCCCACCTTCTCCAATTCTTACCACCATGCCAGCAAAGCCCTGCAAGAACTTGGAGAGAGACTGGAGAAGGAGATGGAAGCTGACAGCCAACAAATCGCATCTGAGCAAGACGAGATAGAAAGAGACATACTCATAACTAAAGAACAAATCCAACAAGAGACTGAGTCCATGCGTAAGGCCTTGGAAGAAACCATACGGAGAGAACGTCGGAGGCTTCAGGACTACCCAAGACCCTCCTGGAGGAACCCCCCAGTAACAAACCACACTGGATAAGAGGAGACAATTTGAGGAGGTCAGTGAGTGGATTATGTCTGCACAAAGAAGAAAGAGACCAACTGAGAGAGGGACAAACACTGTGCCCCATCCTGATTAAAGGACAACAAGGACAGTATGTGCCATGGGCGGGACAAGATTGGTAAGGACTGATAGCCCTGACATACACGAAGGGGCTGGCAAATGGATTATACTACTCGAAGAAGAGACAATGGGTAAGATCCTTTAATTTATTGACTATATACACTCACCTAAAGGATTATTAGGAACACCTATTCAATTTCTCATTAATGCAATTATCTAATCAACCAATCACAACGCAGTTGTTTCAATGCATTAAGGGGTGTAGTCCTGGCCAAGACAATCTCCTGAACTCCAAACTGAATGTCAGAATGGAAAAGAAAGGTGATTTAAGCAATTTTGAGCGTGGCATGGTTGTTGGTGCCAGACGGGCCGGTCTGAGTATTTCACAATCTGACCATGTCCATCCCTTTATGGCCACCATGTACCTATCCTCTGATGGATACTTCCAGCAGGATAATGCACCATGTCACAAAGCTCGAATCATTTCAAATTGGTTTCTTGAACATGACAATGAGTTTGCTGTACTAAAATGGCCCCCACAGTCACCAGATCTCAACCCAATAGAGCATCTTTGGGATGTGGTGGAACAGGAGCTTTGTGCCCTGGATGTGCATCCCACAAATCTCCATCAACTGCAAGATGCTATCCTATCAATATGGGCCAACATTTCTAAAGAATGCTTTCAGCACCTTGTTGAATCAATGCCACGTAGAATTAAGGCAGTTCTGAAGGCGAAAAGGGGTCAAACACAGTATTAGTATGGTGTTCCTAATAATCCTTTAGGTGAGTGTATATATATATATATATACACACACACACAATATATATATATATATATATATATATATATATATATATATATATATATATATATATCCAGGGTATTATTATAATGTACATTGCATCGTGTGTTCTGTGGTTTACTACATGGTGTATTCAACATGTTTACAGGCAAAAGAGCCAAAGAGTTGCTGATATCCGTGCCTGTTTGTTTGTGTTTTACCATACAGGTATGCTAATTGGTATCTAAGAAACACTGTAATGCTGTTTTTTAATTACTTATATATATGAATGACAAATTTGTGAATTAATTATTATTATTACTATTATTAGTTATACTATTACTATTATTGCATAAAATCTATGTGTGTGTGTGTGCTCTTTCCTGAATTGTCACTAGAAAGGAGAGGCAAAAGAGCCATAGAGTTGCTAAGATCAGTGCCTGTTTGTTTGTGTTTTACCATACAGACACTGACATTAAAACCACCTTAAGCACGATCAGATTTGTGTGGAAAATACTTTTATTAACCTCAAAATGACAACACAGAGGAACAACCACTACAAAACTGGTGTCGTGACCCACCGAATGGTTGATCATTGTCGTCCGCCGGGATTGCTGACCTGGAGTTTGACTGGCGCTGAGAGGAGCTGTAGGACAGACGGGACTTCAGTAATCTGTTTAGTCATCTATTGCTGTTTCTTCGGTGGTGTTTGAATGTCAGACGGTTTGAGCTGTGCCTAGGAAGAGACTGCTGACAAACTGTGTTGCGAGAATTCAACGCAGAAGACGCAGATGAACGATTTAGATGTACAGACAGTTGGACTGGTGAGTTCTGGCTTAGCTGGATCAAGCAGCCTGCTGGACCATCGGGAATCGCCAACTAACCTCTTTTTACTGAACTGTATAGGTGAAGGTAATTTGAATCTTTAATTGACTGGGTTTTTGAAGGACTGTGAAACAAAAGTGAACTTTCTTATATGAGGTTTATGGACAATTTAAATTGTCGATTATCTATTTTTTTTCCTCTTTCTCTCCTTTTCTGAGTTAAAACACGGGTTGATTTTGTTTTATTAATTTTTTTAAATGTATTTATTCTGTATATATTCTGACACCTGAGGGGAATGGCTGCTAAGTGATTTAGGGTGGGACAATACATTTACAACTGGTAGGGGCGGGGCAGTCTTCTGGATACGTCTAACAAAACTAGGCTGTTTGAGGATCCTGAGTACTGTAGCACAGGCCGGGGTAGAACAGTCGGTGTTTCCGCCTATGAAAAAGTCGGAGAAAAAAAAAAGTCGATTGGTCGTGGTAGTCCAATCTCTGCAGCCAGCAACTTTGAGTACGCTCCTCAAGAGTCAGAAATGTCTGGTCAAATGAGTAAGATTTGACCAGAGAAAGAATGATGAGGCCTGAATTTCCGAATTTCACATCCGCTAAGAAGTTCCAAAAGGGTGTCAGTGGTCATGTGACTGACCAATTAAATACTACTATTGATGCATCCAAAATGAACTTGATCCTGAGAGCTGAGGTGGCAGCACAACCTCACTTTAGAGGAGATAGTTCAGACAAATACTCAATCATGGAATGGGAAGACATGATTGGGGTATAACAAATTTGAGGTGTCAGATTCTGAAATGTTTGAGGAGATAATGAACAGAGTTATGGGGCTGGCCAGAGATATAATGAGAGTGTGGCTGCGCAATGGTTCAACGCCTACAACTGTTGATTCTGTATTTTCTGTTTTGAAGCAGCACTTAGGGGACTAGAGCAATTTGGGTATCCCTTTGGCTGACTTCTATTCTTTGAGACCATATCCCAGAGAGTGTGTTTGGGATTTTTGGATAAGATTAAACAAGGTAGCAGATGTAGCTGAGCAAAGTTTAAGATGGGAAGGCAGAACTCTGGATAACAGGAGCAAAAATGTAGCAGTTATATCTATTCGTAACTGTCCTGACAAAGAGTTAGCTTTTGTTTTCAAGAGTAAACCTGTACAGTTATGGAATGCATCTGAGGTGCAAAAGCAACTTGAAGAGTTGTTAAGAGAACGGAAGTTGACAAATCAAGTTGTCAAACAATTCAACACGGTTGTCTTAGAGCCAGATGTTGATGTGTCTATCTCGCCTTCTAAGTCTGAACAGGGTGCGGGCGTAACTGACATGAATGCATTGGACAAAGTCTTGTCTTTGCTGGAAAAAGCATTGGTGTACAACACTCAGTCTGTGAGGGGCCCCTTGCCTAAACAAATGGGCAGTGAGCACAGCACGACTGCTTATTGTAAAATGTATAACCTGTGTTTCAAGTGTTTTGCAGCTGGACACGCAAGCTACAAGTCACAAACGGAGGGCTCCGTTCAACAAGACAAAGTCACGTCTCAGGGAAACTAGGCAGGTCCCTTCGGGCAGAGGTAGAGGTTGGGCTGTGTAGTTATTCCTCTGAAACTGATATTATAATAATAATAATTATAAATATAGCTGCAAGCAGCAACTAGCAGGGCCAAGCGCAAGCAGATGACAGGACATGCCAACTTGGCTGAAGGTGTCAGACCAACTGGAGCAAGGAGCAATTAAAGACATTTGAAGAGGATTTTAGGCGAAATGGCTGAAAAATCATATAAAAAGTAATTAAAAATATCATTTAATGGATTATCACTTTCGAACAATAGGTGGTGCAGTTACGAAATCAATGTGATGTGGTCAGAGTGAAGTGACAATGACACACACAAGGTTTGGTGTCAATATGTCAAGGCATTGCAGATGTAAAGCCTAATTAGTCATTTTTGCATCATGCCTCAACTTTGCTGCTGCGGTATATGAAAATGGTTTCGTCTATCGACACGAAATCCATAACTTTTAGTCGTTACAGTCTGGAGATTATACGATTTGATTTTGGTGAAAATTGGACAAACTGTCTTGGAGGAGTTGGAAAAAGTAGGTATTGAATGAAAATCAAGATGGGGGACAGGAATTTAGGTTTCAGGAAGTTAGGTATAGCAAGACAGGACTTGCTATCTATGTTCTCGTCATAACCTTAAGGAATCTATGAAGACCAGTGTCATTACAATAGGCAGATTTATTTAAAAGTTATTAGCATTTTAGGACATTTAATTATAACTTTTGACCAAAAGGTGGCGCTGTCTCGAAATCTTTTAAGTACCCTCCGGGCATGGTGCTAATGGCACATACTGAGTTTTGTAATGTCACAGCAATGCATTTGTTAAGTATTGCATTTGTATTGAACTGTATAGAACTGTATTGAAGTCAATGGCAATTTCATGTTTTGTTCTATTATAGCGCCACCAAGAGGCTCAATCCCACCATTTTTTTCATGTGTCCTCAGAGTGAGCCCATACATCTGTGTCAATTTTGGAGAAAATATCTCAATTCGCTTCGGAGTTATAGACATTTATGTGAAGAGACACGTAAAAATGACTGACACCTGACTTTGATTAGATTTTACAACCCCTTCCTATCATTATTTACCAGCAACCTATGTTTCCAAACTTCTGATGGTGGTTTCGTCTCAATCGGTCCAACGGTTTCGAAGATATTGGCAAATGTTTTTTAAGCGCTAAATCCCAAAGCTACACAAACCGTAAGGCGAAACGTAGCATGGGTGGTATCGTTGGACTCGACAACGATTCAGGAGATGACTCCCGTGAAAATCAGTCAACCACAGCCAGAGTTATAAGCATTATAAGCTATTGAAGAAAAACAATTCACCTCTAGGTGGCGCTGTTTCGAAACTTCTCAGGCTCCTTCAGGGCATCGTGAAGATGACCCATACCGAGTTTCGTGACAATCCATTAATGTGTTCATAAAATACAGCATTTTAGCACATAATTTAAAATGGCCGACAGTCAGAATGGCCGACCTGGGATAATTGGATATCATGCGACTCAGCATGACACCCTGAATCTAAAAAGACCACTTTTATGATTTTTGGGCAAACCGTTCAGAAGTTGTAAGCCAAAATAGCCATTTTTCATATCTCCGGACCAGTAGGTGGCGCTGCAATAAAACGCTGCAAGTCGCCTCAGGTCATGCTTGTGATGACATGTACCAAGTTTGGTCTGAGATACAGCGTTGCGGAGATACAGCCTTACATCTGTTTTCGCAAGCGCTTCGTAAAATTAGTTTGCTCAGTATTCGAGAACGGTTTGACAAATCAACTTGAATTCCACTTTTTGTTGGCATGGTCTGGAGATGATCTGGTTCAATTTTCGTGCAAATCGGCCAAACCGTCTAGGCGGAGTTCGAAAAAGTAGGGTTTTTTTTGGACAATTCAAAATGGCAGACATTTACATGACGGACAATGCGACATAGGGTGCAATCAAATCGTCATACGCTCAGTGATCAGAAGAAAAAAAGAATTTTGTTGATAGGCCTTATGGTTCAAAAGTTATTAGCATAAAAATTAGTGAAAATTTGGACAGGTGGTGGCGCTAGAGTGAATGAGTCAGACACACCAAAATTGGTGTATTTGATGTTGGGACTGTCCTCTTATCAGAATGTCAAACCGTTACAACTTTCCTGCAAGCGGTTCTATGGACTGCCATAGACTCCCAGTCGGAAAAATGAATAATAATAATAATAGGAACGGGAACAGAAACAATAGGTGCTTACGCACATTCTGTGCTTGGCCCCTAATAATAATCAGAACCGGAACAGATACAATAGGTGCCTCCACACCTTCTGGCCCCTAATAATAAGAATATAGCTGCAAGCAGCAACTAGCGGGGCCAAGCACAAGCAGATGACAGGACATGCCAATTTGGCTAAAGGTGTCAGACCAACTGGAGCAAGGAGCAATTAAAGACATTTAAAGAGGATTTTAGGCGAAATGGCTGAAAAATCATATAAAAAGTAATTAAAAATATAATTTAATGGATTATCACTTCCGAACAATAGGTTTACAAAATGTATATGATGTGGTCAGAGTGAAGTGACAATGACACATACAAGGAACGGGAACAGAAACAATAGGTGCCTATGCACATTCTGTGCTTGGCCCCTAATAATGATAATGATGAAGATGATTTGATACATTAATGGAAAACCAAGCCAATTATCATCTTGATATCGTCAAAGGCATCAGCCATTTGCGATATGTCTGACTATCGTTGATACACAATACTATCATCTAGCGGCACAACCCTACTTGGTATGGGATTATAGTATGGTAGTATGGCTCAATTAAATAGAGGTAATCCCTTTCTTAGAGGGTATGTTCTGCTGTTGAAACATGGCTTATTCACACAGCCATCGCTAGTGGGGTAAAAGGTGGTGACAATCATAGGGGGCCCACTAATTCCAGTAGTTATATTTATTCCCCTACTTTTATGAATCATTATAGTATATATTCAATGGGTAAAAATAAACTGTGGCGAGTCAAATCACTAGCCAATTTGCCATGTTACTTATTGTGTTTCCTCACTTTGCTGGTAAAGTTTTTGTAAGCCAAATCTGCGCAGATTTAGCGCAAATACTCAACTTATGTGTCATCATAATATATTGAATACAGGTATTGGGCAGAATCTGCGCATGTCTGGCCTACTTGAACATACACGTCACTACGCAACAAATAATGGCACACTTGTTCATTTGCATTAAAGCAACACCAAGGAACTTTTCCTCTGCAGTCGCCCTACAGGTTGGAAGCAGAATTGTCCATTACAGCTGTGGTAAATATTTTAGCCTAATGCAGCCTACTGTCGCACGCGCACGCTTGCTGTTTATTCAGCACCGGCTTTGGAATCAACAATGGCCACAGACAAGGTAGAGAATATGATGCATGATTTTATGAAAGACATCACAAACGAAGAAAAACTAAATAATGACATGGCTTGCTTTTTTATATATAGTTTTTATTTAGTGTAACAGTAAACTTGAAACGGTATAACAGCAAGATAGGTTTACACAAGGATAAAAAGTAAAAACGAGCAAACACTGGCCCAATATTATCTCACAGCAGAAAAATGCAATTGAAGTGCTGCACAGGGTGTGAAATCTCTGTGCTCTTTGGTTGCTTGGGATAATTATGCTCAAAATCAAAGTAATACTCCAAGGCACTCGAATTGTGTATACAAAAATTAAAAAGCCTTTATTAAATCATGGCTTTTATCCATAAAATTGGTGACAGATACACCTACGCGTTACGGCTAATGCCTTCGTCAGGGTGTGTGTAACAAACAAAGTCACAGGTGCATTTTAAGTAGCCGTTCATTAATCTAAATAGCAAACACCTGGTCACACTATGTAAAGTAACCAGCAGGGAGCAGAGTTCAACAGATGAAATAATATCTTACATAATATAAAGTCAAATCAAACTACAATAAAAAATAAATAAAATAAAATTATAATAATACAATAAATAATAAGTAATATATATAAAAAAAATAAAAATAAAAAACATCCAGATGAAATATTTTCATCGATATCTTAAATACGATATACAAATCAAAACATAACAAATCGATATTATATATTCAATGAAATAAAGTAGAACAAATAACACAAATCAAAATAAACAAATCAATGGATGTATACATCTAATGGTACACAATACGACTATTTTCATGAAAAATAATTCACAAAAATGGTACAAGATCTAATTCTCCATTTAAACCTGGAAATGTAGTAGCTTTCAGTGAGTTAATCCAGAAAGATTCTCTTCGTAATAACTTCTTAAACCTATCACCTCCTCTTATGGACTTGGGGATATGTTCAATGCCAATTATCTTGAGTGTACTGGGGCTACCATGATTTGTATCTCTGTAATGAATGGCCATAGGGTATAGAGGGTTACAGACTCGAATGGCATTTTTATGTTCTGATAATCTTATCTTTAGTTTTCTAGTAGTCATCCCTATATAAAAACATCCACATGGACACTCCAACCTATAGATCACAAATAAGGTATTACAATTGATAAAAGATCTTATTTTCAGTTCGGAGCCAGAGGTTACATCTCTAAATGTTAGATGCTCTAATGCTTTAGTCCTGGTCATATTATCGCTGTGATTACAGTTGCCACACCAGTAATTTCCTGCACTTGAACTTAACCAGGTATTGGATTTCTTAGGAGAAAGATGACTTCTCACTATTTTGTCTTTAATTGTTGGTACTTTCCGAAATGCAATGGCCCAATATTGTTCCTTGTCCGGCCTTTTACTTGATCACTCACCCTTTTCCTCTTAGGAGTCTCATCCGAAAAAAACTTTTTCTTCTTAGTTTTTGTTACTGCTTCGGCCATGACATTTATTCTGGATCAGGCTCGGGCAACGCTGCTCTCCCAGGAGGAGGCAGCACAGCCGAGTCTTCAACTCCAGATTCAAGCTCACCCTCCGATGCTGCAATCGACATCTGGTTGGTAGGGGGAGCTCTGAATGAAATAACTGGCTGGTCATCCCGTGTTTGCTCTTTCAGGAATTAGCTCTAAGCACACAGGGAAAATAGCCACGGCGACACTGGCAGGGGAGGGTGCAGCTCGCACAGTGAAGCACTCACTCAGCTGTTTAAAAAACAGTTATCCTCTCTGGAAGACGCCCTTAAACCAACAATGCTGTGAAAACAGCAGTTGAGAGCTGTGAGCTCGCGACCACCACTGCACGGGCTGTCACACCAATAATGAAGGAGAGGCTTCTTCCTGAAGAACACTCGACACTCGTTGAAATCCACACTCTTAGAGACTGCATACAGAAGATCTGTTCGGCTCCGAAGCGAAAAACAACAGGTGCTTGTAATCTTGCAATCTTGTACGGCAATGTGCATTGGCTTGTACTGTTTACACTCAAAGATGATTGGGGCTCTCTGACGCGATCCCAATATGCCCGTACGTCGTCGTACGTAAGGATGTGACTGACTGAAAGGGAACTGAACTGAAAATGCTCGCTTCACGCAAGTGAGACCTCACTCTTACTTCAAATTCTTTAACTTCTACACCAGTGACGAACGAACCCAGACTGTTATTGCAACGGAAAGGGTCATTCCCCCTTATCCCACCATCACTCCTGATCTGGTTAGCGAAGGACTGAGAAGATTTCGTTCTAGTAAGGCCCCAAAAATGCTGAAAGCTTGTGCGACTGAATTGACAGTGCCTCATCAGGCACTCATCAGGTTTGACATTCTGATCATCAGTGCACTATTATACAATGACTGAACTTAATTAAGCTGGACTGTGAATCTATTTTCTTCTGGAAACAATTTGCATTATTTATTATTTTCCTGTTATCTCTGTAAAGCTGCTTTGAAACAATCTGTATTGTAAAAAGCGCTATATAAATAAATATGACTTGACACTTTACATGGTTTGCTCTCTCTAACGTTAACCTAGATAAATGTGTGCTATTATTAGCCGCATATCCAAGTGGTTTGTGCGGAGTCTGGAAGCTAAAGTATAGCGCGCTTACTGCATGACATGGAGGCACCTGCGCGATTGCTTGCATTTTTCCTGTTAACATGGGAAATTACTTTTTTGTTGTCATTTTTGGTCTTACAGATAAGAGTAATGCATCGTTCAAAACTGAATTTATTTGTCTACACTTGCAATAACAAACCATTTTTGTAAAATAAAGAAAACAAACAGGATGCACTTTCTGCCATCTCAGTGAACTTAAGCGCATCACGGAAATAAACAAACTTGGCATACACTTGCATTGCATACATGAGAAATATAACCAGGGCCTAAAATGAACACTCACCAAGCGCCAAATGAGAGTAAAAATCAGCGTTGGCGAGTATGAAACTGTGTCAGTCGCCAGTAGTATGGAGCAAATTATGTACCATAATTAAACAAACAAATCCAGCATTTTGCAAACAAACTCGATCTGCTTTGCAAAGGAAAACTCGACTCGCAAACAAACTCGATCTGCTTCGCAAAGGAAAACTCGACTTGCAAACAAAATCGATTTGCTTGGCAAAGGAAAACTAGACTCACAAACAAACAGAAAGTAATATTCAAATACAAAGGTCAATTCGAGCGAAGACGCAGTGGAGTTACAAATATTGTGTATTACAAATACAAAAAAAATTAGTCAAGATAATATTTCACAAATAAAAACCATCCAACAAATTGTATATAACCTTTGAACAAATACCAAATCTAATGCACACAAACGCATATCTGTATCAAATGCATAACATTGGACGCATGCGAAATAACTAAATTAGTGATTATGTCTACACTGAACGAGTCTATTTCTGTCGTTCTCATATGTTGTCTCATAAGTCACAGATCTAATTAGCCTACCTGTTTTTCATGTGGCATTTTGTCCTCAACAATGTTAAACAGACACAGTGGCCTTGTAATAAACATTTTGCAAAAGAAAACCTCAAAATGTTTATTATAGATACAGTGGGCGACACTAGGGAGGGGCTAGCAGGTGCATCAGCACTCCCAAGAAAGACCAATGCAGCCCCGATAGCACCCCCAAAAATAATCTGTGATCCGTGCGGGCATTCGGTCTTACAGGGACAGCATCCTATTAATCCTGCTACTGTCTGCGTTTTAAGTCTAAACCAAACAACAAAGGTCAAAGAAAAAAAATCACTCACTGCTCTTGAACTTTAAAAAGGATATGAAGACCATGTAGTGTTATTTATTTGATTAGCCTAAGTAGTTAATAGCCTACACTGCCTGTCAAAATGATTGATTGACAGGTGGGTGTGTCTATCCTCTGATCTTGTCCTGCCCCTTCCGGTTCCTCTCCTTCCTGTCAGGCACCCCCCTCTATGTCCCTGAGCTTATCACAGGGCAGTTGTGAAAATAATGAAAAAAATTGTGGAAGTTTTATCTGTTCTGTAAAAGAATATAAAATAAAAACTTACAAAAACCTCACACAAAAAGTTTAAATAAATGTAGAACTATTCACTGAACCAAGCATTTCAGCTTAAATAAAATGGAGCCACAAAAAATTGCAAACAATTAAAAATGTATTAGAGTTGAAGAAAAAAAAAAGAAAAAAAAAACATACAGCTTATGAAACAATGCAAATGTATGAATGATCTCACACTGCCTCAAAACATAGGGAGCGATGTGTGTCTTTGTCCGTGTGTTCTAGCTGTAAAGGAGCCGCCAGCGCAATAGCGGTTTTAAGCACGGGCGAACCGGACTCCGCGGCGCGGCATTTTTTCATGTCACATGGGGGGCGGCACGAGCAGTTAAAAAAATCCTCTCCTGCGCAGCAAAGCAGTTTTCTATTCTCTATAACTTCAATTCAATTATTGGTAATGGCGCCCTTGCTTGCTGAGAAGGTGCCGTGCATAGAAGCAATGTCAAGGGGGTCTCCTGATTGGAGGAAGCTCACCAAGGGGCCTTTCACATTTCGCGTCTTTTGCGTGCTCGAGTTCGTTATTTCAAATGTAGGCGCGCGGGAAGCGCACTCATAATTGAAGCGACGCGCTCATTTTTTCCAGGGGCAGCGAGATGAAAAAATTTAAACTTTTCAGTTTGTGGGTGCAACCAAACAAGTGGGTGTTTTTCTCTTCTCCGTAAATAAATCTTGTAGCAGAGCTACAGCAAGCGTTTTTCTGTGGTCGAAATCCATAAGCTACTAAAACTTTGTCGTTGTCGAGAGCGCAGAGAGCGCAGTGCATGGACAGACTCCATAGGAAAATCGGACCGAATTTTTCTATTAAAAATAAAAGATAAGCTACTGTGCATTGTAAATGTCAGTAATTTATCTTTTTTGTCTCATTCTTTTTATAAAAATGATTTAAATGCTGAAATATGTGAGGTTTATCTTTTTATAAAACCTTTTTTGTCAAAACTTTATTTGAACGTGTATAGGCTACATGTTAGTAGATAACATAAAAGACACTCCTTTAAAATCTGGCCATCATCTTTAATGTTATTAACTTGGTGAATTGATTTCATTGTGTATAGGCCTACTTTTTTAACAAAATTCTGTTTAACTGTGATCACTTTGGTCACTATTTTCATGAAATGAAAATAATTTTCATAATGATCAACTAAAATCAACTATAATTATGTGTTTTTACAGTAGCCTATAATATGCAAAGTACATTTTTCTATAAAAAAAAAATCTCTGATTCTGTCCTTTTCTCTGACATTTAAGGGTGACAGTCCTACAAAAGCTAGTTTAGGTCAAAAACAGTTTGGATAGTTGTTAATATGAGAGTTATGAGACATTTAAGAGATTTAAGTATTGTGTTACATAGGCAGCTCTCGGCCACTTTCACTTTTAAAAATTCGTGACAAAGTAAGCCTATAGTTTAACAAGTCATAACTAAAAGTGTGCCATGCATAGAATTTGAGAATCGAGGCAGTAACCAATGAGCTAATGGTTCCTCCCTGAAAGTTAGATTAATATAGCAACAGTTAAATAACTGGAGTCTCTTAATTGTGTTTTTCAAACTAACGATATGTGATTTTATTGTGGAATTTTTGTGCTGTTGGTGGTGGTGGTGGAGGGGGGGGGGGGTTGGGGGGGTCGAAGGGGGTCTCGCCCAGGGTGTAATTCAATGTAGAACCGCCACTGCGTCCGCGCACCCTTATCTGTCTATGTGTGTGTGTGTGTGTGTTGTCAAAGAGGATTCCCTCCATCCCGCACTGGCTGAGGTCGTTGGAAGGTTATCTCACACAGAAGTAGAAAAAGCATTGTGTTACATTTATAACGAAATGGTTATAAATTTTACATTTAGTCATTCACAAATATTTGACACTGACTCCAAGTTGAAACCATGCTGGTGAATTAAAAAGTATCTAAATTAAACAAAAATAAATTCTCTTACTGTTTCACCGATGTTGAAAAAATCCCACCATGTGTTTCCCCTGAGTTTTTTCTCTCTGTCACACCAGTCCCCCCCCCCCCCCCCCCGGCGTGTGGCTGGCCTGGAATCTGTTGTTGTGACACGTTCCTGAAGCCCATGAGATATATCTTACAAACAGTTGAAAGCATTGTGTTCCTTTAAAGGTACATAAATTAAAATATATCATATATAAAATAAATTGTTTACTTTTTTACTAATGTTGCAAAACATGTTGTTCATTTAAATATCTTCTAAAACTACTGAGTTATGAATCCTTGCGGTTCATTAAAAAATTCTTACTAAATTACTGAAGTGAAAAGCATTCTGTTCATTTACTGTACAATCATGTTAGATTTAGTTAAAATAAATCATCTTACAATTTTCACCAGGGGTTGAAGTAGTCTATCACATAGATGTCCTATTGTCCATTTAAAATTTGAAAAGGACCAGAGTATTCTCTCTTCTCTCTCTCTCACACCAGCGTTTTGACATCAGAGGGTGTGTTCAGTGAATCAGATGTACCAATGTTCTTTCGCTTACATTTATTCATAGTGTATAAGCATTTAAAAGTTTGAAATTAGATCTTTTTTAAAAATATGATTTAATTAAATTGATGACTAAATAAAAAACAAAATATGCTATATCGATGGTCTCTCAGGAAAACTTGACTATATATATATTTTTTTTTTTTTTTTTTTTTTTTTTATTAACATGCTCTCAAAGTTATCTCACACATTTGGGGGTGAAATGTTTAATAAATTCCGCCCCAGGAGTATCTTGTGAGATAATCCCACATAGGCCAATGTAGTTGGAGAGCAACAATGAAGACTTTTAGAATCTGTGATGCCTCAGGCGAGGCCCCATTGATAGGTTGCTATAAGCTCCTTCCGATCACCAGCACATCTTCAGCGAGAAATTCGTTTACATGACAATAATGTTAGCTTCGGATATAGGGTGACCAGTGCAGATGAGGCCCTCTGGGGAGGACAAATGCCACCGGTATGCATTGTTAGTCTGATTTTCAGAGATACTAAAATTCAGTAAAAAGCATAATCTTAAAAGTTTAAATATTTTAAGATGAAAAGACTGTTTAAATTAAATTCTTTAAGTTTTAATACAGTTCTATCTTCTATTTATCTTTTAGAAGATTACTGTATGATTTTGTTTAACGGTGAGCGAAATTATAAATTGTTTATTAATATAGCCATAATGATTTTTGTCCTGTAACAGCATATTCTATACCCGTACACCTAAACCACGACCATCACAGGAAAACTGCATTTTTACATTGTTTTTTTACATACTGTTTTGCACTCTACAACACTAAGTTAAATAAACTAAAATTAAGGTATAGAATCAATGTATAATGGGAAAATCGTATTCATACAAATTAAAACATTGTTTTTCTAATTTAATTTATATAAAAAATTATATACTGTTAGTTAACTATAAAATATACAAACTCCTTACATTTTCATAGAGATAATGTAGTAGAAACTAGAATGCAATGATATAAAATATTAATCAAAAGCCATATAGTTTAAGTTGTCATTATCAAAGCCCTCCAGATCCTTAGCCGATAAAAACTACAGGGTGAGATTTTTGAGCTTCAGACCCTCACAGCGAAGGTGTTACAGGCAGGATGAGCCTCTGGACACAATGTCACAGCGTATGTAAAGGTAGTCTTTTTCCGAGTTTTATTATACTAATTCATTTAAAAGCATAATCTTAAATGTTTAAATTTGATCTTTTAAAATGAAAAGTACTGGTTAGTCTAATCTGTAAAGTTTTATTAAAATTGGATCTTCTATTTATCATTACAAGTTATTCAACTTCTGTATGATATAAATGATTCGCCATACCTCTACAAGAGTATGATTTTTATAAACATAATTTGTGTTCAAAAATAATATTTGTTATAAATCAGAACTGTGCTTTAGCGTCTTAGTCTTATTTCAACAGTATTTTTGTCATGCGACAGGAAACATGTTGGCTCAATGTTTTTGTTGCTGTTGTTCTTAAAGAAAGCCCAGGACTCTACATTGGTTCTTAATTTAGATTATGTTGTATCATTTAGAAAATCACCACACATTTTCAGAGACGCGATTGTGCCTCTGTGAAGTCCATGTCGCAGCATAAGTAATGTTATGTCTTCGAGCGAATATTTAATTTTACTCTTAATGCAGAAATCTTTTTAATCTTAATTCAAGCATTGATCTTACTTTTTCTACGGTAGCTATGATCTATTGTACGTTTTAGATCCATTTTTACATGTTCTGGTATCTCCCAAACAATCCTTAATCCCCAGTGTGGAAACACCTCTGGTGGTGAACCCCTTTACTAGAATACAATCAGTTATCTTACTCAATATATATGTAGAATTTTTAATTGTTAGGTTTTGTTGCTGCGACAGGCTGTCTGTTGGCCTTATATGAACAGCTTTGGGGGAGTGCTGTTGATACTTAGCAGAGCATGCCCTTTGGCCTCCTCGACTTTCTAGGCTTTTTTGTCAAATACCTACAGCTTAGTCCTTAATGGGTACGCCGTTGTAGGAAATTTCTCCCATCTAGCGGTGATATTATATTTTCATTTCAAACGAATTTGTGCTTTCTAGTCGCCTCGCTTTTTTAAATGCGTTATGCATCTTCGTTAGCCAAGATATGCAGAAGCTAAGACAAACAAGTCTTCATAGCACTTCATCGAGTGTCAACAATTCATGTTCTACTGTTTTGCTGCCTACATAATGGAATTACCCAACCACGGAATGAAAAAGCTTATAAATTTAGGGGACCGTTAACATTGAACTTACCTGTCGAGAGGAAAGAGACAACTTCATTAGCTCTATCCACCCTGGGATAAAGCTTATCCCCATATTTACCTCGTTTGATATTGGCGACACGTCCCCCTTTAAATTAATTTTTATGCTTTATCATGGCTAAGAGGATTGCTTATGAAGTACTGTGCAGTGCAGCCTTTCTAGCTGCCTCTCACTGAGCGCTTCGGATGGTTTCAGTTAGCCTGCCCTGAATGAAAGGTTGGATTAGTTGAGGTAGGCTAGTGCTTTTTGTCCCTCTATGCTATTATAGTTTTCAAGATGACGGAACGACATGGAGGCCTCCGTGGACTTACCCGTTACCATGTAAATAAGGATAAGAAATTAGGATATGTCAGTTCGTTGGCAAAGGTAATTTTACGCCAATGAGAAATTATTATGAATAATGATTTGATTTTAGCTAATAATATACTTTAAAAACAACTACCATAAGTTAATTTCAGGTATGTAAATAAAAAACTTCAATTTTCAAAACCGAGTGAATCTATGGCATGAGAGGTCTTTCAGAGTCATAACTTCAATCCAAAAGATTAAAAACCATAGATTAGTTTTATTACTTAGGTTCCAGCGTACCCCCCCAAAATCAAATACTATTTTTACACTTTGCAAAGGATTATCTAGCTTTAAAAGTAAGGAATAAAAAAGTAATAGCACTTCTTTTATTTGCTGTGTTTTAGCTGATTCTTTGTTTTATAAAATTTATTTACTTTTTTCTACAATATCAGCCTGATAATAGTACTTAATACACGATGAAACAAGATAATCATGCTACCAATTACGTTGACACTATGTTTTTTTAGAAATTGGTGTTTTTAAATGAACTAAAACCAGATGATTTTTTTTTGTCAAACTTACAGTAAATGCTGTCGATTACTAAGTTTCAGGCATAGTGCAATCAGGCAATGATTGATAAAGTGTAATCTTTGCGAGGGGTCTCAAATCCACAAAACGCTAAACTTTGTGTGTGCGCATAGCTTTACTAAAGGAAAATATTATTGAAGTCAATTTCCCCAAACCGTAATTATATTACATTTATATTTTATTACATTATGGTTTATGTTGATTTAAAGTGTTTGTTATACTACCTTTATTTTTTAACACTTCACATCAGCACAAAAATTTTGTTCAAAACTTGTTCTCTGACCCCAATTAATTAGGGCCCTGAGCTCCGATGGTGTGAGGACCTCTGGAATTGCTCTGTTTTTAATATTGGGGCCCAAGCCTTGAAAAGGCGAAGGCCTTTTTGTTTTCCTTAGGATTATTTTATTATTAGGGCCAAAGCCTTGAAAGGCGAAGGCCCTATGGTTTCTTAGGATTATTTATGGTTCTTCTTCTTTTTATTAATTATTGTGCCCAAGCCTGAAAAGGCCGTCAAGGCCCTATTGTTTCCTTAGGGATTATTTATTTTTATTTGTGGCCCAAGCCTTGAAAAGGCGAAGGCCCTATTGTTTTCCTTAGGATTATATTAGGGCCAAGCCTTGAAAAACGCGAAGGCCATATTGTGTTCCTTTAGGATTATTAGCGCGCCAAGCCTTGAAAAGGCGAAGGCCCTATTGTTTTCCTTAGGATTTATTTTTAGGGCCAAGCCTTTGAAAAAGGCGAAGGCCCTATTGTTTTCCTTAGGATTATTTATTATTAGGCCAAGCCTGAAATGGCGAAGACCCTATTGTTTTTCCTTAGGATTATTTTTTAGTGGCCAAGCAACAAGGTGCGGACGGCACATATTGTATCTGTTCCGGTTCTTCTTCTTATTATATTTAGGGGCCCAAGCCTTGAAAAGGGGAAGGCCTATTGTTTTCCTTTAGGATTTTAGGGCCAAGCCCCTTGAAAAGGCGCAGGCCTATGTTTTCCCTTAGGATTATTTATGAGGGGCCCAGCCTGAAAAGGCGAAGGCCCTATGTTTTCCTTAGGTTTATTATTATTAGGGTCCAAGCCTTGAAAAGGCGAAGTCCCTATTTTGTTTTCCTTAGGATTATTGATTAGTGGCCAAGCACAGAAGGCTGCGGAAGGGCTCCTATGTATCTGTTACGGTCTTATTCTCCTTCTTCTTCTTCTTCGCTCTTCTTCTTCCGAACTGGGCGTCTATGGCAGCCCATAGAACCTTTACGGGAATGTTGTTCCGGTTTGACATTCTGATAGAGGACAATCCCAACAGTAAATTGCACCAATTTTTGGTGTCTTTAAACTTCTTCCCTCTGCTCCACCACCTGTCCAAAGTTTCACTTTTATTATGCTAATAAATTTTTGAACAGTATGGCCTATCAACAAAATTGCTATGGACGGTGCGATTGCATCCTATGCGTCATTTTCCCGTCATAAATATAATGGCTGCCCATTTTGAATTGTCCAATAAAAACCTCTTTTGCGAACTCGTCCTAGCGTTTGTCGATTTTCACCATAATGGCAAAACCCAGTCTTCTCCAGCGTGCGACAAAAGTTATGGTATTCAATTGATTTGTCAAACCGTTTTCGTCTAAAAGCACAAACTATATTTTACGAAGCGCTTGCGAAAAACAGACCGTAAGGCTGTATCTCCGCCAACTCGCTTAATCGTATTCAGTACCAAACTTGGTACATGTTCATCACAAGATGACCTCTGAGGCTATTGCTGCGTTTCGGCGCAGCGCCACCTACTGGTCCGGAGATATGAAAAATGGATATTTTATCACTGCTTATAACTTCTGAATGTTTGTCCAAAAATCATAAAAGTTGTCTCGTGAGTGTCAGGGCTCATAGCCGAGTCGACTTGATATCAATTATTCAAGATCGGCTATTTGGAGGTCGGCCAGTTGGAATTATGTGCTAAAATGCTGTATTTTTGAACGCATCAAAGGAAATTATTACGGAACTCGGTATGGGTCATCAGTCACGATGCCTGAAGGAGCCTGAGAAGTTTCGCAAACAGACGCACCTTGTGGTAAAACACCCCCCCCCCCCCCCATTAAAATGTTACAACTCTGGCAGTGGTTATCGTATTTTCTCGAATGTCATATTATTAGTCTCCTGAATCCTTTTCGAGTCCTACGTACCAGAATTGCAGGTTTCGGAATTAGGTTTGTGCCCCTCAGCGTTGCAATTTAAGCGCTTAAGAACATTTGACGATGTCTTCGAAACAGCTAGTCGATCAATACGATACCACACGTCAGAAGTTTGAAACATAGGTCGTTGTTTAAACTTGTAATGCCCAGATGCCCAATTATTGATAGTAAGGGGTCGTAAATTCAATCAGAGTTCACGTGTCAGTCATTTTTTACATGTTTTTTCACTTAATATCTATAGTCCGAAGCGATTTGAAGAATATTTTCACCAAAATCGGACACACATATGTATGGGCTCATATCGGGAGGACACGTAATTTTTTTTTAGGATTTTACCCTTGGTGGCGCTATAATAGAACAAATACGTGAAAATTCCCATGGATTTCTTATACAGTTTTGTGATGTAATTGCCTATACTTAACGAATGCATCGCTGTTAATTTTATGAAACTCAGAATGTGAAACCAGCACCTTGCCCTGAAGGCACTGAAAAGATTGAGACGCGCCACCTGTTGGTCAAATAGTCAAATTACTTTCCCCCCCAAACAATGCTAATAACTTTGAATAAAAACAGCTTTTGTAATGGACACTCGGTCTCAATAGATTTCCTTTGGTCCTGCCGAAGAACTTGGATACCATATTTTGACGTATTTGCGGAAAACTTCCTTCCGCATCTTGATTTTCATTGTTACTACTTTTTTCAAACTCCTTCATGGCGTTTTCCGATTTTCACAAATTCGATCGTTCCATCGCCAGACCGTTGCGACTAAAAGTTATGGATTTCGTGACAAAAACGTTTTGTATACCGCAGAGCAACGTGGAGGCTGCCAAAATGACTACTAAGGCTTTATCTCTGGCAATGCCTGGACATTTTGGACACCAAAGTTTGTATGTGTCATAGTCACCTAACTTGACAACATCCACATCGATTCGTAACTGTTCCACCTATTGTCGAATTGAATAATCCATTTTAAATCTCTTTAAATGTTACTGTTATATTGATTTTTTTAGCCATTTGCTCCAAAATTCTCCTTAATATGTTTTTAATTGCTCCTTGCTGCAGTTGGTCTGCACTCCCCGCCATGATGGCATCTGTTGCCGCTTCTTGCGCTTGGATCCGGGTAATGGCTGCTTGCAGCTATATTTTTAATTAGACTATATTATTTTAATTACCTTTTGGGGCACTTATGGGGCCCTTAAGGTGCTCGAAAACTCTTGATACTTTGCTACATGGGTCAGATCCTGCGGCCTATGGGCCGGGGGTGAAGATGGTACCCGGCGTGGCAGGGGGGTCGACAGCGCCCCTGGAAGGGGATTCGAAAACTGTCCTATATCAAACACTCTTTAATTAGCTTACTTATCGCACTTCTTACTTTTTACGCCAAGCCACATCAGGAAGTCGGCTTTTATGGGCTGTTTGGAAACTCGTGCTCAGGAATTTGAAAACTTCTCCTAGGGAATTCACCCGATCGTCACAAAAAACTCGGTGTGCATGAAGTTCAAGAACTGGTGGATGAAACTTTGCAGGGGATTTGTGATATCCTCGACGGTTTGGCGTGGCGAGGAACTCGAAATTATGGCGAATAATGGAAACAGGAAGTGTGTTTGCTAACTTCTGCATACGTTGTCTGATTGATTGTAAAAACTTCAGCAGTGAGGTTCGCTGTAAGATGGCCGGTCTCATTGGATGTGTCCTATTGGTGTCAAGGTTTTAGCGCCACCAACTGCAGCAGGAAGTGTGTCACTTTCAACTTGCTTTGAATTCAACCCTCTTATTTTTACCCGATTTGCTTCAAATCTTTATGTGTATTATGTAAACACACGGCTGATTTAGACTGTGAAAGGGATTATTGTATATCTTAGATACTGTTGCCCATGGAAAGCATCAAATTTTAGATTTCTTTTATGAGGCTTTTGAGACTCTTAGAATACTTGAAATTGCATTTGAAACGCGACAGACTCATCTCATTGATTAGCCAGGTCGACCATGTGCAAAGCTCAGATACGGGCCTGGTGCCGGGGCTTGTAGGCGCACCTTTTGACATAAAGAGGGGGGTTAGGTCTTAATTTTTATCTACAATCTTAAAACTCAGTATGTATTATGTTCCATTTCGAGCTGACAACTTTCTAAATTTTTCTCTTATTAGCTCAGACTCAACAGGAATGTCAGTTTATTTTGGTTTGAATGTGGTGGTTTTGGAGAATTTCTCTTCTCTCTCTCTGACCCTAGGTCTCTCCGTGTGTTGGAGGGCGAGGGGGATTTGTCTGCTGAGTGAGAATGCTTTTATTTTAGTTTTTCCGAAAAAAAGTTTTGGGGGTCCCTAATGTGCTCGTATAACTCTTGAAACTTTGCACACAGGTCAGAACCTGCGGCCATCCGGGCCAGGCTTGAAGCTGGTAACGCGGCTGTGGCCGGGGGGCTCGACAGCGCCACTGGAACGGGATTCGAACATTGTCCTAGAATCAAACATGCTGCATGAAATATTTAGATACTCGGTCTTACACTTATAGATCTCATACGGGCGCCGAACAACTTTCGTGGCCTAAGTTTTACGGACTGCTCAAACAAGGAATGTCAGCGATTATGGTTGTTTGGAACGGAAATGCATGCTTTTATTTTTGATATACTTCTCCTAGAGAATTAATCCAAACACCACGAAACACGGTCACGTGTGTGAAAGTCATAGACATTGAGGATGCTAAATACGAAGGAGTTTTGATTATCTCGAACGGTTTGGCGTGGCGAGGAAATGGAATTATGACTAAAAAAAGGACTCATAAAGGTGTGTTATAACTTAGTTAATTTTACTACGTTACCAAAACTCTAACGTGTATATGGTTCTCGTCAAGCCGTAACTAACTTCTATTTATATTGTCATTAGCTCGACCCCCCCCCCCCCCACCAGAATGTCAGTATTTGTAGTTGGTATGTGGATTCTGAGAATTGTCTCTCCCTCTCTCTGACAGAACAGAATGCACCCTGCCATTGTGTATGTGTGTGTGTTGTGTGTGTCTGGTGTGAGGAGGGGGAGGGGCGTATCCTTCGGGTGGGGGGGGGGCTGATAGTTTAAAACAAAGTCATTCATTGGGGCCATTTACTGCCCTCTTGTGTCCAAAATTGTATTTATTACGCACTTTTTTCAATTTATTACCTTTATTACACTACACTACCACAGTTCGATCGCTCCCGCGCCTCTCTCTCTCTCTCTTCTCCTATCTCTCTTCACACACACACACTCACACTCACACACACACACACAGTTCGATCGCTCCCGCGCCTCTCTCTCTGTCTCACGAACAACAAAGTTTGATCGACTCCAGCGCCTCTTCTCTCTCCCAACACACGCACACACACACCACAGTTCGATCGCGCCCGCGCCTCTCTTCAAACACACACGCAACCCACACACACACTGTTCGATCGCGCCGCGCCTCTCTCTCTCTCTCTCTCTCCTCTCTCCCTCTCTCTCTGCTCTCTGTCCAATGTGCTATTTTTAGATCTATAATGTTCTTTATTGAATTCAATATGTTTTCCTTAAATTTTATTCTCTCTCCCACCACACCACACGCACACCACTACAACACACACACAGTTCAATCGGCGCCCGCCTCCTCCGTTCTCCTCTTTAATGTGCTATATTAGAATCATTGTTTTTCCTTAAAAAAATTTTGCACAGACATTATTTCTAATCACATTTATAAAAAATTATGTATAAATAATACTACCATTAAAAAAAACACATTTGTTTTTCTTATTTTAATCATAAGTGTAGAATGTGTTAACTTAAAATAAACAGAGATAGTGCTTGTTTGAGGTACAAGAAACTTAAAACCAATGCAATATGATGAATGTCCAAAAGATGGCATCTCAGACTGTTGTTAACGGGTTGGATACATATTTTTGCTTTACGGTGTGTGTGGGTGTTGGTGTTTGTGGGTGAGATTTTGGTTGGGGGGACAGTTGTAGGTTACAGTTTGAGTTTAGGTTGACAAAAGCACTTTGTGTTTTATTGTGAGTGTACATAAATTAAGTAAACACTTTGCAGTTTGAATTTTACGTCTCGATGAACAAAATGACGGAGTATGTTTTGGTGTAACAGTTACATTCGCAACCACACCTCACCACACAAAAACACACACACACACCAGACACACACACAACACACACACACACACACACACATATTGGAACGTGAGCTGAGTGAAGTACAATAAGCCTATAATACAAGAATAGGTTTAGCATCTCAAATAAATCACAATTGTTGAAACAGTTTGATTCTAATGAGAGTAGTTACATATAGCCTAACACACTTACTTTGACTTTCGCTTTAATTATTCGGTTACTTCGTGTTTATAGTTTTTTAACTTAAATTCGTGTTCTGTTCTGGGGGGAAAATATCTTATAATTTAAAACAATTGTTCTTGTGATAATATTTTGAGTGTATTCATCAAATTCAGAAATAATTATCTCGGTTTCCCGTTATTTATTTTTAATTTTTAGTGTATAAAAACAGGTAAGCCCAAGTATTATGCTCTCTGTCTTTATATTTGTAATCGATTTCTATCTTCTATCTATCTATCTATCTATCTTTATATATGAATTTTAAATTACTTATTTCTGTATAAAATAAAAATTTCTTATAATCCAGGACCAACCAGAGCGCACTATTGCTACAAAATCAGCAGTGCTGAAGCGGAACTACCAGAGCCGTTCGGAGATAGCGAGCAGATGCAGCTTATGTGTTGTATCGAGGCAGGGTCAAGGCCAGGGGAATACATTTGCAGCTTTTTATAAGAATGGTAAAGACAGGCAGGGGAGAGAACACTTGCGCAAACAGGCAGAACAGAAAAGGCAGAGACAACCCAGGTTGACAGGCATAGGACAAAGACCTCCAGATAAATATGTGGCTTTGGATTTACACATTTAAGTGCTGCAAAACATTTTGTCCTAAAAATTATTCTAAATTTAAATGATCTCATATTGTGGTTATTGTTGGTTCACGAATCATAGGCCCTGTCCCAAAGGGCACACTTCATATGAATTTTCGGTCTTGTGTTACTTTTTCATGTGTCTGTTAAATCAATGAGACCATAGGCTGTCTCATTTTTCATTTTAGGTTTCAGAAGTGATCACACATTTCTTTGTGGTTGATATGTGCACCTCGATGTGCACTTTTGCAGAGGCCACTGATGCTTGCTCTACAGCACACTTTTTTCAAACAGTCAAAGACGGGGTTAGTTTTTTGCACGTCGTGCACAATTACCCTAAAGGCACCGGGGTGCTGTTGCCACCGGCTTGGGCCCGCAATCGCATGCTCGCCAGCTATATTTATTATTATTATTATATATTCTTCTCTGCAATGAATCAGCATTTTTGAGGGCCTAAACATGCTCGAAATCAGAAAAATTTGCACACGCGTCAGAAAACTGCCCGAATAATTTACCTGCTCTGATATGCGTTTCAGATTTGGGCGGGGCTAAATGGGCTCTGAATAGCGCCACTTTAAAGGTTTCAACGGAGGAGTGCGCCTCCCGCCTACGTTTCACGTTCGGTGTACGAAATTCGTACAGACATGTATTGGCCAATACCTACAAAAGTCTCTTGAGCATAGCCCTTAACACAACAGGGAAGTCGGCCATTTTGTTCTTCTCTCAGATTTTTGTGCAGTTTTTGCCATTTTCAGGCAGTACTTTAACAAATCCTCCTTCAGTTTTAATTGATCATCTTCAAATTTGGTGAGTGTTATCTTAAGGCCTTTGCGACGTTAAATTGAGAAGATCTTGAGTTTTCGTGCGTAAGGGCGTGTCCTCAGCGGCCTGTCAAATTTCGATGTTTCGCATGAAAACAGGAAGTTGCTGTAACTCAGGCAAACATTGTCTAATCTGCCCCAAACTTCAAACGTTTGATAAGAGTTCTTCCTGAACACATGTCCATGTCAAATTCAGTTACAGTCATAGCACCACCGCTGGCTACAGGGAGTGACTTTTTTTATAACACTGTTGTGGACTCTAATATTACATTAAAAAGTGCCAGCAAGTGTAAACATGCTCGCAACATATCTACAAAACTGCTAAATGCTAGCAAACACTTAGCTAATATTAAATTATGTTATTACTGCAATTATAATAGTTATTTGCTGTAAACTCAGGCATGGAATGTCCAACTGTCCTAAACTTCACACGTTTGTTTAAGGAGTCCTGCCTGAACAACAATATTACTGAGATTTTCAGTTAAAATAATAGCGCCACCTACTGGCAACTGGAAGAGAACTGTTTAACAGTGTGATGCTGTACTAGCCAATATAGTAAATTCCCATTGAGTTTTACACATGTTAGAAATCATGTTAAAACATGGCTAGAATTCTTAGCTAAAGTTGCGAAAATCGCATGCTAATGCAATGAAAAAGGAAGTTTGTGTTACTCAGAAGGCAATGTCAATCTGCCCCCAAACTTCAAGTTTGATAAGAGGTCATGGCCCGAACCACAATTCATGAGTATTTTCTGTTATAGTAATAGCAGCCACATACTGTCAACAGGATGTGAAATGTTTTACACTGTGATGCAAGTATAAGCACATTGTAAATATGCATGAGCACAGTTGTTATACAGTTAAAAAACATGCTATAAGCATGTTAGCAAAACTTAGTTTAAGGTAGAAATCATGTATTAATGCATGAAACAGGAAGTTGTTATAACTCTGGCAAAGAATGTCCATAATCTTCCCAAACGTCACCACTTTTGATAAAAGTCCTGACACTGTAAGCATCTAATGACATTTTATGGGTAAAGCATAGCGGCATCTACTGTCGACAGGAAAGTGACATGTTTACACTTTGATGCTGTACTTGCAACATAGTAAATATTGCCATTGAGTTCTAAACATGCTAGAAACATGCTTAAAACATGTCTAGCAAAAACACTTATCTGAGTGATAATGGCATGCTATTATCCCCATAATAATAGGACTATTTTTTGTAACTGACTTTGTCATACTATGTTTTATGTACATACTTAAATGCACATTTTGCCATCGGGCTTGTTTCATAAAAGCCACCGCGTGGCGGTTGGCACGGGTGGCGAGGGCCCTTTCAATGTGCTTGCAGCTTTATTTAGATATGTAATGTTCACTAAGCTACGTTAGATTTTCTCCTGCATTGTGTGTGTAAATAGTAGTGCTTAAATCTCTTGGGCGGTTTTTGTCACACCGTTGCGATGGCAAAGTACTACTATGGACTACTTTAAAACATTATCTTTATACAGTAATTCAAAAGACCAATCACTAAGAAAGGAGGGTTGAAAAGCACTGTTTATAATTAATATGACAAAAAGTTTGCAAATGATGGTTTTATTACTATTACTATTCAGTTAAGCTAGCCGGAGGTCACTGTTTCACATTGTGTATGTTGGGACAGTAGTGTTTTAGGGTGGAAGACTTTTTCCTTTGAGAGCCGTCACATTCAGTGTTTATAGGAATAAATGACAGTTAATAATTTTAAGTGATACTATTTCCTGTTTGAGAACTAATATTGATTCTTTGGTTTTTAGAGCTACTTTCCCTCTATCTTGTTGTGGAATCACACAAAAGTATTAACATGCTGTCAAGTATTACTTATAAGTATTAAGTGAATAAGTAAGTGCTTGCCTGGTTTTACACTTAAACTATTACAACAGAATACATTGACTATTGCACTGAGAGATGCATACTCATTAAAGACTCGAGGCTGTTAAACAAAGTTCGGTAAAACTGCAGATACATTGCACAAGTAATTCTAGTGTTGATACTTGCTATAAAAAAGTAAATACCAACTTGAGGCCATACAGAAAAGCCACTGTGATCAGTTTTCTATGTTTGTATTTACAATTTTATATACAAGTCAATTAGGCCCGTTTAACACTTGCTTCTTTCTGTTTTTGTACAGTTTGCAAAAACTATAGTCTCCGAGAGTGGTCAAACATTGCACAAATTATAGGCACAATAGACAACAATTACGGTCCTTCTACATGAGAGGGTTAAAGACTAAACAAATTGTCACGTGTGGGTTTTGTGTTTTGTATCTTGTTCTTGTCTGTCATGTGTTCCCCTGTCCTTTCATGTTTCAAGCTGTTCCCTGTTTTGTTGATTAGTCTCCCATTGTTTGATTAGCCACGCCCCCTTGATTATATTGTTTAGCTTGTTTGCCTGTCTTTTTTAACCTCTGTGTTTCAGTTGTGGTTTGTCGGTCGTTGTTCTTGCTTCCAGTGTTTCTTGTATCTCCTGTTGTATATTTTTAAACTATGCTGCACTTGGATTTCTCTCTCTGCTTCGTCCTCCAGGCATCATGACAGAAGGACCGACCACACTGAATCCGGCAGCCAGGTTCGCCAGTGTCTCATCTCCAGCCACCGAGCGGAGGAAGAGGCCACTCTTTTGAGGGGACCCGGTGGTCAAGTTACGTGGACACGTGGAGGCCTCAGTAGGAGGAGGTGGTCGAGAGGAGCCCGACACCACTCTCCCGCTGGTGATGTCCAGCCCAGCGGACCCATTCGCATGGTCCCGTCAGCCTGAGATTCACGTCAGCCACGTCAGCCAGGAGCTTCACGTCAGCCAGTCAGCCAAGAGCTTCACGTCAAGCCACGTCAGCCAGCGCTTCGAGTCAAACACGTCCTGCTAGAGTTCGCGTCCGCACGTCCAGCCAGAGCTGACGTCAGCCACGTCCAGCCAGAGCCAGTCTTCAGCCAAAAGCCAGGAGCCTCGCCGCTGACGCCGTCAGCCCAGAGCCCTCGACGATGACGCCGGTCCAGCCCAGAAGAGCCCTCGCCGCTGACGCCGTCCAGGCCCAGAGCCCTCGCCGCTGACGCGTCCAGCCCTGAGCCCTCGCCGCTGGACGCCGTCCAGCCCAGCGCCCTCCACCGTGGTCCCGTCCAGCCCAGCGCCTCACCGCCTGGTCCCGTCCAGCCCAGCGCACCTCACCGCTCTGGTCCGTCCAGTCCAGCGCCCTCTCACTCTCGGAGACGGAGGAGGAGAGTACTTCCCGCGTCCCGCAATACTGGAATGGCCTCCCTGTACTTCCTGTCAGCCAGAGTCCTCGCCGCTGGTTACCGGCGATCCAGAGACTGTCCACGTCCACGTCTTGCCGAGCCAGAGGACTGTCCAGTCATTCTGCCCAGTCAGAGACTGTCCACGTCACGTTCCTGCCCAGGTCAGTGACTGTCCACGTCACGTCTCTGACCAGTCTAGTGCCTTTCACGTCACGTCTGCCAGTCAGAGCCTATTCACGTCAAGTCTGCCGCCTACGAGCCAGTGTCTACGGACAAGATCGCCGCCCCAGAGCCAGTGTCTAGGAACCCAAGATAGGCCGCCCCCGTAGCCAGTGCTAGACAAGGATGGCCGCCCCGAGCCAGTGTCTACGGACACGATGGCCGCCACCGAGCCAGTGTCTACGGACAAAGAGGGGCGCCCCCGTGCCAGTGTCTACGGACAGATGGCCCCCCCGAGCAGTGTCTACGGACAGATGGCCGCCCCCGAGCCAGTGTCTACGGGCAAGGTGGCCGCACCCCCCCCGAGCAGTGTTACGGACAAGATGGCGCCTCCCGAGCCAGTGTCTTCGGACAAGATGGCCGCCCCCCGAGCCATGTCTAGGAACCAAGATGGCGCCCCGAGCCGTGTCTACGACAAGATGGCGCCCCGGGCCAGTGTCTACGGACAATGATGGCGCCCCCGAGCCAGTGTCTACGGACAAGATGGCCGCCCCGAGCCAGTGGTCTACGGACATAGATGGCCGCCCCCCGAGCCAGTGTCTACGGACAAGTGGCCGCCCGAGCCTGTGTCTACGGACAAGATGGCCGCCCGAGCCAGTTGTCTCGGGACAAGATGGCAGCCCCCCCCCGAGCCAGTGGTATACGGGACAAAGATGGCCCGCCCACGTGCCAGTGTATACGGACAAGATGGCCGCCCCCGAGCCATAGTATACGGACAAGATGGCCGCCCCCGAGGCAGTGTCTACGGGACAAGATGGACGCCCCCGAGCCAGTGTCTCACGGACAAGTGGCGCCCCCGAGCCGTGTCTACGGACAAGACGGCCGCCCCCGAGCCAGTGTGACGGACAAGATGGCCGCCCACGAGCCAGTGTCTACGGACAAGATGGCCGTCCCCCGAGCCAAGTGTCTACGGACAAGATGGCCGGCCCCCGAGCCAGTGTCTACGGCAAGATGGCAGCCCCCGGAGCCCAGTGGTCTACGGACAAGATGGCCGCCCCCCGAGACTGTGTCTAGGTCAAGATGGCCGCCCCCGAGCCAGTGTCTACGGACAAGGATGGCCGCCCCGAGCCAGTGTTACGGACTAGATGGCCGCCCCCCGAGCAGTGTCTAGCGGACAAGATGGCCGCCCCGAGCCAGTGTCTACGGAACAAAGAGGCAGCCCCCGAGCCAGTTGTCTACGGGACAAGATGGCCGCCCGAGCCAGTGTCTAAGGACTATGATGCCGCCCGAGCCAGTGTTACGGACGAGATGGCCGCCCCCGAGCTGTGTCTACGGACAAGTTGGCCGCCCCCGTGCCAGTTCTACGACAAGATGGCCGCCCCGAGCCAGTGTCTACGACAAAATGGTAGTTTCGTGCCAGAGTCTGTTCCTGTTCCAGAGCCTGTGTTGATTTGCCATGAGTCAATGTGTGTTTCTGTGTTTTGTGCTCTGTCCTTGTGGATTGTTCTAGTGGCTGCTGAGCCGGTGTCTGTTTCCCGTTCCTGAGCTGGTGTCTGCTCCGAGCCAGTGTGTGTGCTGTCTGCTCTCCCGGAGCCAGTGTGTGTTGCTGTCTGCTCCCGAGCCAGTGAGTGTTTGTGTACTGCTCCGAAGCAGGGTCGTGTGCGGTCTGCTCCCGAGCCAGAGTGTGTGTGCTGGTCTGCTCACGAAGCCAGTGTGTGTGCTGTCTCTCCCGAGCAGTGTGTGTGCTGTCTGCTCCCGGTCGTGTGGAGTGCTGTCTGCTACCGAGTCAGTGTGTTGTGTGCGATGCTCCCGAGGTCAGGTGTGTGTGCTGACTGCTCAGAGCAGTGTGTGTGCTGTCTGCTCCGGCAGTGTGTGAGTTGACTGTTCCTGAGCCCGTTCACGAGCCAGTGTGTGTGTTGTCTGTTCCTGAGCAGTTTCCCGAGCAGGTGTGTGTGTTGTCTGTTCCTGTGCCGGTGTCTGATATTCTGAGTCAATGTTTGTTTTGTTGTTTGTGTCTGTCCTTGTGGCCGCTATGTTCTAAGTGGCTGCTGAAGCCGGTGTCTGTTCCCATTCTGAGCCGGTGTCTGTCTCCCGAGCCAGTGTGTGTGGTTGTCTGCTCCGAGCCAGTGTGTGTGTTGTCTGCTCCCGAAGCCTGAGTGTGTGTTGTGTGCCCGAGCCAGTGTGTGTTGTCTGCTGCCCGAGCCAGTGTGTGTGCTGTCTGCTCCCGAGCAGTGTGTGTGCGGTCTGCTCCCGAGACAGTGTGGTGTGTGCTGGTCTGCTCCCGAGCCTGTGTGTGTGCTGTTCTGCTCCCGAGCCAGTTGTGTGTGCTGTATGCTCCGAGCCAGTGTGTGTGTGTTGCTCCGAGCCAGTGGGTTGTGCTGTACTGCTCCCGTGCCAGTGATGTGTTGCCTGTTGCTTCCCGAGCCAGAGTGTGGGTTGTCTGTTTCCTGAGCCCGAGCCAGTGTGTTGTGTTGTCTGTTCCCGAGGCCAGTTCCCGATCCCAGTGTGTGTGTTTGTCTGTTCCTGAGCGGTGTGTCTGATCTTCTGAGTCAATGTTTGTTTCTGTGTTTGTGTCTGTCCTGGTGGCAGCTACTGTTCTAGGGGTGCTGAGCCGGTGTCCTTTCCCGTTCCTGAGGCCGGTGTCCGTTCCCGTTCTGAGCCGTGTCCTTTCCGTTCTGAGCCAGTGGTGTGTTGTCTTGCCCCCGAGCCAGTGTGTGTGTTGTCTGCCCCCGAGCAGTGTGTGTCGTTTGTCTGCCCGACAGTGTGTTGTGCTGTCTGCGCCCGAGCCAGTGTTGGTGCTGTCTGCTCCGGGCCAGTGTGTGTGTGTCTGTTCCCGAGCCAGTGTGTGTGTTGTCTGTTCTGACGCCGGTTGTTGCTGTTCCTGAGCCGGTGTATGCTGTTTCCTGAGCGGTGTGTCGCCGCCCTGGCCTCCGTGGGGGCTTCGCCGCCCTGGCTCCCGAGGGGTCGTCTCCGCCTGGACCTCCCGAGGGTCGTATCGCCCTGGCCGCCCGAGGGGGTCGTCTCGCCCTGGCCCCCGAGGGGTGTCTCCGCCCTGGCCGCCCGAGGGGTCGTCTCGCCCTGAACCACCTAGACTCGTGGGGTCGTCTCCGCCTGGCCGCCGCCTGCGCGTCAACTCCGCCACGTTCCATGGCCCTATGCCCGCCCATTGCAGGCCCTGGTTCTGTTCATGCACGGGCTGGCCCTCCGTCCGCCCCCAGGACCCGCCTACACTTCACACACCCTCTGAACTTTAGTGGTTTTGGTTTCTAGGGGCGTCGGATTTTTTTTTCTAAAATTAGTTATTATTTTCAGATTTCTGTATGTCTACGAAACGCTTGAAAGATGAGTATGCTGTTTTTCTGTTACCTAAAACTATTATACTTCATACTCATTAGCTATTGCCCATTTCACACACAGATACACAGTTATTTAGTGTATGTGGCTAAACAACGGTTAGCTAAGGAATTTCCGTTGATATTTTTTACGTGAAAGGCGGGTGATTCATTTTTATTCCATCTTACATTTGAACCTGATTTTTAGGCATCGGTCTTTTAGGCCTGATCCAGAAAACAGGCGTTGTGTTCTAAGTCTAATACTTGTTATTCTTTTTATTTCAACATAGTGATAAAGCGTTTTTGGCCTCATTCAGCTGACGAAATGGTTCGTAAATTTCAGTTGTTAGATAAAAATTACACTAACTATCAGGCAAGTAATGTGTGAAACACTCTCAGTCGCATTAGAGTTGGATTCTTGTTTTATATTGAACATTGGATCTTGAACAGCTTGTTTAAACAGTTGTTAGCGGTTTCTTATATTGTTTACCACGGTTTAATTTTTACATCACTATCGCAACACTTTATCGTAGTTGTGGGTGTCGTCTTTACATTTCACCCCATGGATATGCGGTTTCCTAAAGTTAGCGGTGATGAACTTTAGGTCTTCTCTTTGTGCATTTATGATAGTTTTACATGATTTTGCTAGTTTTTAATATATGATGGTTTTTTTAAAACCTCATTATATTAATATACCATGTTTTAATAGTGCTTACATGTATATTTGAACCATTTATGTGAATATAGCTGCACAAGGATCTCTGATAACTTTATATTTGATTTTTTGAATAAAACATCTATGTAGATCTATCTTTGTTTTTTTTGAAAATACAAAGGCTCTTTTTACCAGCGACCCTCTAAAATCTGGGGATACAACAAAACAGTGCTCCGTGTACGATGGATTGTCAGAAAATTACTTTTGTCGCTTTGTTTGAAGAAACACTTTTATTCCAGGTGGTGCTTGATACTATCTACAATTTATTTAAACAACCCTCAATTCGGTATGACGCGATATTGATATTACGTTTTAATTTCAACTTTAACATTTATTTTGTTACCTTTTGTTTTCTTCTAGACCGCTTGTGTTTTGCAAACCAAATTCCGAAAAAACGGAAAAAGGAAATTGATACATGTATGGGGAAAACCAGGAGCCATAGGAGAAAGAGTTGCGGACACTCCCTTAGACCTCCGTTGTATCAAATGGTGGGGCTTTTTAAACCGCCTACTTCCGGGTTTTGCAGTTCTGATTAGTTCCAAACACAAGTAATTTGGCGCGCTGACTCCATTTCACTTTCATTGCCGTGCGTGTCGAGTGGTTCAGAGATAAGTTTCTAAAAATATCGACCTACTTTTGAATTGTCAATGTCTGTATTGTATCAGTGGCCCTTTGCGATGCTTATACTGGTCTTCATTTGTATGCTCAGCGTAATTATTTATATTTTATGTAAAGTAATATACAGTATTTCGTTGTCACCCTGCCTTCCATATGCAAAACTGAATTAACAAACTGCTATATCAGTTGAAACAGTACTTCAGTGTGGTGTTTTATTTTATATATTTTACATCCCCAATAATGCAATCGCTGCTGTCTGTCCCATAGAAGAACATGACAGCCAGCGGTATGTTTTGTAACTTGGGGCTTTACATGAACCACGTGACAGCTATCGCGGGGTGACATAAAGGATTGTGGCTACTCTTTTCTCTTGGCTCCAGGGGAAGGGAAACCCTCAAACATGCACCTTACCGTGCCATGGTGGTCGTGACACCTGTAAGTTGTTATATTCAATGAGTTATCTCTCTCTCTTCTCTCTCTATTATATATATATATTATCTCATAGAATAACATAACTGTTTTGATTTTTCCTTAACTTATTTACTTAGTGCTTATACACCAAAGTGAAGTTAAAAGTAATTAAAAGGTCGTGAAGTGATTGGTATAATGTTTTGATATTTTTCAGGCAGTGGAAGAACTTCTGGCACCTTACTGAGGATGGAGACAGTACTGACACACACTCGTGCCCACACCCACACACACTGGTCACTGTATAATATTTCATATAAGTAATTGTTCTGTTACTTGTTCAGCAATTACTGAACATAAAATGAATATTAATCTTTGTTCTTGTTGTTTACTGGTTTACTAATATTGGAAGATTAGATTTTTTTTTTATTTACTGGGTCTTGATTTTTTTTCTATACGCGTCCTATGCATGACCACTTTATATTATTTTTAATCAGTTTTTGTTCACACAAAATAAATAAATAAATAAATATTAAATATGTGTTAAATGTGCATGCTTATTCCTTATTAGGTCCCTGCAAGAAACAAGTGTGAAAGTGTTTCTGCTGTAGTAACAATCTAATTTGGTTCTTCCCTTGGTCCTTGTCACCAGTGGAGACAGTCTTAGAACGTTTCTGGGAAAATCACATTTCCAAATAAAAACTTGTCCCCCTTAAATGTTACAGAGAACGTCCCGATTGTTTCGTGAAGGTCCGCAAGTTCCGTCTCTTTAAAGAAACTCCAAATCATGACCGTCTCCGGAACGTTCCCAGAAGTTTACTAGGCGACGTTCCTTGAACACAGTGGGTGTTACGGTTTATCTGGTGACCGTGTTAACTGGGACATCTTCCTGTTCAAGTAGTCGCTGCAGGATGTGTGAGCAGATTCGTCGATCTGAAAAGCACAAACTGGCGCGATATTAAGCTGTTAATAACGCAGACTTGCTAGTTACTTGCCCTTTGATTCTTGTAAAGATGGACAAAAGTATTGCTATGATGTAAAACAAAAAAGAAGGGATAAAAATCATCTTTCTAGGGTTTCGAAACGCGGCCAAGAAAAGATATCCTCCATGAAAACAGTGTTTACATGTTGAGCTAATCACTACAGTACAAGTTACTTAAGAACGTTGGAGTCAATTCAAGATTTTCATTCTCTGTGTCACGTTACAGCTGTCTGAATCAAAACAATGTGCCTGTTGTTTAATTGGATATTGAGTGAATAACTTGTTGGATATAATGCTGATATTAAGCTGTCTAATAAAACGCAGACTTGCTTCGTTACATGCCTTTCGTATTCTTGTGTAACGTGAGGGTTCGGTATGTTGTGCTAGATCAATCTTTATGATAATAAAACATTCCATGATTTTGATATAGACTTGCATTAGGAAACAAATCACTATAACAGTTGATTAGTTTATTTGTGACAAAATACATACCCTACTATATATTTAACATATGTGCAGATAACTGTTCTAACAAAAGCTTATTTTGATGTCTATTTTATAAAACTTTATAAAACTATCCAAAACTAGTAAACGAAATGTTGTTATTAGGACTACAGACACTATATCGCGATTAAGATGAAATCTCTGTTAAAGGCTATATAGTTTGGATGTTTCATGTAAAAAAAATAAAGTTTACTAATAGAGGGGAGAGGTAAATGAACGGCACAGAGCGATGGACAGTGTTGTACATCGCAGCAGCGTTCTTTGCCATTCATTCATTCACACACAGACACGCAATCCAAATATTAAACAGTCTTTGTGCAGTTTTCATACACTATTCAATAACGCGTTAGAACCAAAGCCCTTAAGAATAAATAACTTCCTTATCAGTGGAATCGCGTTCCTTCTTCTGAATGCACTTCTGTGGTAAACTTTTCCAGGATTATAAAGATAACAGACAGCAAGACGCGGTAAGTAGCCTACAAGATTCTTATTAAACTGGATGTTTTATCAGCTGATGTGGGCGTTACCGTTTGCATGGCTTGCTCAGATCATTTGCGTCTTGTATAGCGCGCGTCCTCCGTGGGAGTGCCATGGGTCAGATTAACGCCGTAATTAATTATAGTGTAATGAGCTGGGGGGAAAAAATCTGAAGCACTCTCTTTTCATACAGAATTAACATAAACTGAGAATATGTGTTTTCTTTATTTAAATTACTTCATTGGAAAGTAGAAGAATTCATGCTTCAATAAAGAAAAAAAATCTCTCGTGCCTGGTTGACAAGTATATGCGGAGGTATGTTAATTTTCGGAAGCGATTCAGAATGGACCTGCACTGACAGAGAGAAGGCAAACTCGCTAATGTTTGTTTTTTTTTATTTGACAAAAAAGCAATCAATTTGTTTTATTGTGAGTATACAGAAAAATAATAGACACTTAACAGGGAGATCGAATGGATTGTCCAACACTTAGATGTAAGATCTAAATCACAGAGTATCTTGAATCTCTTTAGCACTGTTAAGAAAAGGCAGAGCAGATCACGCCGGGTGATTGCCAGGACCCAGGGGGGGAGGGTTTAAAAAAAAAAAAAAACCCCAAGGGGTTGTCAACTTGAAGTCTTATTTCAGCTCTTCGTTATGGTGTCATCTATAGGCTCTCTGTTTAATTGTGTGACCCTCACAGTGCAGATTTGATGCTTGATAGGCTTGTGCGAAACTCTGTCCTTGAGTGTTTACTGAATACTGCTGAGTATTTCTGAAGCAGTCTTTCAGAGAATGACCTGGGAGGTGACAGGTCCGCTGTCATTTATCTGGACAGATGGAGCTATATCATGACGGGGGGGTTGCACACCGGTCCCTTCCCCTGATATGATGTCAACAGATGAAACGGAATGAACTACCCAGGTGTTGACTGCATGCAGCTCATCGTCATCTCTGGAGGGATTTAAGATTCGAACACAGTTGTACCATTCTGAACCTCACTTAGAGAATGTGGGCCACAATGATGTCACACGTCGGGTTGGGCATGAGAACACCATATAGTCAAGTTGGCATGGGGAAGCAGGTGTAGCTGCTGGACCACACAGGCTGAGATGAGGGTTTCACTCATAGTGGAATGCCTAGTGGGCGCTAGCACAGACACATTTCAGCTGGCGGAACTTCATGTCCTTTGGGCAGGAGGGAATTTTCATTGTCCCAAAGTTGCAGCTTTTGTTGTTTATGTCAAGGAGGGCATGGTGTTTCCGCAGAAAATCGATACCAAGAATGACTGGCTGGCCAAGCACCTCTGAGAATTTCAAGTTGTTGCCTATACCTGATGTCCAATCTGATACCAATCGTTTAAACTTGCCTAAAAATGTCCAGGCACTGTCCCATGACTGAGCGAGTTGTGGTAGTGAGGAGGGGGTCATGGGGCGTTTTTTCAATGCTGGGTGAGAGTTTCGTAAAAATCTTCGCTTACGAGTGGAAACAGTAGACCAGAGTTAATTATAAGTGCACACTTCATGCCCTCAACAATAGCCAGCTTGTAGAAGAGACAGAATCATCAGTGTGTGTCATTTTGTCAGGCATTAACTGGGGGAATTCTCTCTGAGGCAGTGCGAAAGTAGTGATGTTTGCCCTCAAAACAGCAGCTAATGGGTTTCCCTGACGGTTTGGAGGAGCCAGAGTGCGTATATCTTTCAGGTGACTTGAAGTGAACACTGCCTCTAGCGTGTGGACTGGCTCCCTGTTTCCCTGTGGAGCAGGACTAGGGCTGCGTCTGTATCTGTTTGTATCATCCTTGTCATGGCGACCATACCTGGAATATGATAGACTGGCATGAGGGAGAGCGATGCCGGGTCACGTCTGTCATTGTCATGCCATTGTCGGTCTCTCTGAGTAACAGGGGATGGAGGACCAAACGGTCATAGCAGAACCCTGGATCACGGCCCATGATATGCTCGGATGGAGTACGTTATTGTCTCTGCGGTGTTGTTCTGGTTATTGATAGGGGTTGTGGAGAAGAGGACACTGCGTGCACTGTTATCGAGATCGTCGGAGGAAAACCTTTCAGATTGGGAATCCTGACGCTCTGAGCCAGGTAGGCTGTGTTTCTCTCGTAATAGGTGGTGTACTTCACTTTGAAGCTGCTGACAGTAAGAGTCAGTGCTCAACTGCATGCAGGAAGCTTATCTTCAGTAGGTTTAGGACGAACCATAGCTACTGCTCTGTATGAAGATTGAGTCTGTGAAAACCCTACAGTGTCTGTTGGAGCGCTGCACGTGCCCTCTCACAGCGGCTGGCGATACCGCAGGGGGTCCTCAAGATCCCTCCGCACCCCATTCTCGGGACTTTTGGACGTAGATTTGGGTCCAAGCCAGAACAAAGCGCGCGACAAAGTTTTCACCTCTTGTGCTTTGTGGGTCTAGTTGGGGAAGGGATTCTAAAACAAGACGAGAGATGTCTGCACTGGATCATCCAAACTTTTCACCTGGTTGACGAGGTCGAGCATTCACATGTGTCTGAAGAATGGCAGGTGTATATTGGTCAAAAACTTCCCTGAGTTTTCCTTTACTAAATTATAGTCCTTCTGGATCGATGGAGGAAGGCTTGTCCCATTACAGAAATGCAGCATCTGTAGGCGAGAGGAGGACGGAAGCCATCACCGTTTGAGATCTGTATAGTTGAATCATAGCCTGCACTGCCACTTCAAAACAGCGAGACCAACTTGTGCATGATTCAGTCCATCTCCTTTAAAAGCAGGTGGAAGATCAAATTTCAGGGCACTGGTGACAGCACATGTGGATAGAGAAACAGCTCCTGTTTGTTGTAAACATTAGCATCTCGCCGTCGTCGGCATGTGGGGGGAGACTTGCAGCTGTTTCACTTGCATCAGCCGACATGGTTGACAAAATGTTCCAGTCCAAAAATTCACAAAAAGCACGTAAAGTAGAAAAATAGAATAATTAATACGCCCAAAAGTCCCTTTATATATTCACACTAGTTTTTAGGTAATCACTGCTCTCAAAGAGTGTAAAATCCAGATAGCACAAAAAAAATAACAAATGACCGTTCCACAGGTCGTAGGAATAAAACTCCCAAATGTGCAAAAAAACCCAAAATAACACCACGCTGGCCACCAAAATGTAACGTGTGGGTTCGGTATGTGGTGGTAGATCACCTCTTTATGTTAATATAATAGCAGAATGGAGACAGAAGACTTTCTCATGCGGGCACTTTTACTGAAACCGTCACAACATACAAACACTTCCTTCAACTGCCTTTCAGTGGACTCCAATAACCAATCAAGAAGGTTAGACTGAGATAAACGTGAGTGAATCTGAGAGGCAAATTCAGCAGTAATATCCCTCACTGTATTTAAATATCGTCAAACACTTAAATATGTAAATAATTAACTGACTAAACATTGTATAATATACTTTAGTAAATTTAACTCATATATAAATCCATATTCAATTCTAAGCATTACAACTTTCCAATATGAAAATTATGACTCCACTTCTAAACCTTACACTTGTAAAGGATGTCAAAGTATTGCTTGATCTTTACGTGTTACGCTACGTGTTTCGAACGCGCACAAAGAAAAGGGTTCACTCAGTGAGAACACCGTGACAAACTTGTTGGCTGTTCCGTAACATCTATACTACCTGATTTGTTGCAGAAAATTCACATTTCAGTCTCGGCGTCACTTTATGCGTTGTCCGTATCAACACAATCGTGTCCTGTTACTTGTGACCCTTGTGTTTTCTTATTTCAAAAACTCACTTTGGCGTTAATTTAGAATTGTAAACGTTATATACAGGGTTTATGCATTTCAAAAGCACATCTGAATGACTCTGTTGTCCAGACGTTTGTACATAATTGTGGCATAATACATTTGCTATAACAAATGCGATGTTAAACGGGTTTTAATGAAAACATGGTTCTGTGTCGTCAAGATGCTAGCCGATGTTCTCTGGTGATGAATAGAGTATATTATCGACATGTGGCTTTCGACGGTATTGTGCATTTACTTTGTCTTTGTTAATACTGAATGAAATGTAAATGTCACATTGTAGGATCGAATAATGCTTGTATCAGTCACTTGCGTTCAATAGGTCTATTTAAACATTAATAACTTTGTCCTATAGTCGAAACGTTTCACAGTATGCCTACATGATACTGTGTGAAACCTTTTCCCTTTGCGACTTACGTTCAGTCTGCGATATTGCAATATACATACTTACAATTTATTTGTATATAAACACATTTGTTTTACTCACTGTTTGTTTGGTCTGTAATATATTCACAAACAGAAAATATCGATTATATTAATATTATTTCTATATATATTTTATAGCTATATTTTCTGTTTGGGTATACATTGCACAAAAGCAGTCGATTGGAGCCGATATCGTCTTGTTCATATGAAAATACAATTTCAATACAAATACAATTACATCTTCTGCTTCATTTATGGAATTATGGTAGGCGTAATTGTACAGTTGCAAATAATGAAACGTGATTCTCCAGGCAAACAACGTTGCTAACTACTTTATGCTAATTATGAATTCGGTTTTGATGTATGATTAGAAAAATCCACACCACAACTGAGAATCCTTTCACATAGCTAAAAAACAATGGTATTGCCATAGCGACGGCCGTAAAACACCAATATGTTGTGATCGTGTGGTTTTTCTGTCACAACATTCTTCATTGGCAGGCTTCCTTCATACATTTGGTTTTACCAATACTGATAAAAAATAAAATAAAATAAAGAACAGGGAAAAAAAAAACTATCCCAAACAGAAGTGTTGGCCATTTTAAAGAGACACATTTAAAGAACACACAAACACTACTAGGCTAGACTAGTCATCATTTGTTAACTGCACAATTGTCAGATGGTAGTCATTTTTGGCAGAACTCTTTACTATCGGCCAATTGTTTACATATCAAACATAACAAAAAATACAAAGCAGGTATAAGTATACTTTTATGTCAATGCTTTAATTTGTTACCAATTACATTTTATAATAAGCAAGATACAGACAAAGAAAACTGGTTCATAATAAGGAAAGGAGTGTGACAATGGTGACTCCAAAAAAAAAACAGGAAACACCAAGCAGACAAAGGAATTCGTCATCGATGAGAGGGTCACCAACACAGTTCCAATGAACCACAGGTTCACAAGTGCTACATGGAATCTGAAGGAAACATTAATGAGAGATATGTTGTTCCTGTAGGGCCTATATATTTATACACACGTGGAACAACATCTATCAATTATCATTTCTTATTAATGGTGCGGAAAGCTTCCATAGTAACTCAAAGGCCATGTTAGATTGTTGTTGATTCAAAGGCAGCAATGTTATGTGTTCATTTCATCAAAGCCTTGATGTAAAGCTTTTACACACGACCCAGTACCACTTTTCCCATATGCAGAATATGCGGTCTGTGTTGGGCACTCTAACTAAGGGGGCACCATCAACACCCATATGGGCCTATCACACTCCAACACCCCCAAAAAGCAGGTTCGGCTGTAACTTCAGGTATTGGACTCATTCACTTTTAGATAGTATGTTGTAAAGCTGCACACATTTTAAATAGCCAACAAAACAATTTAGGTAAGGCTTACAGTGAGGGTGAAAAGGGAAAGGGGAAAACTAAAATAGGGATTTCGTTATTGTCTGCAGGTATAAGTGAAACATGACAATAATGCAGTTTTATAAAGCCTTAAATTGCTTTTTATTTCGACACACATTGCGCTTTCATTGAGTCATGATCAATTGGAAACTTGTGTTTGACTGGACTGATTCCATTTTGAGAGGGGTTTGCTATATTTGATAGTTTGCTTACAGAATAGTCCCCCCCCACCCCCTCCTCCCTCCCTTTATTTAAAACAATATAATAATGTTTTGGCTGGATAAAATAAGGATTGTGCTAACTGTATTGCTGGTGTGTTCGGTAAAGAAAACAAAGTAGGCTGTTTGACATAAATGGAGTGTATAAAGAAAATGTTCTTTTAATTAATAATCGCTTTTTTTAGCAATTGTACCAACATTTTTTATTGTTTACTAACAGTAATAGTAGTATTTGATCCTGGAGAATAAATTAGGACATTCCAAAAACCTGCTATAATCACTTGTCATAGCTGACAAAGAGTTAAATAACATTTCCCAATGTAATCTTTATAAGGCAGCTCAATGTGTCGTTTACATTTCATTCAGTATTACAACGACAAGTAACGAAGTCACATTGTTTTAAATAATTTTAGGCGAAAAATAACGTGAAAGCAACATGTAACGTTTTATATTCATCACCTGAGACATCATGCTAGTCTGACGACAAGATATGTTTTCATTTACTTAACCAATTTAACCATAGAAGTTGTTATACAACTGTAGTAGACACAAATGTACCATCTCGTCTGACAACAGAGTGCTTGTAATATGCTTTTGAAATCATAAAAACCCATGCAGTTCTACATTTTCTGAATAACGCCATGGTGAGTTTTTGTAATAGGAATACACAGAAGGTCACAGTTAACACAGGCCACATTGTTATGATTCAGACAGCTGCATTTACGTGACAATAGAGAATGAAATCGTTTGAATTGATTCCAACGTTCTTTAAGTTCCATATACTGTAGTGAGTTAGCTCAACATTTTAAACACGGTGTTTTCACGACGTGATATCTTTTCTGCGCGCGTCGAAAACCCGTGGAAAGATGATTTTTTTTCCCCTTCTTTTTTTGTTTTACATCATAGCAATACTTTGTCCATCTTCAAGAATGCGAAAGGCAAGTATCAAGAAGTCTGCGTTTATTAGAAGCTTAATGATCGCGGTCCAGTTTGTGCTTTCAGAATCGGACGAATTCTTGCTCCACACATAGCAGCGGATGATTTGAACAGGAAGTTGGGACCAGTTAACACGCGTACCAGATAAACCGTACAGAGGGAAACGTAAAATTCTAGCAGGGATGGTATCTTAACTGGGGACACCCAAAAGGCACGAATCCCAGGAATGACACAACTAAGCGACAGAGCAGTCCGTTAAAGACGCAATTATGACGAAGTAGTATCTCCAAATAGCCTTGTACTTTTTTCTTACAAAAATACAGTTAAAAACCTTTAGGGCATAGTTAAGTAAGCGAATTGGGACGCAGAATTTGTGACTCGCTTGTTGTTCAACGGTGCCAGGCTTAATCAATCTTTCCGAAATGATTCCAAAGGGAAACGCTTCCTTTGGGTCCGGTTGGTTCGGGGGGTCGGAAGTCTGGTTACGAAGTTCATCGCGGTTAACATCGTTTCTTATATAAGGTCGACTACAACATTTATGATAAAGAAGGACGCTCTGTTTGATTTGGTTTTAATGGGCATCTGTGACGCTGTTGATTTATGCACAACCGGGACCAGTTGTATTCCTCTGTAATACCTAGATAAGGTTTCAAACTAAAGGTACGCAGAAAACAATTAATTAATTGCTACCTATAAATATGCAACTTAGTACAGTGGGTTGTTTTAATTAAACATCTTGATTTCCCACAAATTGCTTTCTGTGGTTTGTATGTTGGCTTCACGTAGGATTTAGACTAGTGAACTGATTTACGCACGTTATGATTACAATTTTTGCTGACACAAGTATTTTATATAAATATATATTTAATGATTTCATGATTTAAAGTCACCATTAAATCAAAATCGTCTTTCTTATTTTTATGAGAATATTGCAGTATTATTCAAAAGATTGTTCTCTGCACACTTCACATTTTTCTATTAACGTACCTTCAGAATCTTTAATCAATAATAATAATTCCCCTTCCACAATCTAGGCATGAAGTGGTGGGGCAGGTTTTTTTTTTGTTTTTATCTTCAGACAGGAACAAGGACGTGAAATGTAAATGAGTGAGCTTTTAATTTACATGACCAATAATAAATTTAAATTGAAAAAATACCACCTGATGGATTTAGGTTTTTTCTAATAAACCTTCTGGATTCTTGCCTTGATATACTGAGGACTCATGTTATGGGTTTGTTGATTTTTAAATTCCTTATTAAAAATGCACTGAAATAAGAAAAAAAATATTAATACAGCCTGCTAGGAGAGAGGGCAATTTTTTATGGGCATTCTTTTTTTTAAGGTCTGATATATAACTTAAAGAAATAACCTTAAATAAACACATTTTTTGTTTTTGCAACAGTGACTCTAAATATTCAGGAGAGTCCATATTTTTAAAATAGTCTGACACTTTAAATGGGCATTAGTATAGAATGACTGAAGTGTGGTATGGTATTGGCTAATTGGAAATAGTACACTAAAAAAAATACTTTGGGTTTCTGAGATCCTCCAAACTCTCTAAAGTGGACATAATATTTGGTTATGTCTATGAAGATTTGTTATATAGTATAATAATTATAACTAACATACAAGGACACTATATTCGTTCCCTCCTAGTTATCCCTCTAAGTTTTGAGTGCTACCCAGCAAGATAAAAAATTTTTTTTTTGGCGTTTTTTTTTTGTTTTTAAAAAAAAAAAAAAAGGGGGACGGAGGGGGGGGCGGTCTAATAGCCATTCCAAACACAGCCCAGACGTTCTAGGTAAGACAAGGCAAATTTGGGAGTCAAAATTGTTTTACAGTCTAAACCATAGCTCAAGAATAGACTAGTCCATAATTAAGATTACAAATGAAAACACTGGGCTCTAAAAACAAGGGTTAAATCAACCCAATTTGGCCTTCCCACTTTAATTTTTTGCTTGGCGTCTCACTAGATGGCAAATATACATATTGGATATAAGGGAAGGGAAACGAGCTAGGATTATTTTATGTTTGTTTTTCGTTATCGTGAATAACAAGTGGCAAACTCGAGAAAAAAACGTTTTCAAGGCTTTAAAGTTTAGTATCCCTTGGCAAGCAGAACGAGGTATGGTTAGTTTGTTTTACATGTATTTCTTTGGTACGATTTGTTAATTTATTTGCATTTGTTATCTGTGTAGTGAGTGATCTGTTATTGTTTTTTTGTTTTCTTTGTAGTTTTACGGTGCCATCGTGCTGTGGTGCGATTGTTATGGGCAATGAAGTCAATGTGTAAACAGTGTTGTGATTCATGGAGAACATTTGCAACATAGAAATGTTACAACGAAGACTTCATCAATGATGTTTATTTTTGTTATCTTTGTACTAATAATTTGAAGACACCGTAAAACTCTTGCCTATTTTATGAAATAGCTGATAGGGCTGTACACAAGGGCTGGGTAGTAGTGGGACAGAACACATTAATTTTATTTAATCCTTGATGATGGTTGATTTAACAAAGACCGTCTACGGAAAAGCATTGGCCATCCCTTTAAGTCCTATTGTACGAATTTTGTGGTTGTAGTTCCACCTGTGTTTCCACTGGGGGTGATCGTCGAGAGTAAAATGAATTGGGAAAGTCTATGGGGGCTAGACGGCTAATTTTGTCTCTTTACCCGATTGGCCGTTGAGAAATCTAGATTAGAATGTAGGTTTTGCAGTTCTACATGGGTTATATTGTCGAAAGTTGGAATGAACGAGTACTTTTGTCTTTTCGATTTCTTACAGGTTGGTGTAGTTGTTGCCCATTTACATGCTAGCATTCTGCGAATGAAACGTGATTGGGTTCAGTGAAGGGACTTGATTACAACAGAGACACCGCTTGATGGCTCGGGGATCCGATAAGCGGGACTAGAATGTTAAGGCGGACTTAATCATCTTCTAGCATGTGTATTTTCCTGTGTCGCTGTGTTGTGGATCCTCGAGAGAAAAGAAAGTTGCAGAGCGCTGAAAGCACCAAAGTGACTGAAGGATTGCGTAAAGCAGTATTTCTGGTGTATGATGTGTATGTCGTTCATTGACATTTTTAAAGGGACTTTTTAAAGCAAATAGTGACTCTAAAAATCTTAAATAAAATCTAAACACCTGCAATGTGTATTTCACTTTGCATTCTTCCATTGCTGAATACTACATTTCAACATTACTAGACATATTATATCTGAGACAAAGTGGATTTTGAGTGGTTGTAGCTTCCATAGTCATCCATGTCATTCTGCTTACACTGTCCTGGGAGCACCCTCACCAATATTGGATACAGAGTGGAACGCATACCGTCATGAAACCGGTACGTGTAATGAGTGGGGACTGTTCTCCCATTCTTAGACCATCATCTGATGAACCTGTGTCTGCAGGGGTGTGGGTGATCACATAGATGGGAATGTCTTTCACCATGGGCGGAGTGTAGTAATCCCGTCCTCCTGTATTTGTTGTAGGATATATAAGGGATGTGTTGTTTGTGGCACACTTGTCTTAGTCTTTGTATTGTCCCTGTGAGGTCATCAATGGTCGCAGCTGTTTATGTGAGGTGTATTGGGGTGAACTCGTTGCTTCTCGTACTGTGCAGGCTGTTTGATGTGAATTTCTGCGTTTTAGGCTAGATTGTAGCTGGCTTTCCCGTCTGCTGTTTGCTGGCTGCCCACTCCTCTCCAGGTATGTAATCCTTTGTTTATAACAAGAAGCAATTGACCACGGTTGGCTACTTATGAATGTTTTGTCCTCGGTGGCATTGATCGCACGTCATTATATGGTTCTGGACTGAGCACTATATGTTTATGGTGTGCGGATACGACAACGGTTCGTGTGCAGGATCATCCATGGTATGTAGATTATAGTTTGTGTATTAGTAATGTGTTTTCTCTCTTTTTAATGTAGTTTTCTTTATGTCTGCAGGTCTCCACTGCATAACTGAGGGTCTCTTGGGCTATTTGTGGGAAATGGAGCATCAACATGTACATCATTGAACGCGTAAATTGCGACTGCGTTGCTGTCTTGGCTCGGCCTTATCACGATGCAACTTACGTACTGTGATTTTGGTTGACATTCTCATCTCCCGACTGTGAGACTTATTAGGATTTAGGTGGCGTAGTGCTCTAATCTGGTTTATATCTTTCCTAACAACAGCACTTTGTTCTGTTAAAATTGGGAATTTTACTTCATAATTAGCAAAGTTACCTGTGGGTACCACACGGGATCTGTTTATTGCACCTCTCTTCTTCCTGTTATTTACTTCCCTTGGGATCCATTTCAGAAAACATAAAAGTAGCCTTCCATTGTTCGCGATGACATGCAAATTTATCTGCCATTTATCTGCCGTTGACCAGTGGTTAATGGAGAATGCTTGTAGTTAAAAAGTCTCAGAGTGTGTGTTTCAATGATGTAAAGCATGGCTCCAAAAAAAGTTTCCTTTTTTTAACTCGTTAAATCAGAAGCTATTGTTTTTGGTCCCTCCAGAACCACAGACATACATTTACTAACTTTGATCCTTTTTAAACCTTACTATTCAGCAAAAAGTTCGTAACTTAGGTGTGAAATTGATAACAACTTGAAATATGATAGGGCAAATTGCCTTGGTTGTGGGCTCTAGTTTCTTTCACCTTCGCTCATTTCCAAAATAAAATCCTGTCTATCTATGCCTCTCTAGAAGTTGCTATTCACGCCTTTATTACATCCAGGCTAGATTTTAGCAACTCTCTGTACTGTGGGGTTTCTAAGAGACAAATCTCTTGTTTTACAAGTTGTTCAGAATGCAGCAGCATGCTTTTGAAGGGTGGAAAAATTTGATTCTGCGACACAGCTTCTGAGATCCTTCACGGTACCTTGTTCTATATAGAATTGACGATACAATTTTACTACTAGTCTACAAATTCCTGAAATCATGCACCAAATTATTTATCGGATTTAATTCACGCATATACTTCAAATCGAGGAATTTGAGATCAGAAAATCAAATCCTCCTCCTTATTCCTAGACCCGCTTGAAAAAGTGGGGAAATAGAGCTTTTGAAGTGGTGGGCCGCACTCTTATGGGAATAATCTCCCTTATTCAACTTTAAATATGGCTTCCACTCTGAGTTTAAAACAGCGCTTTAAAAACTCATTTGTTTGGATTAGCTTTTAATATGTATTTACCTTTCAAAAACAAATATTTTATATATATAATTTTTTTTTATTTTGTTATTTCTTAATGACCATATTTGGACTGAGATTGGTATGTGTTGGTTTTGCAATGTGTTATTGTATTGAGATTATTGTACAGCACTTTGGGGGCCAAGCCGGTAGTAAGGTGCTCTAGAAATAAAACAAACTTGAACTTGGAACATTGCTATTTTAGGATTTTGCATGGCTTTGCAGGATGGCGTGACCGTCTCTTGGCCACCGCCCATTCTGAATTCCATAGGGTTAAAAACTTGTAATCAGCATTTGTGTGTATCCATTTGAGTACCGTACGGTACTTATGTTTGATTATCTTGGTTTCTTTTTCTTCCGTGTCTCTCACCGAGCACTGTAAACCAGTTGTGAACTTGGTTTATTTAAATGTTAATGTTTTGGTTATTTGAAGTTTTACTTTGTGTTAAGTGGTTTTAAATTCTTGAGTTATTGGATTTGTGACGTTGTTGTTTCAAACTTATTTGTGGGTGGTATTGTACCTTCTAAACGTTTTTTGTTTTTTTTGCATCTTCTGTGGCGAGAAGAGAAAGTGCTAGAGTCTAATATTATGCCTACGCCACTGGGAATTCTTAACCCAGCAATACAAGCCAAACAAATAGGATGCACGCTATTATCCTGTAATAGGACAGGAGACGTGGGATAATAAATATGCATTATTGATGTCACAATAGTAATAATTAATCAAGACAAAGACAATAACAGGAAAATGTTAAAAATTAATACTACAACATCGAGGTCTAATATAATGAACTAGGCCACCTGGAATCTTTAACCCAGGATACATAAAAACAAAATAGGATGCACCAGATTATTCCTGTAATAGGACAGGAAGACGTGGATAATAAGTATTGCTTTATTGAGGTCACAATAGTAATAAATAAATCAAGCAAAGACTATACAGGAAAAATGTTAAAAATAATCTCAACAACAAGTAGCACAAATCTCGCAACATCAATACCAATAACTAAACAAAGGCCATTCAATTAGTCAGATGGCAGGATGAGTGTGGGCCAGCAGGGGGAGGAGATCTCATTGAGCATCCACAAACACTCAGTAAGGGCACACGATTTTATAAACATTTCATTTATACAATTTTAACACTACGTTTTCAACTTAAATTGTTTTATAATCATTTTGTTTATACATTTATAAAGATCAGTATGTTTTTCAACTCTACTTTCATTTGAATAATATTTTAAACGATCAACCTTAGTTAAATTATTTTATAACCATTTCATTTACACCATTTTAACTATACGTTTTCAACTGTAGTTAAATTATTTTATAAACATTTCATTTATACATTTATAAAGATCAGTATGTTTTTCAACTCTACTTTCATTTGAATAATATTTTAAACGATAGACCCTGTTTATGTAACATTGTTTCAGATATCAGAGCAGACATGGAGAGGTAGGCAAGAACCCCCGTGACACACTTGGAGAGGTAGGGGGAGCGTCTGTGACACACATGCAGAGGGAGGAGAGGGACATCCTGTGACACTGACTTTTTTCCTCTCACATTACACAGGAAACCACAATGGCCTCTGGAATGCCGGTGATACATGTTCTATAACAACCGCTTCAAACTTTCTACCATAAAAACGCACAATGCTTATGTCAAAACACTTGATTGATCAGATAGCTCGACACCACAACCCTTATCAATAGAGGCCAGATGGTCAAAACATTTCATTGATCTGATAGTCGGGGGCAACTGCTTGACCCTTAACAATAGAGGCCGGATGCACAACCTGTCAAAACACATAATCGATTGGATGGGTGGGGTCAATAGGTCAATCCTTATCCATAGAGACCGGATGCACACCCGGAAAAGGCGGGACCGGAAAAGGTCAAAGGTCAACCGGAAGTCATCAATCATTTTGACACATGGTGTCCGGTAATAACTACTTATATGTGTACCGATTTTCAGATTAATTCATGCAAGCGTGTTTGATATATGGACATGTTTTCGAATCCCGTTCCAGGGGGCGCTGTCGAGCCCCCCTGCCACACCCGGGTACCATCTTCAGCCCGGCCCTGATGGCCGCGGGTTCTGTGCAAAGTTTCAAGACTTTTCGAGCACGTTAAGGGTCCCAAAAGTGCCCAAAAGGTAATAAAATAATAATAATAAATAATAATCCTAAGGAAAACAATAGGGCCTTCGCCTTTTCAAGGCTTGGGCCCTAAATATAGCTGCGAGCAGCGATTGCGGGCCAAAGCCGGTGGCACCACAACCCTTTAGGGTTATTGTGCACGACGTGCAAAAACGTAACCCCGCTTTGACTATTGAAAAGAAGTGTGCTGTAGAGCTTGCATCAGTGTGGGCTCTGCAAAAGTGCGCATCCAGGGCACATATCAACCACAAAGTATGCGTGAGCAACCTTCTGAAACCTAAAATGTAGACACATGAAATAAGTAGACAAGACCGAAAATTCATATTAAGTGTGCCATTTGGGACAGGGCCTATGATCGTGAACCACAATAGCCACATAACTTAGTTAATTTTACCTACAGTTACAAAACTCTGCGTGTATATTGTTCCCGTCAAGCCGAACAACTTTCTAATTTATTGTCATTAGCTCAGACCAACAGAAAGTCAGATATTGTAGTTTGAATGTGGATTCTGAGAATTTTCTCTCCCTCTCTCTGACAGAGAGAATGCACCCTGCCATTCTGTATGTGTGTGTGTGTGTGTGTGTCTGTGTGAGGAGGGGGAGGGGGAGGGGGTATCTTCGGGTGATAGTTTAAACACAAAGTCATTCATGGGGCCATACTGCCCTCTTGTGTCCAAAATTGTATTTATACGCACTTTTATTCATTTATTACCTGTATTGCACACACACAGTTCGATCGCACCCGCGCCTCTCTCTCTCTCTCTCTCTCTCTCTCTCTCTCTCTCTCTCTCTCTCACACACACACACACACACACACACACACACACACACACAGTTCGTTCGCTCCCGCGCCTCTCTCTCTGTCTCACGCACACACAGTTTGATCGCGCCCGCGCCTCTCTCTCTCCCACACACGCACACACACACACAGTTCGATCGCGCCCGCGCCTCCATCTCTCTCTCTATGTGCTATATTAGATCAATGTTTTCCTTAAAAATTGTATGCACACTACATTTATTCTCATCAGATTTATAAATTATTGTATAAAATAATACTACCATTAAAAAAAAACACATTTGATTTTCTATTTTAATCAATGTAGAATGTGTAACTTAAAAATAAACAGATTAGTGCTCTGTTTGAGGACAAGAAATTAAAACCAATGCAATATGATGAATGTCCAAAAGATGGCACTCACAGACTGTTTTTAAACGAGGTTGGATAAATATTTTTTGCTTTTAAACTGTGTGTGTGGGTGTTGGTGTGTGTGGGTGAGATTTTGGTTGGGGGACAGTTGTAGGTTACAGTTTGAGTTTATAGTCTGACAAAAGCACTTTGTGTTTTATTGTGAGTGTACATAAATATAAGTAAACACTTTGCAGTTTGAATTTACGTCCTCGAAGTTGTTCGCCCCGATGAGATCTATAAGTGTACCGAGATTCAGATTATTACATGCAAGCGTGTTTGATATATGGACAAGTGTTCAAACACCGTTCCAGGGGGCGCTGTCGAGCCCCCCTGCCACGCCCGGGTACCATCTTCAGCCCGGCCATGATGGCCGCGGGTTCTGACCCGTGTGCAAAGTTTCAAGAGTTTTCGAGCACGTTAAGGCCCCTAAAAGTGCCCAAAAGGTAGTAAAATAATAATAAAGAATAATAATAATAATAAATATAGCTGCGAGCAGCGATTGCGGGCCCAAGCCGGTGGCACCGCCACCCCGGTGCCTTTAGGGTTCTTGTGCACGACGTGCAAAAACTTAACCCCGCTTTGACTGTTGAAAAGAAGTGTGCTGTAGAGCTTGCATCAGTGTGGCCTCTGCAAAAGTGTACATCGAGGGCACATATCAACCACAAAGTATGCGTGAGCAACCTTCTGAAACCTAAAATGAAAAATGAGACAGCCTATGGTCTCATTGATTTAACAGACACATGAAATAAGTACACAAGACCGAAAATGCATATGAAGTGTGCCATTTGGGGACAGGGCCTATGATCGTGAACCACAATAGCCACATATATGAGATCATTTAAATTTAGAATAATGTTTAGGTCAATATGTTTTGCAGCACTTAAATGTCTAAATCCAGAAGCCCAGTATTTATCTGGAGGTCTTTGTCCTTTGCCTGTCAACCTGGTTTGTCTCTGCCTTTTCTGTTCTGTCCTGTTTGCCATTGTTCACCCTGCCTGTCTTGACCATTCTTAATAAAAAGCTGCAAATGGATTCCCCTGGCCTGACCCTGCCTCGATACAACACATATGCTGCATCCGCTCGCTATCTGCCGAACGGCTCTGGTAGTTCCACTTCAGCACTGATGATGTTGTAGGAATAGTGCGCTCTGGTTGGTCTGGATTATTTGGGAATTTTTATTTTATACAGAAATAAGTTATTAATAATTCATATATATATAAAGACACAGAGAATATTACTTACCTTACCTGATTAGAACAATGAAAAAATAAAAAATAAAATAACTAGGGAATCACTAAACCGAGAGAATTTTTCTTATTTGATGATACACTCAAAATATTACACGAGCAATCCTTTAAATTGAATGATATTCAGAACAGAACAAGAATTTTTAAAAAACTATAAACAAAAAGTAACCGATATAATGTAAAGCGAAAGTGAAAGTAAGTGGTGTTTGTCTCACGTAACTCTCTCATTAGAATCAAACTGTTTCAACATTTGCGATGTATTTGGATGCTAAACTATTCTTTATTATAGGCTTCGTACTTCACTCACGTTCCAATATGTGTGTGAGTGTGTGTGTGTGTGTGTGTGTGTGGTGTGTGTGGTTTGTGTGTGTGGGTGAGGTGCGGGTGCGATTGAACTGTTATACATAAAAACATACTCCGTCATTTTGTTCATAGAGGACATAAATTCAAACTGCAAAGTGTTTACTTATATTTATGTACACTCACAATAAAACGCAACAAAGTGCTTTTGTAAAACTATAAACTCAAACTGTAACCTACAACTGTCCCCCAACCAAAATATCACCACACACACCCACACACACAGTTTAAAAGCAAAAAATATTTATCCAACCTCATTTAAAAACAGTCTGTGAGTGCCATCTTTTGGACATTCATCATATTGCATTGGTTTTAATTTCTTGTCCTCAAACAGAGCACTAATCTGTTTATTTTTAAGTTACACATTCTACATAGATTAAAATAGAAAATCAAACGTGTTTTTTTAATGGTAGTATTATTTTATACAATAAATTATAATTCTGATGAGAATAAAGTTAGTGTGGATAAAATTAAGGAAAACATATTGATCTAATGTACCACATTAGAGAGAGAGAGAGAGAGAGAGAGAGAGAGAGAGAGAGAGAGAGAGAGAGAGGCGCGGGCGCGATTGAACTGTGTGTGTGTGTGTGCATGTGTGTGTGAGAGAGAGAGGCGCGGGGCGCGATCGAACTGTGTGTGTGTGCGTGTGGGAGAGAGAGAGGCGCGTGCGCGATCGAACTGTGTGTGAGTGAGACAGAGAGAGAGGCGCTGGCGCGATCGGACTGTGTGTGTGAGAGAGAGAGAGAGAGAGAGAGAGAGAGAGAGAGAGAGAGAGAGAGAGAGAGAGAGAGAGAGAGAGAGAGAGAGAGAGAGAGAGAGAGAGAGAGACTCGGGCACGATCGAACTGTGTGTGTGTGTGTGTGTGTGTGTGCGCGCGCTTGTGAGAGAGAGAGAGAGGCGCGGGTGCGATCGAACTTTGTGTTCAGGTAATACATGAATAAAAGTGCGTATAAATACAATTTTGGACACAAGAGGGCAGTATCGCCCTATGAATGACTTTGTGTTTAAACTATCACCCGAAGATACCCCCCTCCCCCTCCTCACACAGACATACAGAATGGCAGGGTGCATTCTCTCTGTCAGAGAGAGGGAGAGAAAATTCTCAGAATCCACATTCAAGCCACAATATCTGACTTTCTGTTGGTTGGAGCTAAAGGATGTAAATTAGAAAGTTGTTCGGCTTGATGAGAACAATATATACGCCAAGTTTTGTAACTGTAGGTAAAATTAACTAAGTTATAACACACTTTATGTGTCCTTTTTTAGTCATAAATTCATTTCCTCGCCACGGCCAAACCGTTCGAGATATCAAAAATCCGTCCGCAATTTAGCATTCTCAAAGTCTTGACTTCATGTACACCGAGTTTGGCGATAATTGAATGAATTGCCAAGGAGGAGTACTTTAAATTCCACAGCAAACGTTTTCCAAACAACCCAAAATAGCCGACTTCCTGTTGGGCTGGCGTAAAACTTGACGGGGGGAAAAATGTTCGGCCCGATGAGATCTATATGTGTACTGAGTTTCATATTAATTGATGCAAGCGTGTTTGATATATGGACCAAATAGTCGGATCCCGTTCAAGGGGGCGCTGTACATAACCAAATCTATCAAATTAAGGTTTTACCACTGATGGATCTGTGTAAAAGTAATTTATCATCTATAAGCTATAGCTGTGGAACAAGTTGTCCAACACATTTAAACATGTAACTGTTGAAATGAACACAAAACTCCCTCGTGTGCTAAAGTAAACTGGCTTTTCGCTTCGGAGCCAAGAGTTTCTCTTCACTCCACAAGCCATCTCTGAACTGTCAGCTTCACGAACGAGTTCCTCTGGTGTTGGTGTGACGGCGATCTCCAGCGAGCGCGTGCTTCCTTCTTATCTGTGCAGTGGTTTGCCAGAGAGTGCGTGTCTCCCCGGGCGCTTCAACACAGAGTGTTTCTCTCTTAAAAGAGCTTGCACGCGGCACGTCTTTTTAAAGATGCCTCGCCCGTGCACTTCTGGTTGCGGCAGGCTGGTGTCTGACTCTGATGGGCACGAGCGCTGTCTAGTGTGTTTGGGCATGGATCACGCTAGAGCAGCGCTCGTGGATGAGTCATGTTCTCTCTGCGGGAACATGACCATCGCGTCACTTAGGTCGAGACTCAATGAACTCGCAAGAGTGAGAGTCCCCTCATCCACACCCCGATCTAGCGCTCCCCCGAGGAGTGCTACTTCGGCTGGTGGCCAGGGTGACCTGAGGGTTACGGTCTGGAACAAGGCGCCGACTATGTGTCCGCGACCCCAGCCCCCCTCCTGTGAGACGGTGCCCGCTAGTGAACCTCCGATTCCCGCGGGTCTACCTTCGGGTGGCTCGCGAGTTTCGGTTGAAGCTACAGAGGAAGATGCTATGTCTGTAGCAGCATCACAAGGTGGGCTTGATTCTTCCGGAAGTGAAGATTCAGCGCAGCTGCCACCTTCCGGTGTGCATATGGCTGTGCCTGAGTCGGATCCGGAAATGACGGCCATGCTTTCCCGGGCAGCCGCCACCCTGTCCTGAGCGCTCGCGGCTGGACAATTGGTTTTTGGGTAAGGCTGCCGACTCACGTGGTCCACGGCAAACCCCAATACCTTTCTTCCCGGATGTGCATGATGAGATCTCGAAGTCCTGGAAGACCCCCCTGTCTTCCCGGGACCGCTCGCTGGTCTCATCCGCCTTTCCTCCCCTCGATGAGGCGGCTGCCCGTGGGTACACTGGGCTTCCTCTGGTTGAAAGCTCTGTTGTGATGCAACTGTGTCCTCAGAGTGCTTCTTCTCTGGGCGAGCCTAAGCACCCATCCAAGGCCTGTAGATTTTCGTCGTCTATGGCGGCGAAGTCTTACAGAGCGGTGGGACAGGCAGCCACCTCTCTGCATGCTATGGCCACTCTGCAGGTCTACCAGGCCCAGATGCTCAGAGACATGCACGAGGGCAGGACAGACCCAGGGCTCTTCAATGAGCTGCGTGCCGCAACCGACCTCGCTCTCCGGGCGACGAAGGTAGCCGCGCGCTCCCTGGGTCTGGTGATGTCCACTGCGGTGGTCCAGGAGAGACACCTGTGGCTGAACCTGGCTGACATGCGGGATACCGAGCGGACACGTCTGCTCGACGCACCCCTGTCCCAGGCCGGCCTCTTCGGCGGCGCAGTTGAGGACTTCGCCCAACAGTTCTCAACTGCACAGAAAAAGACAGAGGCAATCAAACACATTCTGCCCCGCCGACCCGCTGCTGCCTCGACGTCGGCCGGGCAGACGCCTCAGCCTGTTTCCCGCCGAGGGCGCCCTCCTAAGGCTCCCGCCCCTCCCGCTCGGCCAAAGCAGCAGCCTTCACCCAGGCCCAGTCGCGGAGGAAGCCGTAGGAAGGCGCCACAGCCCTCTCCAGCCCCGCCCCCCGCCAAGCGCCGGGCCAAGCGGCGCTCCTGAGACGGGCTGCTCAGGGACGATGGTTGTTTCTCAGGAGATGGTAGCAGGACCACTCCTTCCCCTAGAATGTAATTCTTAGAATCTTTTGTTCTCCACTCCCCGCTGCTCACCCACGGGTGGGCAGCACCCTAATGTGGTTAAAGAAAGAAACAACCCCCTCGTCCCTGAGCACACAGAGTTCTCGGACGACACAGAGCGCCGCCCACGAGCCGTGCTCTCCTCGTCCCCCTCTGTCCCAGAGTCGGTTGACACGGCGTGCCGTCCACAGACCGTTTCGTCCCTGTCCCACTCTGTCGCCAGACCCCTGGCAGAGCAGGCCCCCGTGGAACGCTGGTCCTTCCCTGGCCTCCTCTGTCAGGGCACGGATGTTAACTGCGCCCCCACACCGGATCGCTATGCCGTCCACGTCCGGGCCAGTTACTCCGCTTCGCTGCCCCTCCGGGGGGACGCCTGTGGTTTGCATGACCCCGGTGGTACAGTTCCTGGGAGCCTGGCTAGAGCTTCCCCGTCTGTCCCGCTGGGTCGCCCGCACCATCAGGTTCGGCTATGCGATTCAGTTCGCAAGGTCTCCTCCCCGTTACAGGGGAGTCCGCTCCACTTTGGTCGGTGGCAATGCCCCCATCATGAGAGCAGAGATTGCCACCCTGCTGGCGAAGGGTGCAATCGAGACTGTCCCTCCAGCCGAGATGAGGTCCGGCTTCTACAGCCCTTACTTCATTGTCCCCAAGAAAACCGGTGGGTTAAGACCAATCCTGGACCTGCGCGTACTGAATCGCTCCCTTCACAGGATGCCGTTCAAGATGCTCACCGCCAAACGCATTTTCGAATGTGTTCGGCCCCAGGATTGGTTTGCAGCGATCGACCTGAAGGACGCCTACTTTCATGTCTCCATTCTTCCTCGACACAGACCGTTCCTCCGGTTTGCTTTCGAGGGGCAGGCATACCAGTACGCGGTTCTCCCTTTCGGGCTAGCCCTGTCTCCTCGCGTCTTCACGAAGGTCGTCGAGGCAGCCCTTGTTCCCCTTCGGGTTCACGGGGTTCGCATCCTGAACTATCTCGACGACTGGCTGATCCTAGCTCACTCTCGAGATCAGGTTTGCGAACACAGGGACCTTGTGCTCCGGCACCTAGCTCGTCTGGGCCTTCGGGTCAACTGGGAGAAGAGCAAACTTTGCCCCGTGCAGAGGATCTCTTTTCTCGGTATGGACATCGAGTCGGTCGCCATGGCGCGCGCAGTCACTGCTGACTTGTCTGAGACAAATTCAGGGCAAGAGTTCGGTTCCACTGAAACATTTTCAGAGGCTCCTGGGGCATATGGCATCTGCAGCCGCGGTGACGCCGCTCGGATTGCTTCATATGAGACCGCTTCAGCTTTAGCTTCGCGACCGAGTCCCGAGGTGGGCATGGCAACAAGGCACGCTCCGAGTACCAGTTACTCCGACCTGCCGTCAGACCTTCACCCCGTGGTCGAACCTCCGTTTTCTCAGGGCTGGTGTCCCCCTGGAACGAGTTTCCCGGCATGTTGTTGTCTCAACAGATGCCTCCACCACGGGCTGGGGCGCCATGTGCAATGGACATGCTGCCGCGGGCTCCTGGACAGGACCCCAGCGCCTATGGCATGTCAATTGCCTCGAGTTGCTGGCAGTACGCCTTGCTCTGCACCGCTTCCGAGCGCTGCTCATGGGTCAACACGTACTAGTCAGATCAGACAATACCGCCACAGTAGCGTACATCAACCATCAAGGTGGTCTACGCTCCCGCCGTATGTCGCAACTCGCTCGCCACCTCCTTTTATAGAGTCAGAGGCATCTGAGGTCCCTTCGAGCCATTTACATTCCCGGAGCCCTGAACTGTGCAGCCGAAGAGCTGTCACGGCTTCAGCCCCTCCCTGGAGAATGGCGACTCCATCCCCAGTCGGTCCAGCTGATTTGTTTGCCTCCCACGACTCGACCCATTGCGCCCAGTATTATTCTCTGACCGAGGGCACGCTCGGCACGGATGCTCTGGCGCACAGCTGGCCGCAGGGCCGCAAATATGCGTTTCCCCCAGTGAGCCTTCTTGCGCAGGTCTTGCGCAAGGTCAGGGAGGACGAGGAGCAGGTCCTTCTGGTTGCGCCGTACTGGCCCACCCGGACTTGGTTCTCCTAACTAGTGCTCATCGCGACAGCACCTCCTTGGCCAATTCCTCTGAGGAAGGACCTCCTTTCTCAGGGACGGGGCACCCTGTGGCACCCTCGTCCCGGTCTCTGGAACCTCCACGTGTGGCTCCTGGACGGGACGAGGCAGGTTTGAGTACCCTACCACCTACGGTGGTGGCTACCATCATTTCCGCTAGAGCGTCGTCCACTAGGCACGCCTACACGTTGAAGTGGAACCTCTTCGTCAACTGGTGCTCTTCTCGCCGAGAAGACCCCCGGAGGTGTTCGATCAGTTTCGTGCTTTCCTTCCTTCAAGATGGGTTGCAGCGAAAGCTGTCTCCCTCCACCCTCAAAGTTTATGTTGCCGCTATTGCCGCACACCACGACTTAGTGGAAGGTAAGTCCGTAGGGAAGCACGACCTGATCGTCAGGTTCCTGAGGGGGGCGAGGAGGCTGAATCCTCCTCGTTCTCCTCTCGTTCCCTCTTGGGACCTCTCAGTGGTTTTAAGTGCCCTGCAGAGTGCTCCCTTTGAGCCTCTGCAATCAGTGGAGCTTAAGTTCCTGTCAATGAAGACAGCGCTCCTGGTTGCATTGGCCTCTCTCAAGAGGGTCGGGGACCTGCACGCATTCTCCGTTGACGAAGCGTATACAATAAATTATAATTCTGATGAGAATAAAGTTAGTGTGGATAAAATTAAGGAAAACATATTGATCTAATGTACCACATTAGAGAGAGAGAGAGAGAGAGAGAGAGAGAGAATAAAAGTGCGTATAAATACAATTTTGGACACAAGAGGGCAGTATCGCCCTATGAATGACTTTGTGTTTAAACTATCACCCGAAGATACCCCCCTCCCCCTCCTCACACAGACATACAGAATGGCAGGGTGCATTCTCTCTGTCAGAGAGAGGGAGAGAAAATTCTCAGAATCCACATTCAAGCCACAATATCTGACTTTCTGTTGGTCGTAGCTAAAGGATGTAAATTAGAAAGTTGTTCGGCTTGATGAGAACAATATATACGCCAAGTTTTGTAACTGTAGGTAAAATTAACTAAGTTATAACACACTTTATGTGTCCTTTTTTAGTCATAAATTCATTTCCTCGCCACGGCCAAACCGTTCGAGATATCAAAAATCCGTCCGCAATTTAGCATTCTCAAAGTCTTGACTTCATGTACACCGAGTTTGGCGATAATTGAATGAATTGCCAAGGAGGAGTACTTTAAATTCCACAGCAAACGTTTTCCAAACAACCCAAAATAGCCGACTTCCTGTTGGGCTGGCGTAAAACTTGACGGGGGGAAAGATGTTCGGCCCGATGAGATCTATATGTGTACTGAGTTTCATATTAATTGATGCAAGCGTGTTTGATATATGGACCAAATAGTCGGATCCCGTTCAAGGGGGCGCTGTACATAACCAAATCTATCAAATTAAGGTTTTACCACTGATGGATCTGTGTAAAAGTAATTTATCATCTATAAGCTATAGCTGTGGAACAAGTTGTCCAACACATTTAAACATGTAACTGTTGAAATGAACACAAAACTCCCTCGTGTGCTAAAGTAAACTGGCACAACATTTGTGTGCACAGAAAAGTTGTTAATGTTCCCTTTCGTTGTCACTCCGAGTTACGTCGGATGACGACGAATGGGGTTTCGCTTAGAAAGCCTATCAGCTTCGAGTATTTAAAAACGAGCCAATGGCAAAGAAATGCCATGGGTCTGCGGAATTTGCATGACGTAACTCCGCCCCACCTCGTGGGTATATAAGGAGGATGCCGGCAACATGCAGTTATGTTTTCGCTTCGGAGCCAAGAGTTTCTCTTCACTCCACAAGCCATCTCTGAACTGTCAGCTTCACGAACGAGTTCCTCTGGTGTTGGTGTGACGGCGATCTCCAGCGAGCGCGTGCTTCCTTCTTATCTGTGCAGTGGTTTGCCAGAGAGTGCGTGTCTCCCCGGGCGCTTCAACACAGAGTGTTTCTCTCTTAAAAGAGCTTGCACGCGGCACGTCTTTTTAAAGATGCCTCGCCCGTGCACTTCTGGTTGCGGCAGGCTGGTGTCTGACTCTGATGGGCACGAGCGCTGTCTAGTGTGTTTGGGCATGGATCACGCTAGAGCAGCGCTCGTGGATGAGTCATGTTCTCTCTGCGGGAACATGACCATCGCGTCACTTAGGTCGAGACTCAATGAACTCGCAAGAGTGAGAGTCCCCTCATCCACACCCCGATCTAGCGCTCCCCCGAGGAGTGCTACTTCGGCTGGTGGCCAGGGTGACCTGAGGGTTACGGTCTGGAACAAGGCGCCGACTATGTGTCCGCGACCCCAGCCCCCCTCCTGTGAGACGGTGCCCGCTAGTGAACCTCCGATTCCCGCGGGTCTACCTTCGGGTGGCCCGCGAGTTTCGGTTGAAGCTACAGAGGAAGATGCTATGTCTGTAGCAGCATCACAAGGTGGGCTTGATTCTTCCGGAAGTGAAGATTCAGCGCAGCTGCCACCTTCCGGTGTGCATATGGCTGTGCCTGAGTCGGATCCGGAAATGACGGCCATGCTTTCCCGGGCAGCCGCCACCCTGTCCTGAGCGCTCGCGGCTGGACAATTGATTTTTGGGTAAGGCTGCCGACTCACGTGGTCCACGGCAAACCCCAATACCTTTCTTCCCGGATGTGCATGATGAGATCTCGAAGTCCTGGAAGACCCCCCTGTCTTCCCGGGACCGCTCGCTGGTCTCATCCGCCTTTCCTCCCCTCGATGAGGCGGCTGCCCGTGGGTACACTGGGCTTCCTCTGGTTGAAAGCTCTGTTGTGATGCAACTGTGTCCTCAGAGTGCTTCTTCTCTGGGCGAGCCTAAGCACCCATCCAAGGCCTGTAGATTTTCGCCGACCCGCTGCTGCCTCGACGTCGGCCGGGCAGACGCCTCAGCCTGTTTCCCGCCGAGGGCGCCCTCCTAAGGCTCCCGCCCCTCCCGCTCGGCCAAAGCAGCAGCCTTCACCCAGGCCCAGTCGCGGAGGAAGCCGTAGGAAGGCGCCACAGCCCTCTCCAGCCCCGCCCCCCGCCAAGCGCCGGGCCAAGCGGCGCTCCTGAGACGGGCTGCTCAGGGACGATGGTTGTTTCTCAGGAGATGGTAGCAGGACCACTCCTTCCCCTAGAATGTAATTCTTAGAATCTTTTGTTCTCCACTCCCCGCTGCTCACCCACGGGTGGGCAGCACCCTAATGTGGTTAAAGAAAGAAACAACCCCCTCGTCCCTGAGCACACAGAGTTCTCGGACGACACAGAGCGCCGCCCACGAGCCGTGCTCTCCTCGTCCCCCTCTGTCCCAGAGTCGGTTGACACGGCGTGCCGTCCACAGACCGTTTCGTCCCTGTCCCACTCTGTCGCCAGACCCCTGGCAGAGCAGGCCCCCGTGGAACGCTGGTCCTTCCCTGGCCTCCTCTGTCAGGGCACGGATGTTAACTGCGCCCCAACACCGGATCGCTATGCCGTCCACGTCCGGGCCAGTTACTCCGCTTCGCTGCCCCTCCGGGGGGACGCCTGTGGTTTGCATGACCCCGCTGGTACAGTTCCTGGGAGCCTGGCTAGAGCTTCCCCGTCTGTCCCGCTGGGTCGCCCGCACCATCAGGTTCGGCTATGCGATTCAGTTCGCAAGGTCTCCTCCCCGTTACAGGGGAATCCGCTCCACTTTGGTCGGTGGCAATGCCCCCATCATGAGAGCAGAGATTGCCACCCTGCTGGCGAAGGGTGCAATCGAGACTGTCCCTCCAGCCGAGATGAGGTCCGGCTTCTACAGCCCTTACTTCATTGTCCCCAAGAAAACCGGTGGGTTAAGACCAATCCTGGACCTGCGCGTACTGAATCGCTCCCTTCACAGGATGCCGTTCAAGATGCTCACCGCCAAACGCATTTTCGAATGTGTTCGGCCCCAGGATTGGTTTGCAGCGATCGACCTGAAGGACGCCTACTTTCATGTCTCCATTCTTCCTCGACACAGACCGTTCCTCCGGTTTGCTTTCGAGGGGCAGGCATACCAGTACGCGGTTCTCCCTTTCGGGCTAGCCCTGTCTCCTCGCGTCTTCACGAAGGTCGTCAAGGCAGCCCTTGTTCCCCTTCGGGTTCACGGGGTTCGCATCCTGAACTATCTCGACGACTGGCTGATCCTAGCTCACTCTCGAGATCAGGTTTGCGAACACAGGGACCTTGTGCTCCGGCACCTAGCTCGTCTGGGCCTTCGGGTCAACTGGGAGAAGAGCAAACTTTGCCCCGTGCAGAGGATCTCTTTTCTCGGTATGGACATCGAGTCGGTCGCCATGGCGCGCGCAGTCACTGCTGACTTGTCTGAGACAAATTCAGGGCAAGAGTTCGGTTCCACTGAAACATTTTCAGAGGCTCCTGGGGCATATGGCATCTGCAGCCGCGGTGACGCCGCTCGGATTGCTTCATATGAGACCGCTTCAGCTTTAGCTTCGCGACCGAGTCCCGAGGTGGGCATGGCAACAAGGCACGCTCCGAGTACCAGTTACTCCGACCTGCCGTCAGACCTTCACCCCGTGGTCGAACCTCCGTTTTCTCAGGGCTGGTGTCCCCCTGGAACGAGTTTCCCGGCATGTTGTTGTCTCAACAGATGCCTCCACCACGGGCTGGGGCGCCATGTGCAATGGACATGCTGCCGCGGGCTCCTGGACAGGACCCCAGCGCCTATGGCATGTCAATTGCCTCGAGTTGCTGGCAGTACGCCTTGCTCTGCACCGCTTCCGAGCGCTGCTCATGGGTCAACACGTACTAATCCGATCAGACAATACCGCCACAGTAGCGTACATCAACCATCAAGGTGGTCTACGCTCCCGCCGTATGTCGCAACTCGCTCGCCACCTCCTTTTATAGAGTCAGAGGCATCTGAGGTCCCTTCGAGCCATTTACATTCCCGGAGCCCTGAACTGTGCAGCCGAAGAGCTGTCACGTCTTCAGCCCCTCCCTGGAGAATGGCGACTCCATCCCCAGTCGGTCCAGCTGATTTGTTTGCCTCCCACGACTCGACCCATTGCGCCCAGTATTATTCTCTGACCGAGGGCACGCTCGGCACGGATGCTCTGGCGCACAGCTGGCCGCAGGGCCGCAAATATGCGTTTCCCCCAGTGAGCCTTCTTGCGCAGGTCTTGCGCAAGGTCAGGGAGGACGAGGAGCAGGTCCTTCTGGTTGCGCCGTACTGGCCCACCCGGACTTGGTTCTCCTAACTAGTGCTCATCGCGATAGCACCTCCTTGGCCAATTCCTCTGAGGAAGGACCTCCTTTCTCAGGGACGGGGCACCCTGTGGCACCCTCGTCCCGGTCTCTGGAACCTCCACGTGTGGCTCCTGGACGGGACGAGGCAGGTTTGAGTACCCTACCACCTACGGTGGTGGCTACCATCATTTCCGCTAGAGCGTCGTCCACTAGGCACGCCTACACGTTGAAGTGGAACCTCTTCGTCAACTGGTGCTCTTCTCGCCGAGAAGACCCCCGGAGGTGTTCGATCAGTTTCGTGCTTTCCTTCCTTCAAGATGGGTTGCAGCGAAAGCTGTCTCCCTCCACCCTCAAAATTTATGTTGCCGCTATTGCCGCACACCACGACTTAGTGGAAGGTAAGTCCGTAGGGAAGCACGACCTGATCGTCAGGTTCCTGAGGGGGGCGAGGAGGCTGAATCCTCCTCGTTCTCCTCTCGTTCCCTCTTGGGACCTCTCAGTGGTTTTAAGTGCCCTGCAGAGTGCTCCCTTTGAGCCTCTGCAATCAGTGGAGCTTAAGTTCCTGTCAATGAAGACAGCGCTCCTGGTTGCATTGGCCTCTCTCAAGAGGGTCGGGGAACTGCACGCATTCTCCGTTGACGAAGCGTGCCTGGAATTCGGGCCGGCTTACTCTCACGTGATCCTGAGACCCTGGCTTGGATATGTGCCCAAGGTTCCTACCACTCCCTTCCGGGACCAGGTGGTGAACCTGCAAGCGCTGCCCTTGGAGGAGGCAGACCCAGCCTTGGCACTGCTCTGTCCAGTACGCGCTCTCCGCGCCTATGTAGACAGGACGCAGTGTTTCAGAACCTCAGACCAGCTCTTTGTCAGTTAAGGTGCGAAGCTGAAGGGAAAGGCTCTCTCAAAGCAGAGGTTGGCTCACTGGATAGTGGACACCATTGCTTTGGCATACCAGCAGCAAGGTCGACCGTGCCCCCTTGGTGTGACTGCCCACTCCACCCGGAGTGTGGCATCCTCTTGGGCTCTAGCGCATGGCGCCTCGCTAACAGACATCTGCAGAGCTGCAGGCTGGGCGACACCGAACACATTCGCCAGATTCTACAATCTCCGAGTGGAGCCAGTGTCCTCTTATGTACTCGCTTCAACTAGCTAGTGCCGGACCCGCTCAGGTGTCTTCGCTTGCTCGCCATTCCACTCCACGGACTGGATACGTGCGATATTCTGCTCAGGTGAGCTTCTCCGCAAGCCCTGAGTTCCTCCAGCACCCCTGATGCTAGTACCAGTGTCTATTGCCTGGGCGTCTATTGCCCCCCCCCCCCCTCCTGGGTTGGTGTTAATTGCATATTTCCTCTAAGTTATGGGATATGCTCAGATTTACGCAGGGCACTGGAAGACAGCTGTGAAGGTGGCGTGATTAGACTGGTAACCCCATTCGTCGTCATCCGACGTAACTCGGAGTGACAACGAAAGGGAACGTCTCGGTTACGTATGTAACCCTCGTTCCCTGAGTAGGGAACGGAGACGTTACGTCTTCCTGCCACTTCCGCTGTACCGCGGGGATCGCCTGAGTTCAGTCTTGGCTCCTCAGCGAAGAAACATAACTGCATGTTGCCGGCGTCCTCCTTATATACCCACGAGGTGGGGCGGAGTTACGTCATGCGAATTCCGCAGACCCATGGCATTTCTTTGCCATTGGCTCGTTTTTAAATACTCGAAGCTGATAGGCTTTCTAAGCGAAACCCCATTCGTCGTCATCCGACGTAACGTCTCCGTTCCCTACTCAGGGAACGAGGGTTACATACGTAACCGAGACGTTCTGCAAGTACACATGGTCAATTAAGGTTCCCTTTTCAGATGTTGGCTTTGTAACAAGTTGAACAAAACCATGATCTGACATGAAAGAGCACAGGGATTTTGATTTTAAAGCGTCATTATTAAAGTCTCCTATAAGTACGATTTTATTGCAAAGCGAAGTCATTAAATGAATCAATTTACCTACATTTTCTTTGAAAATGGATAAAGGATATGTTTGTGGCCTATACACAACTCCAAGTAATATGTCAATATCAGTGAAGTGTGTGAGTATGCACTCCAAGTTAAGATTTGGGAATGTTATTGTATTGTTTTCCACATCACATGCTGTATATAACCCGACTCCACCATGTTGTTGAGCTTTCAAATCATTAAAAAGAGGACTATCGTTTGTGTATGCGGCTGATCGAGAAATATTAACAAAGTTATAATTGTTTAAGTGCACATTGTCTGACTGATAGAAAGCAGGCAACCATGTTTCAGTTAAACCTATACATGTGGGTTGCAACTGTTGAACACAAACCATCAAATCTTGTTTGTGGTATTGCAAACTCTGTACATTTAACAAAAACACAGAAAAAGAGGTATTTGGCATAGTATAATCTAAATCATCATGTGTCATAAAAGAAGACATTTCATGAATTGCCTCAAAGACTTTGTCATTACAATAAACACTTTTTTCTTTGAAGTGTTTTATTGTCAAACCAGACAAAGTTCTTACACGACTTAATGCTACATAAGCCTGTCCTGCAGTAAAAACTCTTTTTAAACTAACAACAGCACTATCAACAGTTAAACCCTGAACTTTATGAACTGTGCACGCCCAAGCTAATTTTAAAGGAAACTGTCGACGAAGTCCACCTTTCGTACGAACGGTTTCTTGTTCTACATATATTGGTGTAGATTGAACCACTCTTGCTGGTTCAGTCAAACATTGCTTACGTCTTTTCATACCAACATTACTATCATCAAAACAAACGTGAATAGTTTCGGGTAATTTATTTTTATCTGAACGTGCAATGTGTGTAACTGTACCACAAACACCATTAACTAGTCCATCATTAATATCAAGATTTTTTATTAACATGACACGTGCATTTATGCCTAAAAGCAACTTTGCTGCCAAGCTTGTATTTTAAACTTTTACATGATGTCCAGCAAGTAAATCTAATTTACCAGTCTTTTTGCTACGTGCAAAATCTTCAGCCTCTACAGTTTCAATATCTTCGCAGATTTTAATTAATTGCTCTAGATTGTGCTCATGAACTTCATCATTAGTAGAAAATATATGTAAAGAGTCATTATTTTCATCATTCTCACAACTTGATAATATTTCCAAATCATCTTTTTTTAGTGGAGATTTCCTGTTTCGCATTCTTAGTCGATTTAATAATTCAGCAAAAGTGCTGTCTTGTTGTCTTACAACCTGTGTCAACTCTACAACACTAAAATAATTCATCCATAAATCGATTCCTGGTGCATCCACAAAGAGCGGTTTACCCTTCACAGGAGGTAATTGGAAGAAATCGCCAACAGCTATGACAGCAATATTACCAAAAATAGAAAAATCTCCGGTTTGCTTAATTTGTCTCAATCGTCCATGAATGCATGTTAGCAGTTTATGGTCTACCATTGATATTTCATCTATAATTAATATTTGAAGGCTGTGGAATTTTGTGCATAAAGAATTTAGCTTGTCTTCGCTCAAAGGGGTGTACGGCAACTTCACATTTGTGCTAATACAAAAGGTTGTGTGAATTGTTGAAGTTTTTAGTTGGTAGGCTGCGATGCCGGTAGGAGCGGTTAAAAGAACAGTAATGTCATATGGGGGCAGTGAAGTTTGAGACAGTAATCTTGTTGCTTCATATTGTATGGCTTTAATTAAATGACTTTTTCCTGTGCCTGCTCCACCAGTAATAAATACATGAAATGATTATGGGCTTTCTCCTCTGACTTTATTCAAACACCACTATCTAATTTTATAGAAAATAGCCATCTGGGTTTTGTTTAAAGAGCGAATTAAGCTCAAGCCATCTACACGATTCAGACAATTATCTTTTTTTTCTATCTGAGCATTTTGCTGATTGTTACATGCTAAATCTTGAATGCTCTCATGTCCCTCTATTTCCTGATCTGTTTCCTGTCTAACCTGTTTACACTCAAAACGTTGTAATTGCTGTTCAGGACAAAGTGCACACCATGCATTTTCTAACATGTCCTCATTATGAACAGTATTTTGTGCAGTGTCCATCACATCTGCATCCTTTTCAAAAAATGCTCTGTTTGTATTTACGACATGTTGTACTAATTGTGCTGATCCATCACTAAAAGAAACCTCACCTTCCCTATAAAATGTTCATAATTAGTATATCCTTCTGGTTTCAGTTGACTATCTGTACTGTATGGAAGAAACAGTTGTAATAAACTTTGATAAAAATTCTCAGGACTTTTTGTCACTGAGAATCGGGCAAAACGCACAATAGCAGGTTGAGTGCGTGTTCTTTTCACAACAAAACCTAAGTTGTTTTGCAACTTAATTTTATTGGAACAAGGCTGACTTTTGTATGCAATCCGGTACTCTGATGCAAATGTGGCTATACACATATCATTAAAAACATGCTGATTTGGCCTATTTTTGTAACGATCAACCAAACTTGTCATCCACATCTCCTCACTTTTCAGGTTCTGAGAATCTAACTTGTTTTGAATAACGCTTAGTGGCAAACTCATACGAACAGTATTGTCACCTGTAGGAATAAACTGAACATTCCTTGAACACTCTTTTAAGTGCATATTGGTTCATCTATAAACTGCTTCCTGTGCACTAACCTCTCGATTGTGTAAATACACGGTCCCTAATTTTTTCAAAGCTTGTTTTGCATCAACATTACCCTGAGTTGTTGATTCACGTTGGGCATTAGCTAACAACAAACCCATTTCCCTTTCAGACTTTGAAATGTAGGAAATTACATAAACAATGCAGGCATAAGCATCGGTTACATATTAAATATCCATATTAGCATTCCAACACTGAAGGCCAAACTTATTATATTGATTAACCCACACTTCATTTAATTGTCGTTTCAAGACAATGTGTGTAGTATTATTTATGGACTTATATGCCATCTCAAACAATTTCTGATTGATTCCAACACTATCAAATAAACTTTGTATAGAATCTATCTTCTCTTCTAAAAGAGCTGTCTTAACTGCTGTCATTATGCCACGAGCATATGCTACATTGTCGTTATCATTTATATTTCCACTTTTACTTGTATCTTGACAACTATTTGTACAAACACCTTATCAGGCACGTCTTCTTCAGACACGTCTACTTTTCTACAACATATGAACGTTTGCATTGACGGTGGCTTAGGAAAGTTAAAACGACAGACTGTGTTTTTCTTTTTGCATGTTTTAGAATGACGTTTACTGTGACATTGCACTGATGTGACAATGCTGTGTAAGTTCTCATCTTTTATGGGCACTTCACAAGTAACATATCTATCTATAAAGTCAACAACCTCTTCGTCAGAATTTTTATCTATTTGTGGAGCATTTTTGATCCAAAACAAACAATGGACATGGGGAGAACCATGTTGTTGAAATTCAACCCTATAAAAATAATCTACAATTTCTCCAATGGGGTGGACTGGTGACATGAGCACCTCTTTCAAAAAACAATGCCACCTAAAATCAAATATGCGAGCTGCAGTAACAGGATTACGACGCAAAAGCTCACATTTGTCTGCCCATTCAAGCTGATCTATGGTTTCCTGCCTTCCTTCATGTTTTAAAATACTTCACATCAAATTTGTCCATCTCATGTCAGCAGATGAAAACGAGCAAAACCAAGTGGGAATGGCTAACTGTCTTACCATAGCAAACAAATCTTTTTGCACACCTTGCCAGAATGATGGAGTGCCGTGGATGGGCTTCAAAAACCTGTACCCTTCATCAAAATTAAGAACTTGCCTCAAGGACTCTGTGTCTTTAAACATGTCACTTGGTATGGATTTACTACCGCCATGCCCTTTCCTTAGAGCAATAGATACACTAGACACTACCTTTTCAACTTCCGACAAATACTGTGCATAAAAAAATGTATTCAACATTTTGTGCAAATCTTCCATCTGCATGTAAAATTCTATTATTGAAATAGCGTGACAGTGTTAATCTTTGTGCTCTTTTGTCACGATAAATTGAACAACCATGTGGAAATAAAACTGGAAAACATTTTGCCTCATTTGTTTCATCTGCAAGCATTTTCACTGGATTATTCCCTTCAGCAGGTGCAACACTCAAGATCCCATCAAAGTACTGATCAAGAACTTCTTGCCCAATATCTACAGGCTGTAAACCCGTGTCCATAAACACACAGTGCTGTTGCCTATCATGTTACTCCTCATCAACATGTGCATTTTCTACTTCATGTTCTTCAACTATATCATCTTCATTTTCTTGCCTAGTAAACTCATTTAAAGGTGCAGTGTGTAGTTTTTAGCGGCATCTAGTGGTGAGGTTTGCGAATTGCAAACAGCTAGTCACTCACGGCCTCTCCCTCCATTTGCAAACACGATTTCGAAGCTACGGTGGCCAACGTAGGATAAAGTCAAAGAGGATAAAGTATGTCGTCGTCTGAGTCAGCAGAGAGTAGCAAGTCAAGCAACGAGTTTTTTTTATATTATGTTTTATATTAAATTGTATTTACTTAATTATTCAGTAAAACCACATGTTATTGCGATTGTTATTTTTAATTGTTCATCATTGTATTAGTGTTTTTTTCACTGACTTTACCATAGCTTGTTTCCATGATAGTTAGTACAAGATTAAGAGCATCAAAGCAGCTACGTAAGGGGAAATAGTTAACGTTACGATTCCCGAGGCATCACTCGGACAGCATTGTTTATACACGGTTTCAGAGTCAGGGACAACCTCAATACGTACCAGAGGTAACTGGAAGAGGGAGAGGGAAAGGTAGAGGGAGAGGAAGAGGGCGGAGAGGCAGAGGTGTTGGAGGTGCAGTCAGGGAAAGGAGAGGCAGAGGAGGACCTACCAGGATCGATGGCTCAATAGAGGATGAAGAAAGAGTGTTAGCCCTCCAAAGGAACCGGAGAGCTGTTACCGAGGTTTGTATTTATAAAGTTATTATAACGCTATTATATTCTGACCTGTCTGCACTTTATGACATCCAAGCACACAGTGCTAACGTTATTTACATAGTAGCTCTGTTCACATGTACCCCTGGTACTGCAACGTTAGTTAGTAGTTGAATGTTTTCATAGTGTAACCTGTCATTTACTGGGCAACAATTATTATATGAAGCCATATTACACAAGTTTAGCAAATACTGGCCAGACTGCAAACCCCAATATGGTACCATATTGTCAACATATTTAAAATATGTACATATTTTATCAGAATCAGAAATTATGTATTGATAACCTATGGGATACTCTGGGTCATATTTGCTAAGCTTGCATGTCAAGATACTAAGGAAAAGAAATTACTCTATAAAGTAGGTAAGTAGGAAATATAATACAATAAACAAATTCTAAAATATAATTCTAAATAAAGTAAATAACGTTGACATATAACTTACAACATCAGCAGAAGTAATGATAAATAGTGCCAGAGCATAAAATACTAATAGTAATAATGAGTACTGCTATAGTTCATTTGGAGTGGATACAATATTAAAAAACAACATTATTGAGACATAGTAACCAGAGTATATAAATAGAGAATATTGCATATTGATTATTTTTCCCTGTGTCCCTTTTCTTCAGAGACTTCTACAGGAGATGACCCTAGAAGAACACAGAGAGCTATCCACCCTTCTGCTTGAGAGACAGCCAGGCCTGGTCTTTGATGCCTTGATAATGCATCAGCGCAGACACGGTGCTCCACCTTCTGCTGGAGTCCCAGAAGTACCTTGGTGTACTTGTGGTAACTGTCGGGAAATGCCTACGGACCAGGAGAGGAAATGCTGTGGCCAGGATCAAGCAAACTGCGTGAGCCTAATGCCCCACTTCTCCCAGTACTGCCTTGAAGAAGGCTTTATTCGCATTCACAGACAGTACCGGGAGGACATTACGGCATTAGGCAACATCAGGGAGCCTGGGGATGACAACAGAGAGTACCGTTATGGAGCCTATAGACACTTCATCTATTGGCAATATGGAGCTTTAGGCCAGGGAAACCGACTTATCATTCCCAGTTGTTGTGTTTGGAGGATCAGGGACAAGTTCCCTGATCCTCAAGGACACTACACTGGTTTTATTCCTGGACTATGAATTTCCTTCCAGGCTCTCTGGCATGTTCATACCGTTTACAGAAGTACTCACAAATCTGCCTCAGCATCATCTAGGCATCAAAGAAATGTACATATTTAATATCTGATTTATTACTTTTCTATATATATTTATTACTATTGTTCCCGTATTTATTTAATTTTAATCTATGTTTTATAGTTATATTTTGTTATAGTTGTTCAACTGCAGTTCTATGTTATTGAAAAAATAAAAGGTAAGAAATCGAAGAACATGGTGTTTTATTTTCCATTATATACATTTGAACATGTTTTTATAAAAGTTTGACAATTTCAAACTTTGCCTTCAAATTACCAAAAACTGTTTTTTATATATATATATATTTACATAATATGGTACATCTGTAGCCTTACTTTTTACTTTTCAAAATTGAAAACTTTAATTTGGGCTACCTACTGAAAATAATATGCGCTGTTCACAGTGTACTTAGCAGAATAAGACAAAACTAGTTGAAAGCTATGACTTTGTCGTTGAATTGAAGTTCTTTCCATCGTGATCCTGCTTGACAAGGACACATGCAAGGTGATCTCCTATGGGGATCCTTCCACATCAGATGCTGGTTGGAGTAATGGTCCTGTTGAATACAGTGCCATCACACAGTTACAGACTATATTGTACAGCAAATATCATTCATTGACATGTAATAGGGTACAATATAGTTATCACATTTTTTATTACTTACCTAGACCTCTTCTGACTTGTCTCTGCAACAAGTCAGATGTGGCTGGTGCAGGTACGGGGGGCACCAAACCAAGCCGTCTGGGGTCATCTGGTCGAAGGCTCCTCCTTCTAGGCATCCCCACTGTGCTTGTGATTCTGTTATTCACAATCCTACTTTGCAGCTCGGAAATGTATCCGTATGTTTTTTCTGATTTCGTGGCATATACACTGTATCTTCTAGCGTTCTTATACAATCTTTTGAAACTGAAAATACACAAATTAAAATCATAAACCATCAAATTGTAAGTAGATCAAGAGACAACCAAGAGTGTAAAGACAATCCATTGCTTAAAAAACAATTTGTCAAATATTGTACTTTGAATTTGAATTTTATATAATTGTAAAACATACATCTCTTTGCCATCCAATGTTTTCATTGTTGGTCGGTTCAGGTGGAAATTGTAGTCCAAAGCAGCAAGCAGAATTCTTGTCTCATACACTGGAGGGCTGAAAGCATAGCGCTTGCTAGCATACATCAGTATGTGATTGTTGAATGACTCTAGGTCTGCAGTTGATCTAATAGAACAAACAAACAAAGAAATGGATACTTCTGTGTACATGAGCAGTAAAAACAAACATTAATAAAATACATTAGTCTAAAAAACTATAGCCACACTACCTGAATTTCAGATATTTGTGGACATCTTTCTGCCACCTCTTATTTAAAACTATATTCACTAAAGCTTTGTGGCACTGGGAGTCTCTCTGGATCCACACCTTTTCCCGTATTTGCTCTGATTCAAGGTGCCCGTGTTTACAGCTTCCCATAGTCCATGTGTGAATGTTGCAGACATGGTGAAGGATGCCTACCCATAATGCCTTCAAAACATAAAAACGCAATTTTAATATGTCTTTAATATAGCAATTAATGAGAATACTCAAAGATAATAAAAATAAAGTGTGCTTACAAGAAATTGCTCACGTGTGTCGGCAGTCTTGCAACACCACCAAAAATGGTTGACTATGTCCTTCAGCCAGTTCAAGAGGATGGACTGTCCTTTTATCTTTGCTGCCTTGAAAAGATAAAAAAGTATATTACTGTTAAATACAGGAATTCAAATATAGTATTTGTGTAGTGTTAGTACACTTACTGCTGCTATTTTTTTGGCAATGTTCTTTGCACCATGCCACATGTCCACACTGTGATGAATTCCAAGAGCCTTGTATTTGCCTTTCTCTGGATCTAAGAAGTGATAAATAATGTTATGTTACTGTATTATTAAAATTACTAATATACTTATGCATTCTTACAATATATCACATGAATACTTACTCATAAGGGCACCAATCTGGGCATGGGCATCCGTGCAGATCTCCACAAGCTTTATCTCTGATGTAAGCTTGTCCACAGTCTGGATGAAACCCTCCTTCTCCATGACGACTGAGTTCCATGATGTTTGCCGCTTGTCTATGGTGGCAACATGTATGATCTCCTTGGTCTCATTCTCCATAGCGGTGTAGCTGCAGTGTTGTGCACAGTGACCAGGAGAGTCATTTCTGCCATCCGCTGAAATATAAATATAGTACAATAGAAAAAAAAATTATTAATTGCTTCCATACTGTCATTGCTTAGTGTATTCAATAGCTATGTTACATAATACAGTGTCAACTACACACCAAGGACAACAACATCTTTCCCTTTAAGCCGACAAAGAGCCTCTGTCCTTCTCTCTTCCCAGAAGTCCTTTATTGAATTGACGCAGTAAGTGTCCTGAATGGAGAAGAAGGTGTTCCTGTTCACCATCCCCATGTTCATGAATTTGAACAAGAGGGCAACTTTTGCAAAGTTGTTGCCAGACAACAAAATGTTGGTGGATAAGAGAAAATCTCCAGCTTGCATTCCAAACTTCATCGCAGGCTGGGAATTCCACCTCCACAAGCTGTGTCCATTAGGACAGATCTAAAAAACACACAGAAGAAACATTTGGTTTTGTAATGTACAGCACTGGCTTGTTGTATAAACTTTCATTTTATACTAATTGTAAGTTGTGGTATTCTGAGATAGTTTGGCTTTACCCATTCGATAGAAACTGATGTGCCCCTAGGGGTGATGTTGATCTCAAAGGGTGCAACAGAGTTGCACGCCGCACCAGTCCTCAGAAGTCCAGTGCATTTATCCACAGGCAGAATCAGAAATGTAGCCAGTTGTCCTAAGCAGTTCTCATACACTATGCAGGCTCTGACACCTATGATGTCATCTTAACAAAGGACATTCGGAGGTTCTGGGAAAACAGGGTCATAATCGCAAGGAGAAGGCTCATCAAGAGGGTCTTCATGTGCAGGCATATCATGCACAGTCTCATCTATTCCAATAACAGGAAGTCCATCGATAGAGTGTGCTCTCTTCAGTGCTCCACCCATTCTGTTGAGGCACAAAAATCTGTAGTAAACAGACAACACAAAACAATTGCAAATAGAGAATGACAAATAACACACCGTATCGAAATTGGTGGAAGATACTCTTCATCCGAGCTGAAACCATTCTGCCTATCATCTCTTTCAAGGAAGTAAGGGGAAGCTTCATCTGCCCAATCAATTCTGTACATAATGACAACTTCCAGTAAAAAAAGTTCTCAACTAATTTACATCATAAATAATAAATTTAATTATTAAGTAATACTTACCCTTCATTGGGTCATTGAAAACACTTTCCTCCAATTGCTCCTCCAAAATGCTCATGTCGTGTAAGCTGAAAAAAAAAAGATATATATGTTAAGAACATTTGGAGAAAAGCAATACTTGGCTAAAATGTTCACATGTAATGATGTGTACATGTTGTCTTTGTTCAAGGGCCTGAATTTCAGTGGCTTCTACAATGACATCAATATGCTCATCTCTGTAAAGAATTACCAAAGAAAGTTGTGTATATCCCACATTTGCACATTCAACACTAGATATAGACCAAATATAAATTTAAATGACACAATAATCATAATGATCATGTTTATAATCAAAGATATTAGGACAAAATTAATACATCACAATGCATGTTTTACCTGTCTGTTCCACTGGAAGCACCTATACTAGACAATGCTGGAGCTGGGACTTGAAAAGGTTTTATCTTCAAGGGAGTTGATGTTGCAGGACCTGTCTCGTACCTGGAGAAAAAACAGCAGCATCAATAAATGAAGTGCTACATGACACAGTCGTATACGACTGTAATACATTACTGTATTGTAATTCACAATGTGTAACATCTTGTTATGGTTTGCTCATCGGGCCTAATAAACTGAACATCCCAAAAAATATGACATCTAGTGCAAGTATGATCACCGACAGACAACATAGCAAACGTAAGCCAAAAGAGCGTGTAACATTGTCACTGTTTCTATAAAACAGTCCATTATAAAACACATCATAGATAATGTTAACAAATCCATAGTCAGGTAAGGATCAAGGTCCTTAATATGTAATATAATTTTACTAATCAGCTAATTGTCTCACGAACGTAACCAGCAAATTTCTTCCCACATAGCAAACCCATAATACAGCAAGGGAGAAGAACTAAGTTACATGAAACAATCTAAGTTACATATTTTACAAAACTGACACTTGGTGTCTATGGCTAGCTATGTCTAGGTATTGCTAACATTATCAAACAACAGCTTTAATTTTGATTGTTAAAGTTTGAATATCTTACCTGTCCTGCAGAAAACAGGCAACCTCGGCGTCGCTTTGAAAGCCCTTTTCCCACATAAGACCCTTCCATCTGGGAAAAGCCACACCGATGTTGATCCGCGATTTTTGTCTACGATTCTGCCTTATTTTTCTAGCTTCATCATACTTTCTCTTTTTTGAAGCAGATTTACCCGATTTCGAATCTTTTCGTGAACAATAACTGTGGTCCATCATTCTCCAGAAATTCTGCCGCTTCTTTTTCTGCTGCTTCCTATTCCGGTTAGATACGAAACGTGCTCTGTAGCTATGTTTGTCCGCTGTCGGCTACGTTAGAAATATGACGTCACAACATGGCTACCTTCATAGAAGGGGATTCCCGCGCCTATGTGGATATAAACGACTCATTCTAAGGTAATACAAACTTTACGGTTCATCAAGTAAGGTCTTTATACACCACTAAACACATAGTTATGGATTTTATATTGCATTTCTATCAATAGATCCACAGAAAAATTACACATTGCACCTTTAACCAATCATCATTAAAAACTACATCTGAATAAAACTTGTTGTATTGTTTTAAGTAATATAATGCCTGTTTAATTTTATTTGTATCAACATACTGATACTTATAATGACCTTTATAAGTTAATTTGCGCTTTAACTTCACACAAACAAAAGACCCCTCAGCTTCTGTTCTAGGCAAGACATTTGTTGTGTTTTTAACATTAGCTGGTACACAAGTCACAGGACCATGAACTCCATTTTGACCACCTTTTGGCAAAGCCAACATTTCATAAATGGAATATGCAATGAAATCAAATGTTGCTCTAAATTATTAAGGCAACTAAGCTCTTCTGGTATTGGTTGCAATTCCAGATTGTTAACAGCACTTTCTGCTGGCTTTTCTCCTTTTTTCAACTTAGAATGACAAGTATAGCAAATCCAAAGCTGACCTTTACATGAATTTGCCAAATTACAGGGAATATCACTTTGTTCATCACACTTATGTAAAAAAGTCTCTGTAATACATGAGTTGGCTATCAACGAAGTTGCAGAATTGTTATTGTAACATTCTTTGCTATAACATAATACTTGCTGTCTAAACAACAATCTATGGCAAACACAACAAACAAACTCTAACCCAGAACTAACTTTATTGTCAAACTGTTTTCTGACAAAATCAGAAAGCTGCCGATTTTGTTTTAATTATTCTCTTTTCATCTTGTTAATTCTTTTTAAATTTGCTTTGTGTAATGCGTTGTTCTGATATTTTAAGTTACTTGCTTCTTTTATTTGTATTTCTGTGCTTTTCATTATTATGGTATTTCACTCTGTTGTATTTTTTCAGTTCATTCTTATGTTGTTCATTGACCCTGTATTTGACCCTACTGTACTCTTTAAGATTCTTCCTGTGTTTTTCGTTGACCCTGTATTTGACCCTATTGTACTCTTTAAGAATCTTCCTGTGTTCCTCATTGACACTGTATTTGACCCTACTGTACTGTTTAAGATTACTCCTGTGTTCCTCGTTGACCCTGTATTTGACCCTATTGTACTGTTTAATATTCTTCCTGTGTTCGTCGTTGACACTGTATTTGACCCTACTGTACTCTTTAAGATTCTTCCTGTGTTCCTCGTTGACCCTGTATTTGACCCTACTGTACTCTTTAAGATTCTTCCTGCGTTCCTCGTTGACACTGCATTTGACCCTACTGTACTCTTTAAGATTCTTCCTGCGTTCCTCATTGACCCTGTATTTGACCCTACTGTACTCTTTAAGATTCTTCCTGTGTTCCTCATTGACACTGTATTTGACACTATTGTTCTCTTTAAGATTGTTTCGGTGTTCCTCGTGTCACATGTCTGTCCTGTCTTGTGTTGCACATGGGTGTTTGTTATGATGTGCCATGTGCTGTGGTGATTGTCTATCCCTCCCCCTTGTTATCTGATTATTGGTTTATTTGCTCCACCTGTCTGTCTCGTTACCCTCCTTTGTTTGCCTCTCTATTTAGTCTTCCTGTGTTTGCTGTCCTGTGCTCGTTCGTTGTATTTGTTACGCATTGTATTCTGTGCCTGTTCCTGCCCTGCCTAGTCTGTTTTTGGATTTTGATTTGGTTTGTTTATTTATGTTTTGGCTAATTAAAATACTTTTGCTTTGCACATGAATCCACGGAATTATTCCCGGTCCTCCCGTGACACCTCGTTGATACTGTACTTCACAGCACTGTAATTTTTAACTTTTTCTTTATGTTGCTTATTTTTTAAATATTTAATCTTACTTGCTTGTTTTAATGACTCATTATATAAAACATTTGAATGATATCTTGTTCTAGTAACACTTTTCAAATGTTGTTGAAACTCTTTATTGCTATGATACAACTCTTTGATATGGTCTTTGTTCAAATTATTTTTACTTTTAACTCTTTTTAATGTAAAATAATTCTTTGCATATCTGCTCTTATTAACAGATACATTCTTATTTCTTTCTTGATCAACAGAAACTGTCTCCATGTGATTTATATTAACTTCATTCTGTGGCTTTACACTCTGTCTTGTGCATATTTTCCTATCATCTTCTTTTTCATTCTGACACAACTTATAGCAAATCTGGTTATCAGGTTGTCACACAAATAACAACTTCATAGTGATTTTCATTGCAGTGTTTTAAATATATCCCTTGGTTACACATCCTTCTGTGCACACAACTGTATTTTAACCATCTCTCATTATGATATGTATAAATATCAACTCCTAAATAATTAGCTGTCGATTGAATTTCCACTTCTGTGGCCCAAGATCCTACAAACTTCATTTTTGATTTTGACAAATAATCTTCCATAGATGTATACTGACATCTTAAGAGATTATTGTATTCCACACTATGCAATTCCATGTGCTTTACAATTGCAAGTCGAACTGCTCTATGAGCTTTTTGTGAGCCACACACTGCTTGTGCCACTGCTCTGAAGAAACAATTCCCATCACCTACAATACTAACTGTTTTACAAGGACTGCCCATTGGTCCACTTTCTGTTGGTAAAGGAACATTTTGAACATGGCACTCTATATGAAGGTTCTCACTTAATTTTTGCTTAACTTCATGACATAGTGGACTGAAATCAAACATTCTGTTAATTCCACTTCCTAAACAAACTACATCTGAATTGTCAAAAATTGCAACATTTGATTTGCTAACCTGAGTGCTGTCCTTGAAACATTGTTTCTGTTTTTTCATAACCACACATTCTTGATTTTCTTCCAAACTCAGTTTTGAACCTTGCAATTTCCTTTTCTTATCAACATAGTGCTGTTTTTGTGATTCACAGACAGTTGCTTTACTGCTTTTAACACAAATGCCACTTAATTCAAAAATCTATCGGTTTCCTCCAATAGAAGTAGACAAATTTTCAATGTGCCTTAAAACACAGCTCAGTGTATTGTAATATACAACCACACTAAACCCATCACCATCAACCATCCCAGTACTACTACGGGCATGGGAATCTACTATAGCAAACTGCCCATTTTGCTTAATAATAAAAAAAACACGTATTACCACTTAAAGTTAAAAAGCATGTATCATATTTTTCAAACATTGATTGTAAACCATCAAGCAATGTTACACATGCACCAGACAAAATAAATTCTTCGTCAACCACATCTACAAATCCAGAAACTAAGTCACCATATTCAAATTTAAATGCATTTGAATTAAAAGAGTATTGTTTAGGAAGATCTTGAATGCACAACAACTTGTCCTTCGTTGGATCAGTGATTGAACCACTTTGACGCAAACTGGTATACAAGCTGTCACCATCAGTCACAACATTATCTAAATCTTTTTTTCCCCATGAGAAAACACTACGTACACTGTGCTTTGCCATTGCAGCCAAACTAATTGCAACACACTGTTTTCCTCCCCACTGGAACCGTCCATTGGCCTGATGAAATGATCCACGAATGCTACTAACACTTTCTCTTTCATTCGATGTAGATGGCGGGCTTTGTTCAGTATCTTTGAATGTACATGCACTTATTTCTTCAACAACATCACTAATGTCAAAGGATTGTATATCTGATGAGATGATGTCTACATTAATACCACAAATATCTGTAGACAAGCTCGTCATTAAATTATCCATGTGAAAAACTAGGTCTTGCCAGTTTGTGTTAAAAACAACAACTGATGTACCAATGTCAGACCCTAAACCACATGCGTTACGGACATTACAGTCTACAACAACATAGAAATCGTTATGTCTCACAATTGTGCACATGTCTCCATTTATGGTCATTAGACAATATTCATGACTGAACAGCATCTCTTGTACTTTCTCATACAGCTCGTTCTTTGATCCATCCAATGCCTTTCCTAGTTTTACATTGCATATTTTATTGAAAACATTATATTTCCCAGCAAAATGATGAGGAAACTGACGGTCTCCATTACACTCTGCTTTCATGTCCTTAACAAATTTTCTTCCCTTATTATGAATGTCTTCAAGATCTGATTTCTGCCATGTACACAAATTATGTATTTTGTGCTTGACTATTGAAACTACACTGCAGGCTACACCTGTAAACTCCTCATTCACTTCTGCAGACTGCAATCTTACCTCATTGCCTGCTACAATGCCAGACACATCTGGACACACGCAAACAGGGGAATTAGAGAGATCAGTCTTACTATTGCTGATCAAGGGCTGGCGCCGCATACGAAATCTCTTCAGCTTAGGCATCTAAGGAAAAACATAAGATCACGTGAAAATTACAAAAAATATAATTATGTAATTTAACACATACATGAACATTTGAAATAATACATCATGTATTTATAATCTTTATACATTTCAATAAACCAGGGTTGATTCACACTTTAAGTCAAATTTAAGTCTTTTTAAGATCTGAAGGAATAAAAATTAATACTGTACATTAGGGGTGTGTAATTTTTACTGAAAAATTATATCAAGATTTTGGAAAGTTTTGTTGATAGTAATGTGTTTTTGTGCTGGTACCATGGTTTGTTTATGTCTGTTGTTGATAGATGATTCATGAAGACATTAATATTATTCATATTCTATGCGAGTAGTTCTTACCGGACACCATGTGTCAAAATGATTGATGACTTCCGGTTGACCTTTGACCTTTTCCGGTCCCGCCCTTTTCCTGGTGTGCATCCGTTATCTATAGATAAGGATTGACCTATTGACCCCACCCATCCAATCGATGTGTTTTGAGAGATTGTGCATCCGGCGTCTATTGTTAAGGGTCAAGCAGTTGACCCCGCCTATCCGATCAATGAAATGTTTTGACCATCTGGCCTCTATTGATAAGGGTTGTGGTGTTGAGCTATCTGATCAATCAACTGTTTTGGCATTCCAGAGGCCATAGTGGTTTCAATGTGATGTGGGTAATGTGAGAGGAAAAAAGTCAGTGTCACAGACGCTCCCCCTACCTCTGCTCTGGCCTCTATTGATAAGGGTTGTGGTGTTGAGCTATCTGATCAATCAACTGTTTTGGCATTCCAGAGGCCATTGTGTTTTGCTGTGTAATGTGAGAGGAAAAAAAGTCAGTGTCACAGGCTGTCCCTCACCTCCCCTCTCTATGTGTGTCACAGACGCTCCCCCTACCTCTGCAAGTGTGGCATTCCAGAGGCCATTGTGGTTTCCTGTGTAATGTGAGAGGAAAAAAGTCAGTGTCACCGGGTGTCCCTCTCCATGTGTGTCACTGACGCTCCCCCTACCTCTGCAAGTGTGTCACGGGGGTTCTTGCCTACCCCTCCATGTCTGCTCTGATATCTGAAACAATGTTACATAAACAGGGTCTATCGTTTAAAATATTATTCAAATGAAAGCAGAGTTGAAAAACATACTGGTCTTTATAAATGTTTATAAAATAATTTAACTACAGTTGAAAACGTATAGTTTAAATGATGTAAATGAAATGGTTATAAAATAATTTAACTAAGGTTGAAACATACTATTGTTTATAAATGTATAAATGAAATGGTTATAAAATAATTTAACTATAGTTGAAAACATATAGTTAAAATGGTGTAAATGAAATGGTTATAAAATAATTTAACTAAGGTTGAAACATACTATTGTTTATAAATGTATAAATGAAATGGTTATAAAATAATTTAACTATAGTTGAAAACATATAGTTAAAATGGTGTAAATGAAATGGTTATAAAATAATTTAACTAAGGTTGAAACATACTATTCTTTATAAATGTATAAATGAAATGTTTATAAAATAATTTAACAATAGTTGAAAACATATAGTTAAAATGGTGTAAGTTTGTGTGTGTGTGTGTGTGTGTGTGTGTGTGTGTGTGTGTGTGTGTGTGTGTGTGTGTGTGTGTGTGTGTGTGTGTGTGTGTGTGTGTGTGTGTGTGTGTGTGTGTGTGTGTGTGTCATGGTGTCAAAGCACTAAACAATCTATCTCTGATACACACGGATGAATAGGTATTTGTTTAAAAACACTGATCCGATACATTTTGTTGACCGTTTGAATTAAATTAAAAAGTACTTATACATATACATATATTATACTCATATACATCCTCATTGTAATTTATTTATCCAATTTCAAAGACTTTTTCAGTATGCGCTCATTAAAAACCTCTCAAACATTTTTAAGTTTTACTATTGTAAATCAGAAACACCTGTCATTTTGACTACCCTTATTTATTGTATCTTAAAGAGGTTATCTCTTTTGGGGTTGAATATTGAGAAAATTGTAATGATCTTTTGAAATAATAGTTCAATGTTTTTTAATGGATAAGCTGCAAACACATTTCATTTTGTAAGTGTAAGTTCTAGATGTGTGTTGCACCTTCCACTCTGCATATCAGAGGGGATGATAATCATTAACTGGTATTTTGGTCAGTTTCTCACACAAAGCTACTGTATGGTTTTGAAGATTTTGATATTATGGTACTTTTCATATGATAGCCTACTTTTATGGGGCTTTTTTTATTGTGGAGCTTGACAGGTCTCGTTCCTTTCACTTTCATTATAATGAAAAGAGGTGTGCAGGATATCTTTTTTAGAAATTCACCTTTTGTGTTTTACTGAAGAAAGAAAGTTATACAGGCTTAGAACTAGGTTTTCACAGTACCAACATTACAGTAGTCGGTACCAATATACCAGTCTCAATACCAGTTCTCACTACCAGTTTTGGTACCATAGCAAAAACGATTTAAACTATTTTGTTTAATAAAAAAAAAAAAAAAAAAAAATTTGAATGGCTTATATAGAAAACGAGCAAAGAATGCTCCTTTTAATAAATATGCCTGGGAGCCAGGGTTGCCAGGTTTTTGCTACAAAACTACCCGAATGGTCAAAGTCAAAGTTTATTCATATAGCACAATTTATACAGCGACAGATGACCAATGTGCTTTACACTACATCATAAAACATAAAACAAAACAAAGGAAAAGGATAAAAAAACATCATATATGAAAGGAATGTGAGTATATATCAGCATTTAATGATCATGAAATGCCAGAGAGAATAAATAGGTTTTTAACAAAGACTTAAAAAGAGGAAGGGATGGCGCGGATCTAATCTGGATAGACAAGCTGTTCCAAAGTTTAGGGTCCACAACAGAAAATGCACAATGTCCCCTTTGCTGTAATCTGAATCTAGGGACAACTACGTTTTTTTTTTTTGTCCCAGATCTGAAAGGGACTAATAGATTAGAGATGTAGGATGGCGCCGGATTATTCAAACATTTACAAACAAACAAAAGGATTTTAAAATCAACTTTAAAACGAACCAATGAAGTCATGATAAAATTTCAGTGATCATCATGTTTTTGCATAGACATGGTTATAAAATAATTTAACTAAGGTTGAAACATACTATTCTTTATAAATGTATAAATGAAATGTTTATAAAATAATTTAACAATAGTTGAGGTCACCAGCATCAGTTGTCAATGTTAAATAAATATAATTGAGATTTGGTACTGTGGAGTGCTCTGAAGCCAGACTGAAGTCTCAAATAGAGATAGTATTTAGGTTAAGATAAGAATCAAGTCGACGTAACACAACTTTTTCGAGACCTTTGAAGATGAAAGGTAAATTAGAAATGGGGCTATAGTTTTCAATGAAGTTGCCACTTTTTATACTCATTTGTATAATTATTGACCAAATATATGTTCAGCTGTGGCATTTCCACCAGCAGAGAAGCACTTCCACTCACCTGGAAAGTAATTAGAAATATTAATATTTCCTTTGACTGTTGAATTTAATATGACAGGTGCTGAAACATTGCTTCCATTTTGGGCAGAGATATTGATTTTAGAGACTCCATAAGGCTCCACGGTTTCCCCCCTTTTTCTTCTGATAGTGAGGAAAGACACATAATTAATGATATTTTTTTAACCATAGTTTGTACGCAGGGCCTATAACAGAAATCAGCCCTGATCTGACTGGTGTGTTTCATAGGGCTGTGTACATTACCATAATACGACGTGTCCATCTGCTGTTTTCAGTGCACTCCTCTAATCTGAAATGACCAGCTCAACCTGAGAAAAAAAGGCAAATATTATGTAGGGGTGAAGTTTGGTTAATTGTGACACTTTTTGCCACTGAGCTAACTGGGAAAAAACTATTATGCAATTGTTCACTCATAAGTGACGATTTTTCTTTTTTTTTTTTTTTTCTTTTCTTTTTTTTTTTTACGTAATTAGCAATATACTAGGTAGCCTAGAAATTGCATTGATTTATCTCCAAATAAGTTTACTACCATTTATTGATTAAGTGTGTCAGATACCAATCATAATAATTTATTTATTACTTACCTCCTCCCCAAATGTATAATTAGAATAAAATTCAGACAGTTATTTTTATGGCAGTAAAACGATGCTAACCTGTCACTAGCAAGCACTATTATATACAATGGCTGAAAGAATCTGAAAGCTTCTTAAAAACGATACTATGTTAAAATTTTATTAGGATAACATTATTGTTTATATTTGAACAACTAGTTGCCCATGGTTAAATTAAGGACTAGGCTACATCTTTTGTTACAACAAGAACGGGTTTGAGTAGCCTATTAAAGAGGACATGTGTTCTTAACAGTATGTTGTCATATTTCTAACAACAGCAAGCATTTGATGAATTGAAGAGATACATTCGACTGCGCAGGCGCACATAAATAATGCGTCACGCTGAACGTCAATTCACGTCACGCCCTTTATTTTTTTTTAATGCAACAAAAAATATACAAAGATTAGCATACATGCGTACACCTCACAACAAGTAGAAAACATACATAAGGATATGTAAAATAAAGTAGGGGTAAAATTACAATAATTTAAAATAACAAAAAGCTTCATAGGTCTTCCTTGCTTTTTTGTTAAATTTGATCTAATGTAGTACCATTTTTTATTACTTGCGTGATGACTTCATAAAGTAGGCTAGGCTATACTGCGTGGTCATCCTTATGCTTCCATCTATCCATCACTCAATCATAGCAACTAGTTAAGTTTCGGTTTTTCATATGTTGTGCAAATGTATATTATTAGGCTAAATATTATTTTAAATAACTTATTTATGGTAAAAACCGAGTCTCAAGTAGTCTATCACTTACAACTGACGAAGATTTCTAATTACATAGTTACATTTATAGCGCTTTTTACAATAGGCTACAGATTGTTTCAAAGCAGCTTTACAGTGTTAACGGGAAATAAGGCAACAACGTTTGTTTTGGCTGTTCAGCAGCTCTAGAAGAAAACTGTCATCCAGCTCGAGTAAGTTTGATTCAATTCCGTTGTAAATCGGAATGTCATCGGCCAGCTCAGTTCAGTTATCAGTGTCAGATCAATAATATTGTTGATTATTAAGATATATGTAGATAATCTTCTAAACGTAATAAAATTAGGCTTCGTCTTGTGATTGTAACAATAGTTTAATAGATCGCAGGAAATACTGTGATTCGGTGATCTTATTATTACTTTTTTTAATTATTATTAATAAAGTCAAGAAAATGATAAACCCCAGAATTACCTGTCGCTTGTACATCGCTGTGTATCCTGCGTGCTTGAGCAGATAGTGATGCCTGAGAGGAAAAAAACTTTCACGTTTAATTTGACAATGAGACCAGTCAAAGTGCACTACATACATTTTTTTATCACTGTGAAACCATCCATCCTGTACACTCAACTCTTTAGAAAGCAATCTTTTTTCCCCAGAAATGTGTCACTTTGGTTTTCAGTGGCATTGCATAGGCTATAATTTTTACATTATAGGTGCTGATATAATTGATCTTTGTTTTTATTTTTTAAATGTTTCAACAGGGGTTTAGATTTTTATTATTATTATTATACATTTTATTTATAGGCGCCTTTCTTGACACTCAAGGTCACCTCACAACATCATCAACAATAACAAATTTAAAAAGCAATGAGACACAAGACATATATAAAAAACAAAACAAAAAAAAACAAAGTGCAGTTATGGTCAAAGGGAATAAGCTATTCTAAACAGATAAGTTTTGAGTTTGGATTTGAAAAGTGAAAGAGAGTCAATTTTACGGAGGTCTGGTGGAAGCGAATTCCAGAGCTGAGGAGCAGAGAAACTGAAAGCTCTACTCCCCATAGTAACAAGGCGGACACGGGGAACAGTAAAATGAATAAAAGAAGTGGATCTTAGAGTACGCGTGTGTGTGGGTATATGGAGGAGATCAGAAAGATATGAAGGGGCTAGATTATGAATGGCTTTAAAAGTAAGAAGAAGTATTTTGTAGTTGATACGATAAATAATAGGGAGCCAATGCAGCTGTTGTAGGATAGGAGTGATGTGATAAATAGGAGGGGTGCGAGTAATGATACGAGCTGCCGAGTTTTGGACCAGTTGAAGTTTATGAAGAGTTTTATGTGGGAGGCCAAACAAAAGGGAATTACAATAATCTAAACGGGAGGTGACTAAGCTGTGAACAAGAATGGCAGTCGAGTGCGGCGTGAGGAAAGGACGCAAACGGTTGATATTACGAAGATGATAATAAGTAGACCGGTAACGTTGTTAACATGAGATGTAAAGGAGAGGGTGCTATCAAAGATGACACCCAAACTCTTAACCTGAGGGGATGGGGGAAATGAAGGAGCTATCAATAAGAATAGAGAAATTATGGATTTTGTTTAATGTTGATTTTGTACCTATAAGAAGCAATTCTGTTTTATTACTATTTAATTTAAGGAAATTTGATGTGAACCAGGATTTTATGTCAAGAAGGCAGTTAGTAAGGGAAGATGGTGGAAGAGTGGTATTAGGTTTAGTTGAAAGATAGAGCTGGGTGTCATCTGCGTAGCAATGGAAATTAATATGATGTTTACGGAAGATGTAACCAAGGGGAAGAAGATAAATAATAAACAGTAAGGGCCCCAGAACAGAGCCCTGCGGCACGCCTGTTATGACAGGGACAGAATAAGAGGTGAATGATTTTAACTGAATAAACTGAGTGCGGCCAGAGAGATATGAATTAAACCAGTTAAGAGGTATATTAGTAATTACAATAGAGGAGAGTCTGTCAAGAAGTATGGTGTGTGAAATAGTATCGAAGGCCGCACTCAGATCAAGCAGAAGAAGAATGGAAAGTAAACCAGAATCAGCCGCTAGAAGAAGGTTGTTAGTGGCTTCAAGTAATGCTGTTTCCGTACTATGATGCGGACGGATTTAGGACACCAGTGGGTCACCTGATGGAGTTTTAGGACACCAGTGGGTCACCTGATGGAGTTTTAGGACACCAGTGGGTCACCTGATGGAGTTTTAGGACACCAGTGGGTCACCTGATGGAGTTTTAGGACACCAGTGGGTCACCTGATGGAGTTTTTCGGTTCCTTGCCACTGTTGCCTTTGGCTTGCTCAGTTGGGGATATTCAAATTAATTAACCAAGCATTAATACCATTGATCAGCCCTACCAAACGTGGATGTTTTTTCACTAAGAAACAAACATTGTTATGTTATTTGATTGATATTGTGAAGCTGCTTTGATGCAATTTATATTGTGAAAAGCGCTATATAAATACACTTGACTTGACTTGACTTGACTTGACTTGACGGAAACCTGACTGGAATTGCTCATATAGATTATTGTAAGAAAGATGAGTATGGAGTTGAACAGCCACTATTTTTTCCAAAATTTTGGAGATGAATGGAAGATTTGAAATAGGTCGGAAATTATTATATTCACTGTAGTGGAATGCTACTTTCAAAATATTTACATTAATGTAAATATTTGACATGACAGTATTGCTTTAGTCTCTGATGAGACTTTGACTCACATTGATAAAACATTTGTGCTGAACATGCTGATCAGATCAATCAAAAATACATATTTTTTTCCTCTGTCTTGTATAACCAGGGTACCCCCAGGATCCTCCAACTTAAATTCAAGGCTTTTTAAGACCTTTTTAATACCATTACAAATGAAATTCAATGCCAACTTCGTACCCATTCCGACAGAAGTATGAGGGGAAAATGTCAAATCTGTATACATTTTAAACCCTAGAAAATAATTATGTACAAGGAGGTTACTTGAATTAAATATATATTGAATTATATATCAGTCATATTTAATACATTCGCAACAGCATTGTAGCGCGCACGTGTGTGTAGGCCAGTGTTAATTTTGGCAGCCATTTTTGATTTAGTCTTAGTCTTCAGACGAAAATGCTTATTGGTCTTAATCACATTTGAGTCATACTGTTTTTTATAGTTGTAGTTGACGAAAAGTCTTTGCATTTTTTGTCAACTTTTAGTCAAACTGCAGTTACTTTACTTTTGGTAAAAACTAAATAAGACCTTTGTAACGAAATCCAAGACTTTGTATACTAAATTCAAGGCTTTAAGACCTTAATTTGAGATGATCAAATTCAAGACTTTTTCAAGGCTTTTAAGACCCGCGGGTACCGTGATAACTTTTCACCAATCTTAGGGATACAGTGAGACAAAACAGGCTACAGAAGTGGGAAAAAAATATGTATTTTTGATTGATCTGATCAGCATGTTCAGCACAAATGTTTTATCAATGTGAGTCAAAGTCTCATCAGAGACTAAAGCAATACTGTCATGTCAAATATTTACATTAATGTAAATATTTTGAAAGTAGCATTCCACTACAGTGAATATAATAATTTCCGACCTATTTCAAATCTACCATTCATCTCCAAAATTTTGGAAAAAATAGTGGCTGTTCAACTCCATACTCATCTTTCTTACAATAATCTATATGAGCAATTCCAGTCAGGTTTCCGTCAAGTCAAGTCAAGTCAAGTCAAGTCAAGTGTATTTATATAGCGCTTTTCACAATATAAATTGCATCAAAGCAGCTTCACAATATCAATCAAATAACATAACAATGTTTGTTTCTTAGTGAAAAAACATCCACGTTTGGTAGGGCTGATCAATGGTATTAATGCTTGGTTAATTAATTTGAATATCCCCAACTGAGCAAGCCAAAGGCAACAGTGGCAAGGAACCGAAAAACTCCATCAGGTGACCCACTGGTGTCCTAAAACTCCATCAGGTGACCCACTGGTGTCCTAAAACTCCATCAGGTGACCCACTGGTGTCCTAAAACTCCATCAGGTGACCCACTGGTGTCCTAAAACTCCATCAGGTGACCCACTGGTGTCCTAAAACTCCATCAGGTGACCCACTGGTGTCCTAAATCCGTCCGCATCATAGTACGGAAACAGCATTACTTGAAGCCACTAACAACCTTCTTCTAGCGGCTGATTCTGGTTTACTTTCCATTCTTCTTCTGCTTGATCTGAGTGCGGCCTTCGATACTATTTCACACACCATACTTCTTGACAGACTCTCCTCTATTGTAATTACTAATATACCTCTTAACTGGTTTAATTCATATCTCTCTGGCCGCACTCAGTTTATTCAGTTAAAATCATTCACCTCTTATTCTGTCCCTGTCATAACAGGCGTGCCGCAGGGCTCTGTTCTGGGGCCCTTACTGTTTATTATTTATCTTCTTCCCCTTGGTTACATCTTCCGTAAACATCATATTAATTTCCATTGCTACGCAGATGACACCCAGCTCTATCTTTCAACTAAACCTAATACCACTCTTCCACCATCTTCCCTTACTAACTGCCTTCTTGACATAAAATCCTGGTTCACATCAAATTTCCTTAAATTAAATAGTAATAAAACAGAATTGCTTCTTATAGGTACAAAATCAACATTAAACAAAATCCATAATTTCTCTATTCTTATTGATAGCTCCTTCATTTCCCCCATCCCCTCAGGTTAAGAGTTTGGGTGTCATCTTTGATAGCACCCTCTCCTTTACATCTCATGTTAACAACGTTACCGGTCTACTTATTATCATCTTCGTAATATCAACCGTTTGCGTCCTTTCCTCACGCCGCACTCGACTGCCATTCTTGTTCACAGCTTAGTCACCTCCCGTTTAGATTATTGTAATTCCCTTTTGTTTGGCCTCCCACATAAAACTCTTCATAAACTTCAACTGGTCCAAAACTCGGCAGCTCGTATCATTACTCGCACCCCTCCTATTTATCACATCACTCCTATCCTACAACAGCTGCATTGGCTCCCTATTATTTATCGTATCAACTACAAAATACTTCTTCTTACTTTTAAAGCCATTCATAATCTAGCCCCTTCATATCTTTCTGATCTCCTCCATATACCCACACACACGCGTACTCTAAGATCCACTTCTTTTATTCATTTTACTGTTCCCCGTGTCCGCCTTGTTACTATGGGGAGTAGAGCTTTCAGTTTCTCTGCTCCTCAGCTCTGGAATTCGCTTCCACCAGACCTCCGTAAAATTGACTCTCTTTCACTTTTCAAATCCAAACTCAAAACTTATCTGTTTAGAATAGCTTATTCCCTTTGACCATAACTGCACTTTGTTTTTTTTTGTTTTGTTTTTTATATATGTCTTGTGTCTCATTGCTTTTTAAATTTGTTATTGTTGATGATGTTGTGAGGTGACCTTGAGTGTCAAGAAAGGCGCCTATAAATAAAATGTATAATAATAATAATAAAAATCTAAACCCCTGTTGAAACATTTAAAAAATAAAAACAAAGATCAATTATATCAGCACCTATAATGTAAAAATTATAGCCTATGCAATGCCACTGAAAACCAAAGTGACACATTTCTGGGGAAAAAAGATTGCTTTCTAAAGAGTTGAGTGTACAGGATGGATGGTTTCACAGTGATAAAAAAATGTATGTAGTGCACTTTGACTGGTCTCATTGTCAAATTAAACGTGAAAGTTTTTTTCCTCTCAGGCATCACTATCTGCTCAAGCACGCAGGATACACAGCGATGTACAAGCGACAGGTAATTCTGGGGTTTATCATTTTCTTGACTTTATTAATAATAATTAAAAAAAGTAATAATAAGATCACCGAATCACAGTATTTCCTGCGATCTATTAAACTATTGTTACAATCACAAGACGAAGCCTAATTTTATTACGTTTAGAAGATTATCTACATATATCTTAATAATCAACAATATTATTGATCTGACACTGATAACTGAACTGAGCTGGCCGATGACATTCCGATTTACAACGGAATTGAATCAAACTTACTCGAGCTGGATGACAGTTTTCTTCTAGAGCTGCTGAACAGCCAAAACAAACGTTGTTGCCTTATTTCCCGTTAACACTGTAAAGCTGCTTTGAAACAATCTGTAGCCTATTGTAAAAAGCGCTATAAATGTAACTATGTAATTAGAAATCTTCGTCAGTTGTAAGTGATAGACTACTTGAGACTCGGTTTTTACCATAAATAAGTTATTTAAAATAATATTTAGCCTAATAATATACATTTGCACAACATATGAAAAACCGAAACTTAACTAGTTGCTATGATTGAGTGATGGATAGATGGAAGCATAAGGATGACCACGCAGTATAGCCTAGCCTACTTTATGAAGTCATCACGCAAGTAATAAAAAATGGTACTACATTAGATCAAATTTAACAAAAAAGCAAGGAAGACCTATGAAGCTTTTTGTTATTTTAAATTATTGTAATTTTACCCCTACTTTATTTTACATATCCTTATGTATGTTTTCTACTTGTTGTGAGGTGTACGCATGTATGCTAATCTTTGTATATTTTTTGTTGCATTAAAAAAAAATAAAGGGCGTGACGTGAATTGACGTTCAGCGTGACGCATTATTTATGTGCGCCTGCGCAGTCGAATGTATCTCTTCAATTCATCAAATGCTTGCTGTTGTTAGAAATATGACAACATACTGTTAAGAACACATGTCCTCTTTAATAGGCTACTCCAACCCGTTCTTGTTGTAACAAAAGATGTAGCCTAGTCCTTAATTTAACCATGGGCAACTAGTTGTTCAAATATAAACAATAATGTTATCCTAATAAAATTTTAACATAGTATCGTTTTTAAGAAGCTTTCAGATTCTTTCAGCCATTGTATATAATAGTGCTTGCTAGTGACAGGTTAGCATCGTTTTACTGCCATAAAAATAACTGTCTGAATTTTATTCTAATTATACATTTGGGGAGGAGGTAAGTAATAAATAAATTATTATGATTGGTATCTGACACACTTAATCAATAAATGGTAGTAAACTTATTTGGAGATAAATCAATGCAATTTCTAGGCTACCTAGTATATTGCTAATTACGTAAAAAAAAAAAAGAAAAGAAAAAAAAAAAAAAAAGAAAAATCGTCACTTATGAGTGAACAATTGCATAATAGTTTTTTCCCAGTTAGCTCAGTGGCAAAAAGTGTCACAATTAACCAAACTTCACCCCTACATAATATTTGCCTTTTTTTCTCAGGTTGAGCTGGTCATTTCAGATTAGAGGAGTGCACTGAAAACAGCAGATGGACACGTCGTATTATGGTAATGTACACAGCCCTATGAAACACACCAGTCAGATCAGGGCTGATTTCTGTTATAGGCCCTGCGTACAAACTATGGTTAAAAAAATATCATTAATTATGTGTCTTTCCTCACTATCAGAAGAAAAAGGGGGGAAACCGTGGAGCCTTATGGAGTCTCTAAAATCAATATCTCTGCCCAAAATGGAAGCAATGTTTCAGCACCTGTCATATTAAATTCAACAGTCAAAGGAAATATTAATATTTCTAATTACTTTCCAGGTGAGTGGAAGTGCTTCTCTGCTGGTGGAAATGCCACAGCTGAACATATATTTGGTCAATAATTATACAAATGAGTATAAAAAGTGGCAACTTCATTGAAAACTATAGCCCCATTTCTAATTTACCTTTCATCTTCAAAGGTCTCGAAAAAGTTGTGTTACGTCGACTTGATTCTTATCTTAACCTAAATACTATCTCTATTTGAGACTTCAGTCTGGCTTCAGAGCACTCCACAGTACCAAATCTCAATTATATTTATTTAACATTGACAACTGATGCTGGTGACCTCAACTATTGTTAAATTATTTTATAAACATTTCATTTATACATTTATAAAGAATAGTATGTTTCAACCTTAGTTAAATTATTTTATAACCATGTCTATGCAAAAACATGATGATCACTGAAATTTTATCATGACTTCATTGGTTCGTTTTAAAGTTGATTTTAAAATCCTTTTGTTTGTTTGTAAATGTTTGAATAATCCGGCGCCATCCTACATCTCTAATCTATTAGTCCCTTTCAGATCTGGGACAAAAAAAAAAAACGTAGTTGTCCCTAGATTCAGATTACAGCAAAGGGGACATTGTGCATTTTCTGTTGTGGACCCTAAACTTTGGAACAGCTTGTCTATCCAGATTAGATCCGCGCCATCCCTTCCTCTTTTTAAGTCTTTGTTAAAAACCTATTTATTCTCTCTGGCATTTCATGATCATTAAATGCTGATATATACTCACATTCCTTTCATATATGATGTTTTTTTATCCTTTTCCTTTGTTTTGTTTTATGTTTTATGATGTAGTGTAAAGCACATTGGTCATCTGTCGCTGTATAAATTGTGCTATATGAATAAACTTTGACTTTGACCATTCGGCTAGTTTTGTAGCAAAAACCTGGCAACCCTGGCTCCCAGGCATATTTATTAAAAGGAGCATTCTTTGCTCGTTTTCTATATAAGCCATTCAAATTTTTTTTTTTTTTTTTTTTTTATTAAACAAAATAGTTTAAATCGTTTTTGCTATGGTACCAAAACTGGTAGTGAGAACTGGTATTGAGACTGGTATATTGGTACCGACTACTGTAATGTTGGTACTGTGAAAACCTAGTTCTAAGCCTGTATAACTTTCTTTCTTCAGTAAAACACAAAAGGTGAATTTCTAAAAAAGATATCCTGCACACCTCTTTTCATTATAATGAAAGTGAAAGGAACGAGACCTGTCAAGCTCCACAATAAAAAAAGCCCCATAAAAGTAGGCTATCATATGAAAAGTACCATAATATCAAAATCTTCAAAACCATACAGTAGCTTTGTGTGAGAAACTGACCAAAATACCAGTTAATGATTATCATCCCCTCTGATATGCAGAGTGGAAGGTGCAACACACATCTAGAACTTACACTTACAAAATGAAATGTGTTTGCAGCTTATCCATTAAAAAACATTGAACTATTATTTCAAAAGATCATTACAATTTTCTCAATATTCAACCCCAAAAGAGATAACCTCTTTAAGATACAATAAATAAGGGTAGTCAAAATGACAGGTGTTTCTGATTTACAATAGTAAAACTTAAAAATGTTTGAGAGGTTTTTAATGAGCGCATACTGAAAAAGTCTTTGAAATTGGATAAATAAATTACAATGAGGATGTATATGAGTATAATATATGTATATGTATAAGTACTTTTTAATTTAATTCAAACGGTCAACAAAATGTATCGGATCAGTGTTTTTAAACAAATACCTATTCATCCGTGTGTATCAGAGATAGATTGTTTAGTGCTTTGACACCATGACACACACACACACACACACACACACACACACACACACACACACACACACACACACACACACACACACACACACACACACACACACACACACACACACACACACAAACTTACACCATTTTAACTATATGTTTTCAACTATTGTTAAATTATTTTATAAACATTTCATTTATACATTTATAAAGAATAGTATGTTTCAACCTTAGTTAAATTATTTTATAACCATTTCATTTACACCATTTTAACTATATGTTTTCAACTATAGTTAAATTATTTTATAACCATTTCATTTATACATTTATAAACAATAGTATGTTTCAACCTTAGTTAAATTATTTTATAACCATTTCATTTACACCATTTTAACTATATGTTTTCAACTATAGTTAAATTATTTTATAACCATTTCATTTATACATTTATAAACAATAGTATGTTTCAACCTTAGTTAAATTATTTTATAACCATTTCATTTACATCATTTAAACTATACGTTTTCAACTGTAGTTAAATTATTTTATAAACATTTATAAAGACCAGTATGTTTTTCAACTCTGCTTTCATTTGAATAATATTTTAAACGATAGACCCTGTTTATGTAACATTGTTTCAGATATCAGAGCAGACATGGAGGGGTAGGCAAGAACCCCCGTGACACACTTGCAGAGGTAGGGGGAGCGTCAGTGACACACATGGAGAGGGACACCCGGTGACACTGACTTTTTTCCTCTCACATTACACAGGAAACCACAATGGCCTCTGGAATGCCACACTTGCAGAGGTAGGGGGAGCGTCTGTGACACACATAGAGAGGGGAGGTGAGGGACAGCCTGTGACACTGACTTTTTTTCCTCTCACATTACACAGCAAAACACAATGGCCTCTGGAATGCCAAAACAGTTGATTGATCAGATAGCTCAACACCACAACCCTTATCACTAGAGGCCAGAGCAGAGGTAGGGGGAGCGTCTGTGACACTGACTTTTTTCCTCTCACATTACCCACATCACATTGAAACCACTATGGCCTCTGGAATGCCAAAACAGTTGATTGATCAGATAGCTCAACACCACAACCCTTATCAATAGAGGCCAGATGGTCAAAACATTTCATTGATCGGATAGGCGGGGTCAACTGCTTGACCCTTAACAATAGACGCCGGATGCACAATCTCTCAAAACACATCGATTGGATGGGTGGGGTCAATAGGTCAATCCTTATCTATAGATAACGGATGCACACCAGGAAAAGGGCGGGACCGGAAAAGGTCAAAGGTCAACCGGAAGTCATCAATCATTTTGACACATGGTGTCCGGTAAGAACTACTTATGCGGTAGTTAGTTCACAGCAGTGACAGAAATTATCATTTTTATTAAAGGGTAACATTTGTAACGTTAAAGATAATTCTAGGGGCATTTTCATGACAAGCTTCTTGCTGACTCTTGATTTATTCTTATTTTATTGGTTCAATACACACGCCAGTCACCAGAACACATCTTTATCTTCATTTGGCTCGAAATTGTACTTTTAATGCATACATACATGTTAAATATTAAATAAATAGATAAATAAATAAATCATGAATGCTTAATAGGCTGTGCACCATTAGGCTGACTATATGAGCCAATACTCAATTTTGAGCTGGTGTGTTAAGAAAGAAAATGACAACATTAAAATTACCAACATGTCTGTGTTTTCAGTGCATGTATCCTGCTCATCAGGCCATATCAGTTTGTAATATTGATGCTGTATCAGTGTTTCATTACAGTAAAATTTGGACATATAAAAGCATTTTGTTATTCATACTAGCTATATATAATAGCTTGATTAGTCACATGAAAGTAATCAGAATCAATATTTACAGTGTGACCAAGACAATATTTCAGAATATATAATTAAGTGGCAAATACCATAAACAGAGAGATGATGTGAAAAACACTGCATTAAAATGGTTATATTACATAAAGAATGGTTGTTAAATGCTTTGATTGTTAAGTTTAACACCAGCTTAGTGGTGTAATAGATTAAATAATATATACAATTTCAATCCAATAACGTTAACCTGCTTGAAATTCAGTATGAATGTCAGTCAGCCTAATCAGTTTAATGGTGCACAGCTTATTAAGCAATCATGATTTATTTATTAATTAATTAATTTGTGTATTTATTTAGCTAGTCATTATTTAACATGTATGTGTGCATTAAAAGTACCATTTTGGCAACGAGAACGTGTCTGAGCCAAGATAAAGATGCGTTTTGGTGACTGGCGTGTTTTTTTAACCAATCATATAAGAGAAATTCGAGAGTCAGCGAGTAGCTAATGTAATTGGCTACATGAAGATAGACCCGCCCTCTACTTCGCTCTCCAGTTTGAACAACGTCACGCAAACCGAACATTTCATTAACAAATGTAGTTTTATCAGAAAATGAATCAGAAAGAAAAACAATCGCAAAGATGGCAAAACAATAATTATAAATGCGGCTGTTTGCTGCCATTTTTGTTGTTTAAAAAAAAATTAAACAAGCATCAATGTTTTATCACAGGGTCACAATAAAAAAGTGATACATTGATCAAAATGAATTTGTGTCAAGAAATAAAGTGGTTTAACGGTATTTTACAAAAGAAAAAGCCCACTTATTCAGTCGCGTTTTTTCTGTTTATTTGTAGTGAGGCAAACAACAAACTCTTACCCAGAATTCTGTTATCTTGACGTTGTTGAAAATACCTGTGAAAATGGCTTTTTGATTGGAGTCATTTTGTTTTATATTGTATGTGGTTGCACTGAATTATTTTGTTAATTTGAACTTTTTGCTTTTTTTCTTGGATTTTTTAAATGTTTTTAATTATAACAAATCAGTTATATGCTTTAGATTCAATGATAGTCTCAATTTGTGAGTAAACAGATTACATTTAAAAAAGAAATTACAAGAATACATTTAAATGTTTAAAATTACCTGTTAAAACTTTTATATTATTACACATTTTTTTCTCAAATAGGCCTACATGATGTTCATTTGAATTTTCTGTTTACAAAAACCAAGAGAAGAAGGGTAACTTTACACAAATAAGTAGCGCAACCTTTTTCAACATGGAAAGAAGAGTAAACCAGCAGAGGAAAAGCGCCATAAGTGATTCGTACCGAGCCGAGCCGTACCATGCAGTGGGAAAGCGCCATAACTGCAGTGGAAAAGCAAACCGAGCTAAAGCGTAGGAAGCCGCGCCGAGCCGATTCGTACTAGCAGTGGAAAAGCGCCATTAGGATTCACGCAACAATTACGCATCAACGGAGCAAAACAGAATAACATTTTAAGAACCAATCAGGCAGTGACGCGAAATGTTTTACTTAAATGAGCAAATCAACAAAATGAATGAATAAAACTGGCTATTTGCTGAGTATACATTCTAATATTAATTTTTGCACGCGCTGCTTCACAGAAAGTTAATGAGTTTTATTTATTTAAGAAATGCACAATATATTTTGTTTAAATATTCTAAAAAATATATATATTATTTGTAATCATTTCTTAATCTGTATGGTCAGTATTTTAGTGTATTTTTTTCTGCTGTTAAAAGGGAGCATATCTTTATGATCTAACATTAAAAAGCTAACTTAAAAATGATTGTACCACGTACCGTAATAAAAAAACTCTTCGTAATGGTAGAAGTTGTAGAGATGTCTCCGAAGAATCCAGTAACAGGAACAATAGTTTTAATCCCGCTTGTCTCAGGTAGAAGTTTAGTCCTTGCTGTTTTACGCCAAGAATGGTGCATGACAAGTCTTGGTGCCTGTTATATGCTAAACTGACGTGTTGTGGTGTGGGCGGTCCTTTCAGCTCGATGCATGTGATTCAACAAGGTCATGTACCCAACCTTGATGCGGGGTCTCGCATTGGCTCGACCTTGTTTAGGGTGGTTCTTCTGAAGGCGCCGGCGCACTTTACTCCAGTAGGGGTTCAATCTTCAACTGGCTGGCAGGAGCCGCCACTGGCAGGTCACATGACCTGTCAGTGGCTGGCTGGCAGCTGCCAGTCTGCCACTGACAGTTGCCAGTCTGACACTGGCAGCTGCCAGTCAGCCACTGACAGGTGCAGTGGCTGACAGTGGCTGGCTATAGTAGTCTATTTGGCAAGTTTCAGAAACCATCGATTTTGGACAGTTTTTGTGTTTTGTGTTCCTCCCTTTCTAGCTCATTTATTATGAATCTGTTGATTTGAATCATGTTCTTTAGTATGATTGCTGTTTTGTGAACTGTTATCCCAATATAACCAGTCAAATGGCCGTGATCAGACTGGCAGCTTACAGACGCTCGCTGGACGCTCATCCAGTCAGCCGCGGCTGAGACTGCGAGTCTAACGCGTCGCCTGACACTCTCGCTACAAGGAAATACATTGTTTTCTTTTTATAAATATAATGCCATGCCTTTATTCTTGTGGAGGAATGATGTTTTGTGGACTGTTATCCCAATATAACCAGTCAAATGACCGTGATCAGACTGGCAGCTTACAGACGCTCGCTGGACGCTCATCCAGTCAGCCGCAGCTGAGACTGCGAGTCCAACGCGTCGCCTGACGCTCTCGCTACAAGGAAATACATTGTTTTCTTTTTATAAATATAATGCCATGCCTTTATTCTTGTGGAGGAATGATGTTTTGTGGACTGTTATCCCAATATAACCAGTCAAATGGCCGTGATCAGACTGGCAGCTTACAGACGCTCGCTGGACGCTCATCCAGTCAGCTGCGGCTGAGACTGCGAGTCTAACGCGTCGCCTGACGCTCTCGCTACAAGGAAATACATTGTTTTCTTTTTATAAATATAATGCCATGCCTTTATTCTTGTGGAGGAATGATGTTTTGTGGACTGTCAGCTCACTGAACTGCTTTTAATGTGTATGTCTATTTTACAGCACCCTCACAGCTTTGAAACAGGGACTTTTGGTCGACACACTTGTGGAGGAAGAAGAAATTGTGGTAATTGTTCTTGAAATTTTAAATAAAATAGCACATAACCATGTTTGTATGAAACATGTAATAATTAAATTTAGGATCAACATATATAGCACATTGATCATTTATATTGTGCTGTAAAACTTTTTTTTTTTTTTTTTGTAGAAACTTCATCATGACCTCACATCTGGTGCTGTTAGATCACACAGAATGTTTTTACATAAACATCCCAGTTATGCCCCCAAACTGAAAAAACAATGTAACCTACGGATCTCTGTTTTTGACCAAGAACAGGTAAAATAATATTTATTTGTAATAAAAATATGTTTAAAATTAACTTGGTTCTTGCAGCATGAATTGACATCACAATTACTTTTTTTTTTATAGATTCATACTGTTACAGATAATCAATATCTTGACATTCATTATAATCCGAAACAATTGGAATGTAATGAAATTATTCTTAGATGCTGATTTTTTTTTAAAACAATGATATACATATCCGCATTGTTGTTTTTCATAGACTGAGGGAATCATTGACAAGGTGTACAGTGCTTTGGCATTGAAAAAAACTGATTTATCGAGCCCTTCATATGCTATGGAAGTCATGACACCTGAGGTAAATCATGTTTTGTGAAGAACACAATAATAATTCAAGAGCTAATGATAGATATTTGAAATATAGTGTGTGAATTATGCAGTTACCAATTCTACATCTAATGCACACATTCTAATGTGTGATAAGATTTTAATGACTGTTTTTTTCCTTTATTATAGATAACCATTCTGATTCTCAGAAAGACAGAGGGGTTCCACAGATTCCAAGCGGAAATGGCTTTTGCAACTGCACACTGTCTGTGTGTTGAATAATATGCGACAAGCAATGGCCTATATAGATTCTTTTTTTTTGTAAATAGTTTTTTTCCCTTTGTTTTTATTTGTTAATAGATTTTTTTTCTTGGGTTTTATTTGTAAATTGTCTTTGTAAATTTGAAAATATAGTGATACAGTGTATGCTTTTAAGTGATTTTACCGTTAAAGTTGGCATTCTTTTATTGAATTATTAAAAAGCTTTCTTTTAACAAATTATTTGAAAGCATCTCTGTATTTTGTCCTGGTGTCAGAAAAATGGTCAAAGCAATGACAATGAATCATGTTATTGGTATTAATTATTGGTATTAGGCTACTCTGCATCTACAATTATTACACAGCTTTTTCACAAGGATTAAAATCGTCACAACTAAGGCAGTATCCGCAAACTAGATTTATTTCCTTAGAATGAGAGGCAGGCAACAGTAACTAAGCAACCAGTCTGATCAGAGCCATTTGATTGCTTTAATTATGATAAAATTCTCTAAAACACCAATTATAGACAAGAATAAAGGCATGTGTAACCCCTCACACCTGGGTCCAACTCGACCCGCTCCGAGCGGACTTCGAACCCGGGTGTCCGTCATGAGAGTCGGGCGCTCTAACAAGGAGGCTAAAGACTGTGGCCTCTAGCGTCTGTCGCTAGAGGGCTTATTGAGATCGGGGAGTGAGGTTTACTCGCACAGCAACTACTAACTGGCCTCCGTTACACATGGCATTATATTTATAAAAAGAAAACAATGTATTTCCTTGTAGCGAGAGTGTCAGGCGACGCGTTAGACTCGCAGTCTCAGCCGCAGCTGACTGGATGAGCGTCCAGCGAGCGTCTGTAAGCTGCCAGTCTGATCACGGCCATTTGACTGGTTATATTGGGATAACAGTCCACAAAACATCATTCCTTTGCAAGAATAAAGGCATGGCATTATATTTATAAAAAGAAAACAATGTATTTCCTTGTAGCGAGAGCGTCAGGCGACGCGTTAGACTCGCAGTCTCAGCCGCGGCTGACTGGATGAGCGTCCAGCGAGCGTCTGTAAGCCTGCTAGTCTGATCACGGCCATTTGACTGGTTATATTGGGATAACAGTTCACAAAACAGCAATCATACTAAAGAACATGATTCATATCAACAGATTCATAATAAATGAGCTAGAAAGGGAGGAACACAAAACACAAAAACTGTTCAAAATCGATGGTTTCTGAAACTTGCCAAATAGACTACTATAGCCAGCCACTGTCAGCCACTGCACCTGTCAGTGGCTGACTGGCAGCTGCCAGGTCACGTGACCTGCCAGTGGCGGCTCCTGCCAGCCAGTTGAAGATTGAACCCCCACTCCTTTTATCACAGACTGCAGGTCAAAGGTCGGAGCAACTGAATTCTCTTAATGCCTCAAAGATTGCAAGGTAAGCTTTCATTTTCTTATAGGCTGCATAAAATCCAAATTGCTTGCAACCAAACTGTACCCCATGTTTTAGTTAAGTTTGTCTCTTCCACTATGATTCTTATTTATCGCTGGCCCCAAGTAGGCTGCTATAAAAAAAATAAAAAACACTTTATTAACATCTCGCCCACATTATTATTTTCCATATTCAATGTCGTAGTCTTGGATTCTCTGCTGTCCTATTTTTTTTTTTTTTTTCAATTATGCCACTATTGGCCGAGTCAATTTTCGGATGTTTCGCTACACTTTTCAATTCGTTTAAAAGTTCACCTTTGGTCAAATAAACACACCACGTTGTACTGTAAATGTGGTGTATTCGTTATGTGTAGATGTATTCGTTATGATTACTTTTTAGTGAGTTGTGTTTTATGAAATTATGTGTTTTATGTTGTTGCAGGAAAAATGCCCTTCAACAGTCCCACGAAAATCCCGCACGCGGAAGGAGAAAAACTGAAAAGAATGAGAAACCAGTTCTGTTTTTTAGGTGTAAGTATGGGTTTTGTAGAGTTCTATGTGGTTTAAATAGTACTTTAAGGGTATATTTTGGGGGAATTATTACTTAGTTCTTTGTGTGTGTGTTGTTTTTGTGTAGTATTCTGTGTTGGATGAGGCGGTCGGCAGAAATGCACTCCAGCAGGAGCTGACGGAGCTGGGGGTCATGGTTATGCGTAAAGTCGCTGCAATGGATGCAGAAAAGACATTTTTACGGAAGGAGTTGGCGGACACGCGGAGCAGGTTGGAGAAAACAGAGAGGAGAGATGGAAGTTTCGAGGGCGGCCTTGGATTTCGCAAGAGATGGTGTGTAATGAGATGCTGTTGTAAATGCCAATGTTTTGTTGTTGGACTCTTTGATTATGCACTGTACATATTGTTTTTAAAAATGTACCTCAGTTTTTATAAAATGTGTGTTTTTAAACTACAGATATTTTGGAACTTAAGTTGGAGGATGGACAAGACGGAGAAAGTGCAGACATGGCCCTAGTTGAGGAAGATGTAGCTGAATAAAAACATCAGTCTAATTTTAATAATTGTATATATTTTCTTGTGTTGTTTAAAATGTTAATTAATATTCTAATTGTAGTGTGTGAACTGTGTATACACACACACACACACACATACATATATATATATTTTTTTTTTTAATAAAATATTCTTTATTGTGTGTCGTTTGTGTTTTTTGATATTATGCAGCATACATTAATATATATATATATAATTTTGATGAATGAAAGAAGGAAAAAACAAATCTGATTATGTGCCATTTTTAATTACAAAAGATAATTTGTGATAATTTAGAATATCTCAATGTTTTGTACTATATTGCTAACAGTTATTTAGTTGTTTTGAACCCTGGTTTAAATAAATTGTATTGAATTGAGCATATCTGGTTACTTGAGACAGTAAAGATAATAAATAATTAAAGTCTTAAAAAAACCTATAAGTCACAAACACATAGTTCTGTATTTCTTCAATCAGTTGTAATTCTTTAATCGGTTGCAAACAAACTATTATATTAGACGATTTATAAACTATAATTTTAGACTGTATTTTTGAAAAGAAAAGTAAACTATAATATTTGAATAATTAATTGTGTGTATTATAATTTAGATGCATATTTTTATAGCCTTTATACACTGATTTTTTTTTTAGATCATTTGTAATTTAAAAACAAGCTGTCATATTTAAAAATCTTGTCATTTGTAGTTTGATGAATGTGATCACTATTAATGTTGCTTTTATAATAATTTACAGGTATGGATTCTGAGATATAAAAAGCAAATAGTGTTTACCTGTGTTTAAAATGTTCTCTATAGTTACAGGACATTCAAGTTTGTTACCTGTTGCTTAATACTGTTGTGTAAATCTACGAAATGCCTAAAACTAATTAATGCATATTTACATCTGTTTTTCTTTGCTTGAATACTGATAACAAGCGACTAGTTACATTAAAGAAAACTGATAGACAACCGACGAGCTTTGGAGAAGCTATTAATGAGAATAAAAAGTCAAACTTATACAACGTTTTATGCATTGTTGGTTACGGTAGGCTACTCTTTATTTTATTATCTGTAAAGTGTATTTAAAACTAGGTGAAATACTATTTAAAAAATAATTGTTTAATGGTTTATTGTTGTTGTAGAAGAAATGCGTTTTTTAAGGATTTGTTGTGTGTCTCCACGAATACACAATTACTAGAGTCAACTGCCGGTGGCAGACAGGGATTAAGCTCATCCTTTTGTCTCTATACAAAAGGAGACATTTGCATATAACCAAAGCGAATATTATTGCCTTACATGGTCAATGCGGCAGTTCAACCTGACCACACTAAATGCGTCATAGCACAGGTGATTCGTGTTTGTTCTGTTATCTTTTTTTCTATTAAAAAATAAAAAAATTAATGGATTTAAAATAATCGTTGCACATTTTCGAGGCAGTTCTGGCCGACCAGGCAACATACTATCAGATCCATCCACTGCAATTATAAACTTATTGTAAATCAATAGTAGCATTTTCTTGTAAACTTCAGAGAAGATCCAGGTATAGCTTATTCATAGGTGGTATTTTAAGATGGTAAAAGGTCATTTAAAAGCTTATTTAAATAAGCTTTGTATACTTAAAAATCAAGAGGACAACATGTCTGCATAAATACAGGATATCAACAATCAATACATTTAATGTTTTGAAAAGAATAGCATTTATTCATTTTCAGTCTGTTCCGTACATAAAACCAGATAATATTTTATGACCATAGGTTTACTTTTTTTTTTTTTTTTTTTTTTACGTACGCAGGCTATTCTATACTATTATAATACTGATACTAGTCACATCTGTCTATTGCAAAAATTTCCTAATAATGTGCTTCTACTCCTTGTGACAGAGCATCCTTGACAGAGCTACTAATAATGAAATGGAAATTAAATTTGACCATTTATTGTGTAATGAAAATGACAAAGGGAAAAATTGGAAATAGCTGTTGTGTGATTTTTGATTATGGCCTAAACAAGACCGAAACACACTGGGATTCTTATTTTAAAATATCTGCCTTTTTATTGGAAGTTTTACGCAAATACTTAGAACGGTGCATGACAAGTCTTGGTGCCTATTATATGCTAAACTGACGTGTCCTGGTGTGGGCGGTCCTTTCAGCTTGATGCATGTGATTCAACAAGGTCCTGTACCCAACCTTGAGGCGGGGTCTCGCATTGGCTCGACCTTTTTTAGGGTGGTTCTTCTGAAGGCGCCGGCGCACTTTTATCACAGACTGAGTTAACCAGGTCAAAGGTCGGAGCAACTGAATTCTCTTATTGCCTCAAAAACTGCAAGGTAAGCTTTCATTTTCTTATAGGCTGCATAAAATCCAAATTGCTTGCAACCAAACTGTACCCCATGTTTTAGTTAACTTTGTCTCTTCCACTATGATTCTTATTTATCGCTGGCCCCAAGTAGGCTGCTAAAAAAAAAAAAAAAAAAACTTTATTAACATCTCGCCCACATTATTATTTTCCATATTCAATGTCGTAGTCTTGGATTCTCTGCTGTCCTATTTTTTTTCAATAATGCCACTATTGGCCGAGTCAAATTTCGGATGTTTCGCTACACTTTTCAATTCGTTTAAAAGTTCACCTTTGGTCAAATAAACACACCACGTTGTACTGTAAATGTGGTGTATTCGTTATGTGTAGATGTATTCGTTGTGATTACTTTTTAGTGAGTTGTGTTTTATGGAATTATGTGTTTTATGTTGTTGCAGGAAAAATGGCCTTCAACAGTCCCACGAAAATCCCGCACGCGGAAGGAGAACAGCTGAAAAAAATGAGAAACCAGTTCTGTTTGTTAGCTGTAAGTATGAGTTTTGTAGAGTTCTATGTGGTTTAAATAGTATTTTAAGGGTATATTTTGGGGGGAATTATTACTTAGTTCTTTGTGTGTGTGTTGTTTTTGTGTAGTATTCTGTGTTGGATGAGGCGGTCGGCAGAAATGCACTCCAGCAGGAGCTGACGGAGCTGTGGGGGTCATGGTTAGGCGTAAAGTCGCTGCAATGGATGCAGAAAAGACATTTTTACGGAAGGAGTTGGCGGACACGCGGAGCAGGTTGGAGAAAACAGAGAGGAGAGCTGGAAGTTTCGAGGGCAGCCTTTGATTTCACAAGAGATGGTGTGTAATGAGATGCTGTTGTAAATGGCAATGTTTTGTTGTTGGACTCTTTGATTATGCACTGTACATATTGTTTTTAAAAATGTACGTCAGTTTTTAGAAAATGTGTGTTTTTAAACTACAGATATTTTGGAACTTGAGTTGGAGGATGGACAAGACGGAGAAAGTGCAGACATGGCCCCAGTTGAGGAAGATGTAGCTGAATAAAAACATCAGTCTAATTTTAATAATTGTATATATTTTCTTGTGTTGTTTAAAATGTGTTGATATTCTAATTGTAGTGTGTGAACTGTATTTTTAATAAAATATTCTTTATTGTGTGTCTTTTGTGTTTTTTGATATTATGCAGCATACATTAATATATGTATATATAATTTTGATGAATGAAAGAAGGAAAAAACAAATCTGATTATGTGTCATTTTTAATTACAAAAGATAATTTGTGATAATTTAGAATATCTCAATGTTTTGTACTATATTGCTAACATTTTTTTAAATGGATTAAAAATAATCGTTGCACATTTTCGAGGCAGTTCTGGCCGACCAGGCAACATACTATCATATCCATCCACTACAATTATAAACTTATAGTAAATCAATAGTAACATTTTCTTGTAAACTTCAGAGAAGATCCAGGAATAGCTTATTCACAGGTGGTATTTTAAGTTGGTAAAAGGTAATTTAAAAGCTTAAGCTTGTAGACTTACTTAAAAATCAAGAGGACAACATGTCTGCATATATGCAGAATATCAACAATCAATAAATTAAATGTTTTGAAAAGAATAGCATTTATTAATATTCAGTCTGTTCCGTACATAAAACCAAATAATTATTTATGACCATAAGTTTACTTATTTTACTTACGTAGCCTACTTTATACTATTATAAACTGATATAGACACATCTGTCTATCGACAAATGTGCCTAATAATGTGCTTCTACTCCTTCTTGTGATAGAGCATCCTAGACAGAGCTACTAATAATTAAATTAAGTTTGACCATTTATTGTTGTCATGAAAATGATCAAGGGAAAATTTGGAAATAGATATTTTGTGACTTTTAATTTTAGCCTAAACAAGACCGAAACACACTGGGATTCTTGTGGTGGTAAATCACATTCCCTCACACTTCTTTGAGATGGCACCACGCGTATGGATCGTCGGGATTTCCATCATCCGCAGATTGCAGACTCACATCAGTGATCAGCGCCTGGACGGAAACCTTGGTCTTCAGTGTGAGATCACCTGGGACTGCAGAGGAGGTAGGCTCTGGGAACAGGTCTTTCCAGCTCTGCGTTCTCAGAGGTCCAAAGCTCCTGGTCCAGACATCATCATTATTCATCTGGGTGGGAACAGTTTGTGTCGGGAGGGCAGCAACCGCCTCGATTTCCTTCGGGAAATAAAGAGTGACCTGGCCGAAGTCTGCCGCATGTTTCCCAGAAGCAGGTTGGTGTTTTCTGGCATTCTGCCTCGTCTAAATTGGAGAGGTCAGACGGGCAGGACTGGCTATGGCATTGAACGGAGCCGGCGGTGGATCAACGGCGCCATATCTGGCTTCTTGGCAGAGAGGTAGATGCGCTGCATTCACCACAGAAACATCGGCTTGTTCCATCTGTGCAGACACGGGGTCCACCTGACACCAGAGGGAAACCAGCTTCTGCTGAGCAACCTCCGAGAAGCTCTGCAGGTGGAGCTCAAGATGAAGCAACCATGTCCTTTTAAGGGCAACAACAATGGCTCTTTTAAGAGCTACGTTCACTCATTCAAAAAAAAAAGAGTATTTTTCCAAGTGTGTGAAATTCTTTGTTCATCATGTCAGGTTTCGGATGCTGATTTTAAAATATACGGATACTGATTTTTTCCATTCCTCTTATCAATATTCCACAACAAATCCTTTAAATTTAATGATATTCAGAATAGAACACGGATAAAAAAAATAACTATAATCAAGCCAAAACGAAATAATTTAAAACAAAAGTAAAAGTGGTGTTGGGCTCACGTAAATCTCTCTTTACAATCTAAATGTTGCAACATTTGCGATGTATTTGGATGGTAAACTATTCTTTATTATAGGCTTTGTACTTTACTCTCGTTCCAATATCAACGGAAAAAATCATCCTCTTTACATGCGCAAAAAATGTGCTTGGAAAAATCACAGTGGAGCTGTGCCTACTGTGAATGATACAAATTGTACTACTGACTATTTAAACATAGCAGTGCAATTTTTATGTGTTAGGTTGACTATTTTATTAAGGCTATAATGAACAGGCTGCTATGTCAAGATTACAGTGATGGAATATGTGTGTGTGTGTGTGTGTGTGTGTGTGTGTGTGTGTGTGTGTGTGTGTGTGTGTGTGTGTGTGTGTGTGTGTGTAGGAGAGAGAGAGGCGCAGGCGCGATTGAACTGTGTGTGTGTGTGAGAAAGAGAGAGGCGCGGGTGCGATCGAACTCTGTGTGTGTGTGTGTTAGTGTGTGTGTGTGTGTGTGTGCGTGTGTGTGTGTGTGTGTGTGTGTGTGTGTGTGTGTGTGTGTGTGTGTGTGTGTGTGTGTGTGTGTGTGTGTGTGTGTGTGTGTGTGTGTGTGTGTGTGTGTGTGTGTGTGTGAATAAATAAATAAAAGTGCCTGTGAATACAATTTTGGACACAAGAGGGCAGTATGGCCCTATGTATGAATTTGTATTTAAACTATCACCCGAAGAGACCCCCCCTCCCTCTCCCCAAACAGACACACACACACACACACACACACACACACACACATAATGGCAGGGAACACTCTCTGTTAGAGAGAGGGAGAGAAAATTCTCAGAATCCACATTCAAGCCACAATATCTGACTTTCTGTTGGTCTGAGCTAATGGCTGTAAATTAGAAAGTTGTTCGGCTTGACGAGAACAATATACACGCAGAGTTTTATAACTGTAGGTAAAACTAACTGAGTTATAACACACTTTATGTGTCCTTTTCCAATATGTGTGTGAGTTGTGTGTGTGTGTGTGGCCTGGTAAACCCTACGTTATGGGGACAAAATGTCCCCACAAGGATGGCAATATCCAAAATCCTTGTTCATGTGGGGACATTTTTTGGTCCCGTGTGTGTGTGTGTGTGTGTGTGTGTGTGTGTGTGTGTGTGTGTGTGTGTGTGTGTGTGTGTGTGTGTGAGTGTGTGTGTGTGTGTGTGTGTGTGTGGGAGAGAGAGAGGCGCGGGCGCGATCGAACTGTGTGTGTGTGTGTGTGTGTGTGTTTGTGAGAGAGAGAGAGAGAGAGAGAGAGAGAGAGAGAGAGAGAGAGAGACGCAGGCGAGATCGAACTGTGTGTGTGTGTGTGTGTGTGTGTGTGTGTGTGTGTGTGTGTGTGTGTGTGTGTGTGTGTGTGTGTGTGTGTGTGTGTGTGTGAGTATGTGAGAGAGAGAGAGGCGCGGGCGCGATCGAACTGTGTGTGTGCGTAATACAAATAAAAGTATAAAAGTACGTATAAATACAATTTTGGACACAAGATCACTTTGTGTTTAAACTTTCACCCGTTTCTGAAACTTTGCACATGTCTACTGGCTAATAAATGTGATGTGTCTGTCGAGTTTCATGCAATTTCAAGTATGCCAAGAGTCTCAAAAGCATCAAAAAAGAACATTAAAGTTTGATGCGTTACCGCGGCAACAGTATCTAAGATATCAATAATCCTTTCACAGGTCTAAATCTGCCGTGTGTTTACATTATACACATAAAGTTTGAAGCAAATCGGGTAAAAATAAGAGGGTGATTTCAAAGCATTTTGAAAGTGACACACTTCCTGCTGCCAGTTGGTGGCGCTATAACTTTGACTCACAATAGTCACATCCATGTGATCGGCCTCTTACAGCGAACACACTGCTGAAGTTTCATCAAGATCAGTCAATGTATGCAGAAGTTATAACACACTTCCTGTTTCCATTATTCGCCATAATTTTGTTTCCTCGCCACGGCCAAACCGTTCGAGATATCAAAAATCCCCTGGCAATTTTTCATCCTCAATGTCTTGACTTCATGCACACCGAGTTTGGTGACGATCGGGTGAATTCCCTAGGAGGAGTATATCAAATTCCTGAACATGAGTTTCCAAACAACCCATAATAGCCGACTTCCTGTTGGGCTGGCGTAAAAAGTAAGAGTGCAAAGGATATATGAAACGATGAGATCCATTTGTGTACTGATTTTCAGATTAATTCATGCAAGCGTGTTTGATATACGGACATGTTTTCAAATCCCGTTCCAGGGGGCGCTGTCGAGCCCCCCTGCCACGCCCGGGTACCATCTTCAGCCCGGCCCTGATGGCCGCGGGTTCTGACCCGTGTGCAAAGTTTCAAGAGTTTTCGAGCACGTTAAGGGCCCCAAAAGTGCCCAAAAGGTAGTAAAATAATAATAATAATAATAAATATAGCTGCGAGCAGCGATTGCGGGCCCAAGCCGGTGGCACCGCCACCCCGGTGCCTTTAGGGTTATTGTGCACGACGTGCAAAAACGTAACCCCGCTTTGACTGTTGAAAAGAAGTGTGCTGTAGAGCTCGCATCAGTGTGGCCTCTGCAAAAGTGCGTATCCAGGGCACATATAAACCACAAAGTATGCGTGAGCAACCTTCTGAAACCCAAATTGAAAAATGAGACAGCCTATGGTCTCATGGATTTAACAGACACATGAAATAAGTACACAAGACCGAAAATTCATATGAAGTGTGCCATTTGGGGACAGGGCCTATGATCGTGAACCACAATAGCCACATATATGAGATCATTTAAAATTAGAATAATTTTTAGGTCAATATGTTTTGCAGCACTTAAATGTGTAAATCCAGAAGCCCAGTATTTATCTGGAGGTCTTTGTCCTTTGCCTGTCAACCAAGTTTGTCTCTGCTTTTTCTGTTCTGCCCTGTTTGCCATTGTTCTCCCTGCCTGTCTTGACCATTCTTAATAAAAAGCTGCAAATGGATTCCCCTGGCCTGACCCTGCCTCGATACAACACACATGCTGCATCTGCTCGCTATCTGCCGAACGGCTCTGGTAGTTCCGCTTCAGCACTGATGATGTTGTAGGAATAGTGCGCTCTGATTGGTCTGGATTATTCGGGAATTTTTATTTTATACAGAAATAAGTTATTTATAATTCATATAGATAGATAGATAGATAGATAGATAGATAGATAGATAGATAGATAGATAGATAGATAGATAGATAGATAGATAGATAGATAGATAGATAGATAGATAGATAGATAGATAGATAGATAGATAGATAGATATACATATTTAAGACAGAGAATATTACTTACCTTACCTGTTTAGTAAAATGAAAAAATAAAAATAAATAACTAGGGAAACCGAGATAATTATTCTGATTTGATGATACACTCAAAATATTACACAAGCAATCGTTTAAATGTAATGATATTCAGAACAGAACAAGAATTTTAAAAAACTATAAACAAGAAGTAACCGAAATAATGTAAAGTGAAAGTGAAAGTAAGTGGTGTTGGGCTCACGTAACTCTCTCATTAGAATCAAACTGTTTCAACATTTGTGATGTATTTGGATGCTAATTTTTTCTTTATTATAGGCTTTGTACTTCACTCACTTTCCAATATGTGTCTGAGTGTGTGTGTGTGTGTGTGTGTGTTTGGTGTGTGTGTGTGGGTGAGGTGTGGGTGCGATTGAACTGTTACACATAAAAACATACTCCGTCATTTTGTTCATCGAGGACGTAAATTCAAACTGCAAAGTGTTTATTTATATGTATGGTCACTCACAATAAAACACAAAGTGCTTTTGTCAAACTATAAACTCAAACTGTAACCTACAACTGTCCCCCAACCAAAATCTCACCCACACACACCTACACCCACACACACAGTTTAAAAGCAAAAAATATTTATCCAACCTCGTTTAAAAACAGTCTGTGAGTGCCATCTTTTGGACATTCATCATATTGCATTGGTTTTAATTTCTTGTCCTCAAACAGAGCACTGATCTGTTTATTTTTAAGTTACACATTCTACATTGATTAAAATAGAAAATCAAATGTGTGTTTTTTTAATGGTAGTATTATTTTATACAATAATTTATAAATGTGATGAGAATTAATGTAGTGTGCAAAAAAATTTTAAGGAAAACATTGATCTAATATAGCACATTAAAGAGAGAGAGACGGAGGAGCGGGCGCGATTGAACTGTGTGTGTGTGTGTGTGTGTGTGCGTGTGTGTGTGTGGGAGAGAGAATAAAATTTGTAAGGAAAACATATTGATCTAATATAGCACATTATTGATCTAATATAGCACATTGGAGAGAGAGAGAGAGAGAGAGAGAGAGAGAGAGAGAGAGAGAGGGAGAGACAGAGAGAGAGAGAGAGAGAGAGAGAGAGAGAGAGAGAGAGAGAGAGAGAGAGAGACAGAGAGAGAGAGAGAGAGAGAGAGAGAGAGGCGCGGGCGCGATCGAACTGTGTGTGTGTGTGTGTGTGTGTGCGTGTGTGTGAGAGAGAGGCGCGGGCGCGATCGAACTGTGTGTGTGTGTGTGTGCGTGTGTGGGAGAGAGAGAGGCGCGGACTCGATCAAACTGTGTGTGTGCGTGAGACAGAGAGAGAGGCGCGGGAGCGATCTAACTGTGTGTGTGTGTGTGTGTGTGTGTGTGTGTGTGTGTGTGTGTGTGTGTGTGTGTGTGTGTGTGTGTGTGTGTGTGTGTGTGTGTGTGTGTGTGTGTGTGTGTGTGTGAGAGAGAGAGAGAGAGAGAGAGAGAGGCGCGGGTGCGATCGAACTGTGTGTGTGTGTGTAATACAGGTAATAAATGAATAAAAGTGCGTATAAATACAATTTTGGACACAAGAGGGCAGTATGGCCCCATGAATGACTTTGTGTTTAAACTATCACCCGAAGATACCCCCTCCCCCTCCTCACACAGACACACACACACACATACAGAATGCCAGGGTGCATTCTCTCTGTCAGAGAGAGGGAGAGAAAATTCTCAGAATCCACATTCAAACTACAATATCTGACTTTCTGTTTGTCTGAGCTAATGACAATAAATTAGAAAGTTGTTCGGCTTGACGAGAACAATATACACGCAGAGTTTTGTAACTGTAGATAAAATTAACTAAGTTATAACACACTTTATGTGTCCTTTTTTAGTCATAAATTTATTTCCTCGCCACGGCCAAACCGTTTGAGATATCAAAAATCCGTTCGCAATTTAGCATCCTCAATGTCTTGACTTCACGCTGACCGTTTCGTGGTGTTTGGATTAATTCTCTAGGAGAAGTATATCAAAAATAAAAGCATGCATTTTCCAAACAACCCATAATAGCTGACTTCCTGTTGAGCTGTCGTAAAACTTAGAGCACGAAAGTTGTTTGGCCCGATGAGATCTATAAGTGTACCGAGTTTCATATTATTACAAGCAAGCATGTTTGATATATGGACAAGTGTTCGAATCCCGTTCCAGGGGGCGCTGTCGAGCCCCCCTGCCACGCCCGGGTACCATCTTCAGCCCGGCCCTGATGGCCGCGGGTTCTGACCCGTGTGCAAAGTTTCAAGAGTTTTCGAGCACGTTAAGGGCCCCAAAACCTTGAAAAACTAAAATAAAAGTATTCTCACTCAGCAGACAAACCCCCCTCCCCTCAAACACACGGAGAGACGTAGGGTCAGAGAGAGGGGAAGAGAAAATTCTCCAAAACATCCACATTCAAACCAAAATATCTGACTTCCTGTTGGTCTGAGCTAATAAGTGTAAATTAGAAAGTTGTCCAGCTCGATATGAACATTATACATACTGAGTTTTAAGATTGTAGATAAAAGTATATACCTAACTCCCCCTCTTTTGTCAAAAGGTGGCGCTACTGAGCCCCGGCACCACGCCCGTTTCTGAAACTTTGCACATGTCTACTGGCTAATAAATGTGATGTGTCTATCGAGTTTCATGCAATTTCAAGTATGCTAAGAGTCTCAAAAGCATCAAAAAAGAATCTTAAAGTTTGATGCGTTGCCACGGCAACAGTATCTAAGATATCAATAATCCTTTCACAGGTCTAAATCTGCCGTGTGTTTACATTATACACATAAAGTTTGAAGCAAATCGGGTAAAAATAAGAGGGTGATTTCAAAGCATTTTGAAAGTGACACACTTCCTGCTGCCAGTTGGTGGCGCTTTAACTTTGACTCACAATAGTCACATCCATGTGATCGGCCTCTTACAGCGAACACACTGCTGAAGTTTCATCAAGATCAGTCAATGTATGCAGAAGTTATAACACACTTCCTGTTTCCATTATTCGCCATAATTTCGTTTCCTCGCCACGGCCAAACCGTTCGAGATATCAAAAATCCCCTGGCAATTTTTCATCCTCAATGTCTTGACTTTATGCACACCGAGTTTGGTGACGATCGGGTGAATTCCCTAGGAGGAGTATATCAAATTCCTGAACATGAGTTTCCAAACAACCCATAATAGCCGACTTCCTGTTGGGCTGGCGTAAAAAGTAAGAGTGCAAAGGATATATGAAACGATGAGATCTATATGTGTACCGATTTTCAGATTAATTCATGCAAGCGTGTTTGATATACGGACATGTTTTCAAATCCCGTTCCAGGGGGCGCTGTCGAGCCCCCCTGCCACGCCCGGGTACCATCTTCAGCCCGGCCCTGATGGCCGCGGGTTCTGACCCGTGTGCAAAGTTTCAAGAATTTTCGAGCACGTTAAGGGCCCCAAAAGTGCCCAAAAGGTAGTAAAATAATAATAATAATAATAATAATAATAATAAATATAGCTGCGAGCAGCGATTGCGGGCCCAAGCCGGTGGCACCGCCGCCCCGGTGCCTTTAGGGTTATTGTGCACGACGTGCAAAAACGTAACCCCGCTTTGACTGTTGAAAAGAAGTGTGCTGTAGAGCTCGCATCAGTGTGGCCTCTGCAAAAGTGCGTATCCAGGGCACATATAAACCACAAAGTATGCATGAGCAACCTTCTGAAACCCAAATTGAAAAATGAGACAGCCTACGGTCTCATGGATTTAACAGACACATGAAATAAGTACACAAGACCGAAAATTCATATGAAGTGTGCCATTTGGGGACAGGGCCTATGATCATGAACCACAATAGCCACATATATGAGATCATTTAAAATTAGAATAATTTTTAGGTCAGTATGTTTTGCAGCACTTAAATGTGTAAATCCAGAAGCCCAGTATTTATCTAGAGGTCTTTGTCCTTTGCCTGTCAACCAAGTTTGTCTCTGCCTTTTCTGTTCTGCCCTGTTTGCCATTGTTCTCCCTGCCTGTCTTGACCATTCTTAATAAAAAGCTGCAAATGGATTCCCCTGGCCTGACCCTGCCTCGATACAACACATATGCTGTATCTGCTCGCTATCTGCCGAACGGCTCTGGTAGTTCCGCTTCAGCACTGATGATGTTGTAGGAATAGTGCGCTCTGGTTGGTCTGGATTATTCGGGAATTTTTATTTTATACAGAAATAAGTTATTTATAATTCATATATATATATATATATATATATATATATAGATAGATAGATAGATAGATAGATAGATAGATAGATAGATAGATAGATAGATAGATAGATAGATAGATAGATATACATATATAAAGACACAGAGAATATTACTTGCCTTACCTGTTTAGTAAAATGAAAAAATAAAAATAAATAACTAGGGAAACCGAGATTATTATTCTGATTTGATGAAACACTCAAAATATTCCACAAGCAATTGTTTAAATTTAATGATATTCAGAACAGAACAAGAATTTTAAAAAACTATAAACAAGAAGTAACCGAAATAATGTAAAGCGAAAGTGAAAGTAAGTGGTGTTAGGCTCATGTAACTCTCTCATTAGAATCAAATTGTTTCAACATTTGTGATGTATTTGGATGCTAACTATTCTTTATTATAGGCTTTGTACTTCACTCACGTTCCAATATGTGTGTGTTTGTGTGTGTGTGTGAGTGTGTGTGTGTGTGTGTGTGTGTGTGTGTGTGTGTGTGTGTGTGTGTGTGTGTGTGTGTGTGTGTGTGTGTGTGTGTGTGTGTGTGTGTGTGTGTGTGTGTGGGTGAGGTGTGGGTGCGATTGAACTGTTACACAAAAACATACTCCGTCATTTTGTTCATCGAGGACGTAAATTCAAACTGCAAAGTGTTTACTTATATTTATGTACACTCACAATAAAACACAAAGTGCTTTTGTCAAACTATAAACTCAAACTGTAACCTACAACTGTCCCCCAACCAAACTCTCACCCACACACACCAACACCCACACACACAGTTTAAAAGCAAAAAATATTTATCCAACCTTGTTTAAAAACAGTGAGTGAGTGCCATCTTTTGGACATTCATCATATTGCATTGGTTTTAATTTCTTGTCCTCAAACAGAGCACTAATTTGTTTATTTTTAAGTTACACATTCTACATTGATTAAAATAGAAAATCAAATGTGTTTTTTTAATGGTAGTATTATTTTATACAATAATTTATAAATCTGATGAGAATAAATGTATTTTTAAGTTACACATTCTACATTGATTAAAATAGAAAATCAAATGTGTTTTTTTAATGGTAGTATTATTTTATACAATAATTTATAAATCTGATGAGAATAAATGTAGTGTGCATACATTTTTTAAGGAAAACATTGATCTAATATAGCACATTAGAGAGAGAGAGACGGAGGCGCGGGCGCGATCGAACTGTGTGTGTGTGTGTGCGTGTGTGTGACAGGGGCGCGATCGAACTGTGTGTGTGTGTGGGAGAGAGAATAAAATTTTTAAGGAAAACATATTGATCTAATACAGCACATTAGAGAGAGAGAGAGAGAGAGAGCGAGAGAGAGCGGCGCGGGCGCCATGGAACTGTGTGTGTGTGTGTGCGTGTGTGTGTGTGAGAGAGAGAGGCGCGGGTGCGATCGAACTGTGTGTTTGTGTGCGTGTGTGGGAGAGAGAGAGGCGCGGGCGCGATCAGACAGTGTATGTGCGTGAGACAGAGAGAGAGGCGCGGGAGCGATCGAAGTGTGTTTGTGTGTGTGTGTGTGTGTGTATGTGTGTGTGTGTGAGAGAGAGAAAGAGAGAGAGAGAGAGCGAGAGAGAGAGAGAGGCGCGGGTGCGATCGAACTGTGTGTGTGCGTAATACAGGTAATAAATGAATAAAAGTGCGTATAAATACAATTTTGGACACAAGAGGGCAGTATGGCCATATGAATGACTTTGTGTTTAAACTATCACCCGAAGATACCCCCTCCCCCTCCCCCTCCTCACACAGACACACACACACACACACACACACACACATACAGAACGCCAGGGTGCATTCTCTCTGTCAGAGAGAGGGAGAGAAAATTCTCAGAATCCACATTCAAACTACAATATCTGACTTTCTGTTGGTCTGAGCTAATGACAATAAATTAGAAAGTTGTTCGGCTTGACGAGAACAATATACACGCAGAGTTTTGTAACTGTAGGTAAAATTAACTAAGTTATAACACACTTTATGTGTCCTTTTTTAGTCATAAATTCATTTCCTCGCCACGGCCAAACCGTTCGAGATATCAAAAATCCGTTCGGAATTTAGCATCCTCAATGTCTTGACTTCACGCTGACCGAGTTTCGTGGTGTTTGGATTAATTCTCTAGGAGAAGTATATAAAAAAAAAAGCATGCATTTTCCAAACAACCCATAATAGCTGACTTCCTGTTGAGCTGTCGTAAAACTTAGAGCACGAAAGTTGTTCGGCCCGATGAGATCTATAAGTGTACCGAGTTTCATATTATTACAAGCAAGCATGTTTGATATATGGACAAGTGTTCGAATCCCGTTCCAGGGGGCGCTGTCGAGCCCCCCTGCCACGCCCGGGTACCATCTTCAGCCCGGCCCTGATGGCCGCGGGTTCTGACCTGTGTGCAAAGTTTCAAGAGTTTTCGAACACGTTAAAGGCCCCAAAACCTTAAAAAACTAAAATAAAAGCATTCTCACACAGCAGACAAACCCCCCTCCCCTCAAACACACAGAGAGACGTAGGGTCAGAGAGAGAGGAAGAGAAAATTCTCCAAAACATCCACATTCAAACCAAAATATCTGACTTCCTGTTGGTCTGAGCTAATAAGTGTAAATTAGAAAGTTGTCCAGCTCGATATGAACATTATACATACTGAGTTTTAAGATTGTAGATAAAAGTATAGACCTAAATCCCCCTCTTTTGTCAAAAGGTGGCGCTACTGAGCCCTGGCACCATGCCCGTTTCTGAAACTTTGCACATGTCTACTGGCTAATAAATGTGATGTGTCTGTCGAGTTTCAAGCAATTTCAAGTATGCTAAGGGTCTCAAAAGCATAAAAAAAGAATCTTAAAGTTTGATGCGTTACCACGGCAACAGTATCTAAGATATCAATAATCCTTTCACAGGTCTAAATCTGCCGTGTGTTTACATTATACACATAAAGTTTGAAGCAAATCGGGTAAAAATAAGAGGGTCATTTCAAAGCATTTTGAAAGTGACACACTTCCTGCTGCCAGTTGGTGGCGCTATAACTTTGACTAACAATAGTCACATCCATGTGATCGGCCTCTTACAGCGAACACACTGCTGAAGTTTCATCAAGATCAGTCAATGTATGCAGACGTTATAACACACTTCCTGTTTCCATTATTCGCCATAATTTCGTTTCCTCGCCACGGCCACACCGTTCGAGATATCAAAAATCCCCTGGCAATTTTTCATCCCCAATGTCTTGACTTCATGCACACCGAGTTTGGTGACGATCGGGTGAATTCCCTAGGAGGAGTATATCAAATTCCTGAGCACGAGTTTCCAAACAACCCATAATAGCCGACTTCCTGTTGGGCTGGCGTAAAAAGTAAGAGTGCAAAGGATATATGAAACGATGAGATCTATATGTGTACCGATTTTCAGATTAATTCATGCAAGCGTGTTTGATATACGGACGTGTTTTCGAATCCCGTTCCAGGGGGCGCTGTCGAGCCCCCTGCCACGCCCGGGTACCATCTTCAACCCGGCCCTGATGGCCGCGGATTCTGACCCGTGTGCAAAGTTTCAAGAGTTTTCGAGCACGTTAAGGCCCCCAAAAGTGCCCAAAAGGTAGTAAAATAATAATAATAATAATAATAATAATAATAATAATAATAATAATAATAATAATAAATATAGCTGCGAGCAGCGATTGCGGGCCCAAGCCGGTGGCACCGCCGCCCCGGTGCCTTTAGGGTTATTGTGCACGACGTGCAAAAACGTAACCCCGCTTTGACTGTTGAAAAGAAGTGTACTTTAGAGCTCGCATCAGTGTGGGCTCTGCAAAAGTGCGTATCCAGGGCACATATCAACCACAAAGTATGCGTGAGCAACCTTCTGAAACCTAAATTGAAAAATGAGAAAGCCTACGGTCTCATGGATTTAACAGACACATGAAATAAGTACACAAGACCGAAAATTCATATGAAGTGTGCCATTTGGGGACAGGGCCTATGATCGTGAACCACAATAGCCACATATATGAGATCATTTAAATTTAGAATAATTTTTAGGTCAATATGTTTTGCAGCACTTAAATGTGTAAATCCAGAAGCCCAGTTTTTATCTAGAGGTCTTTGTCCTTTGCCTGTCAACCTGGTTTGTCTCTGCCTTTTCTGTTCTGCCCTGTTTGCCATTGTTCACCCTGCCTGTCTTGACCATTCTTAATAAAAAGCTGCAAATGGATTCCCCTGGCCTGACCCTGCCTCGATACAACACACATGCTGCATCTGCTCGCTATCTGCCGAACGGCTCTGGTAGTTCCGCTTCAGCACTGATGATGTTGTAGGAATAGTGCGCTCTGGTTGGTCTGGATTATTAGGATTTTTTTATTTTATACAGAAATAAGTTATTTATAATTCATATAGATAGATAGATAGATAGATAGATAGATAGATAGATAGATAGATAGATAGATAGATAGATAGATAGATAGATAGATAGATAGATAGATAGATAGATAGATAGATAGATATACATATATAAAGACACAGAGAATATTACTTGCCTTACCTGTTTAGTAAAATGAAAAAATAAAAATAAATAACTAGGGAAACCGAGATAATTATTCTGATTTGATGATACACTCAAAATATTACACAAGCAATCGTTTAAATGTAATGATATTCAGAACAGAACAAGAATTTTTAAAAACTATAAACAAGAAGTAACCGAAATAATGTAAAGCGAAAGTCAAAGTAAGTGGTGTTGGGCTCACGTAACTCTCTCATTAGAATCAAACTGTTTCAACATTTGTGATGTATTTGGATGCTAATTTTTTCTTTATTATAGGCTTTGTACTTCACTCACGTTCCAATATGTGTGTGAGTGTGTGTGTGTGTATGTGTGTGTGTGTGTGTGTGTGTTTGGTGTGTGTGTGTGGTTGAGGTGTGGGTGCGATTGAACTGTTACACATAAAAACATACTCCGTCATTTTGTTCATCGAGGACGTAAATTCAAACTGCGAAGTGTTTACTTATTGCATTGGTTTTAATTTCTTGTCCTCAAACAGAGCACTGATCTGTTTATTTTTAAGTTACACATTCTACATTGATTAAAATAGAAAATCAAATGTGTTTTTTTTAATGGTAGTATTATTTTATACAATAATTTATAAATGTGATGAGAATAAATGTAGTGTGCATAAAATTTTTAAGGAAAACATTGATCTAATATAGCACATTAAAGAGAGAGAGACGGAGGAGCGGGCGCGATCGAACTGTGTGTGTGTGTGTGTGTGTGTGTGTGTGTGTGTGTGTGTGTGTGTGTGTGTGTGTGTGTGTGTGTGTGTGCGTGTGTGTGTGAAAGGGGCGCGATCGAACTGTGTGTGTGTGTGTGGGAGAGAGAATAAAATTTTTAAGGAAAACATATTGATCTAATATAGCACATTATTGATCTAATATAGCACATTAGAGAGAGAGAGAGAGAGAGAGAGAGAGAGAGAGAGAGAGAGAGAGAGAGAGAGAGAGAGAGAGAGACAGAGAGAGAGGGAGAGAGAGAGAGAGAGAGAGAGAGAGAGAGAGAGAGAGAGAGAGAGAGAGAGAGAGAGAGAGACAGAGAGAGAGAGAGAGAGAGAGAGAGACAGAGAGAGAGAGAGAGAGAGAGAGTCGCGGGCGCGATCGAAATGTGTGTGTGTTCGTGAGAGAGAGGCGCGGGCGCGATCGAACTGTGTGTGTGCGTGAGACAGAGAGAGAGGCGCGGGCGCGATCGAACTGTGTGTGTGCGTGAGACAGAGAGAGAGGCGCGGGCGCGATCGAACTGTGTGTGTGTGTGCGTGTGTGGGAGAGAGAGAGGCGTGGGCGCGATCAAACTGTGTGTGTGCGTGAGACAGAGAGAGAGGCGCGGGAGCGATCGAACTGTGTGTGTGTGTGTGTGTGTGTGTGTGTGTGCGTGTGTGTGTGTTTGTGTGTGTGTGTGTGTGTGTGTGAGAGAGAGAGAGAGAGAGAGAGGCGCGGGTGCGATCGAACTGTGTGTGTAATACAGGTAATAAATGAATAAAAGTGCCTATAAATACAATTTTGGACACAAGAGGGCAGTATGGCCCCATGAATGACTTTGTGTTTAAACTATCACCCGAAGATACCCCCTCCCCCTCCTCACACAGACACACACACACACATACAGAATGCCAGGGTGCATTCTCTCTGTCAGAGAGAGGGAGAGAAAATTCTCAGAATCCACATTCAAACTACAATATCTGACTTTCTGTTTGTCTGAGCTAATGACAATAAATTAGAAAGTTGTTCGGCTTGACGAGAACAATATACACGCAGAGTTTTGTAACTGTAGATAAAATTAACTAAGTTATAACACACTTTATGTGTCCTTTTTTAGTCATAAATTTATTTCCTCGCCACGGCCAAACCGTTTGAGATATCAAAAATCCGTTCGCAATTTAGCATCCTCAATGTCTTGACTTCACTCTAACCGAGTTTTGTGGTGTTTGGATTAATTCTCTAGGAGAAGTATATCAAAAATAAAAGCATGCATTTTCCAAACAACCCATAATAGCTGACTTCCTGTTGAGCTGTCGTAAAACTTAGAGCACGAAAGTTGTTTGGCCCGATGAGATCTATAAGTGTACCGAGTTTCATATTATTACAAGCAAGCATGTTTGATATATGGACAAGTGTTCGAATCCCGTTCCAGGGGGCGCTGTCGAGCCCCCCTGCCACGCCCGGGTACCATCTTCAGCCCGGCCCTGATGGCCGCGGGTTCTGACCCGTGTGCAAAGTTTCAAGAGTTTTCGAGCACGTTAAGGGCCCCAAAACCTTGAAAAACTAAAATAAAAGTATTCTCACTCAGCAGACAAACCCCCCTCCCCTCAAACACACGGAGAGACGTAGGGTCAGAGAGAGGGGAAGAGAAAATTCTCCAAAACATCCACATTCAAACCAAAATATCTGACTTCCTGTTGGTCTGAGCTAATAAGTGTAAATTAGAAAGTTGTCCAGCTCGATATGAACATTATACATACTGAGTTTTAAGATTGTAGATAAAAGTATAGACCTAACTCCCCCTCTTTTGTCAAAAGGTGGCGCTACTGAGCCCCGGCACCACGCCCGTTCCTGAAACTTTGCACATGTCTACTGGCTAATAAATGTGATGTGTCTATCGAGTTTCATGCAATTTCAAGTATGCTAAGAGTCTCAAAAGCATCAAAAAAGAATCTTAAAGTTTGATGCGTTGCCACGGCAACAGTATCTAAGATATCAATAATCCTTTCACAGGTCTAAATCTGCCGTGTGTTTACATTATACACATAAAGTTTGAAGCAAATCGGGTAAAAATAAGAGGGTGATTTCAAAGCATTTTGAAAGTGACACACTTCCTGCTGCCAGTTGGTGGCGCTATAACTTTGACTCACAATAGTCACATCCATGTGATCGGCCTCTTACAGCGAACACACTGCTGAAGTTTCATCAAGATCAGTCAATGTATGCAGAAGTTATAACACACTTCCTGTTTCCATTATTCGCCATAATTTCGTTTCCTCGCCACGGCCAAACCGTTCGAGATATCAAAAATCCCCTGGCAATTTTTCATCCTCAATGTCTTGACTTCATGCACACCGAGTTTGGTGACGATCGGGTGAATTCCCTAGGAGGAGTATATCAAATTCCTGAACATGAGTTTCCAAACAACCCATAATAGCCGACTTCCTGTTGGGCTGGCGTAAAAAGTAAGAGTGCAAAGGATATATGAAACGATGAGATCTATATGTGTACCGATTTTCAGATTAATTCATGCAAGCGTGTTTGATATACGGACATGTTTTCAAATCCCGTTCCAGGGGGCGCTGTCGAGCCCCCCTGCCACGCCCGGGTACCATCTTCAACCCGGCCCTGATGGCCGCGGGTTCTGACCCGTGTGCAAAGTTTCAAGAGTTTTCGAGCACGTTAAGGCCCCCAAAAGTGCCCAAAAGGTAGTAAAATAATAATAATAATAATAATAATAATAAATATAGCTGCGAGCAGCGATTGCGGGCCCAAGCCGGTGGCACCGCCACCCCGGTGCCTTTAGGGTTATTGTGCACGACGTGCAAAAACTTAACCCCGCTTTGACTGTTGAAAAGAAGTGTGCTGTAGAGCTTGCATCAGTGTGGCCTCTGCAAAAGTGCACATCGAGGGCACATATCAACCACAAAGTATGCGTGAGCAACCTTCTGAAACCTAAAATGAAAAATGAGACAGCCTATGGTCTCATTGATTTAACAGACACATGAAATAAGTACACAAGACCGAAAATTCATATGAAGTGTGCCATTTGGGGACAGGGCCTATGATCGTGAACCACAATAGCCACATATGAGATCATTTAAATTTAGAATAATTTTTAGGTCAATATGTTTTGCAGCACTTAAATGTGTAAATCCAGAAGCCCAGTATTTATCTGGAGGTCTTTGTCCTTTGCCTGTCAACCTGGTTTGTCTCTGCCTTTTCTGTTCTGCCCTGTTTGCCATTGTTCTCCCTGCCTGTCTTGACCACTCTTAATAAAAAGCTGCAAATGGATTCCCCTGGCCTGACCCTGCCTCGATACAACACACATGCTGCATCTGCTCGCTATCTGCCGAACGGCTCTGGTAGTTCCGCTTCAGCACTGATGATGTTGTAGGAATAGTGCGCTCTGGTTGGTCTGGATTATTAGGAAATTTTTATTTTATACAGATATAAGTTATTTATAATTCATATATATATATATATATATATATATATATATATATATATATATATAGATATATATATATATATATATATATATATATATATATATATATATATATAGATATATATATAGATATATATAGATAGATATATATATATATAGATAGATAGATAGATAGATATACATGTATAAAGACACAGAGAATATTACTTGCCTTACCTGTTTAGTAAAATGAAAAAATAAAAATAAATAACTAGGGAAACCGAGATAAGTATTCTGATTTGATGATACACTCAAAATATTACACAAGCAATTGTTTAAATTTAATGATATTCAGAACAGAACAAGAATTTTAAAAAACTATAAATAAGAAGTAACCGAAATAATGTAAAGCGAAAGTGAAAGTAAGTGGTGTTGGGCTCATGTAACTCTGTCATTAGAATCAAACTGTTTCAACATTTGTGATGTATTTGGATGCTAAACTATTCTTTATTATAGGCTTTGTACTTCACTCACGTTCCAATATGTGTGTGTGTGTGTGTGTGTGTGTGTGTGTGTGTGTGTGTGTGTGTGTGTGTGTGTGTGTGTGTGTGTGTGTGTGTGTGTGTGTGTGTGTGTGTGTGTGTGTGTGTGTGTGTTTGGTGTGTGTGTGTGGGTGACGTGTGGGTGCGATTGAACTGTTACACAAAAATATACTCCTTCATTTTGTTGATCGAGGACGTAAATTCAAACTGCAAAGTGTTTACTTATATTTATGTACACTCACAATAAAACACAAAGTGCTTTTGTCAAACTATAAACTCAAACTGTGACCTACAACTGTCCCCCAACCAAAATCTCACCCACACACACCAACACCCACACACAGTTTAAAAGCAAAACATATTTATCCAACCTCGTTTAAAAACAGTCTGTGAGTGCCATCTTTTGGACATTCATCATATTGCATTGGTTTTAATTTCTTGTCCTCAAACAGAGCACTAATCTGTTTATTTTTAACTTACACATTCTACATTGATTAAAATAGAAAATCAAATGTGTTTTTTTAATGGTAGTATTATTTTATACAATAATTTATAAATCTGATGAGAATAAATGTAGAGTGCATAAAATTTTTAAGGAAAACATTGATCTAAAATAGCACATTAGAGAGAGAGAGACGGAGGCGCGGGCGCGATCGAACTGTGTGTGTGTGCGTGTGTGTGAAAGGGGCGCGATCGAACTGTGTGTGTGTGTGGGAGAGAGAATACAATTTTTAAGGAAAACATATTGATCTAATATAGCACATTAGAGAGAGAGAGAGAGAGAGAGAGAGAGAGAGAGAGAGAGAGAGAGAGAGAGAGAGAGAGAGAGAGAGGGAGGCGCGGGCGCGATCGAACTGTGTGTGTGTGTGCGTGTGTGTGTGAGAGAGAGAGGCGCGGGCGCGATCAAACTGTGTGTGTGCGTGAGACAGAGAGAGAGGCGCGGGAGCGATCGAACTGTGTGTGTGTGTGTGTGTGTGTGAGAGAGAGAGAGAGAGAGAGAGAGAGAGAGAGAGAGAGAGAGAGAGGCGCGGGTGCGATCGAACTGTGTGTGTGCGTAATACAGGTAATAAATGAATAAAAGGGCGTATAAATACAATTTTGGACACAAGAGGGCAGTATGGTCCCATGAATGACTTTGTTTAAACTATCACCCGAAGATACCCCCTCCCCCTCCCCCTCCTCACACAGACACACACACACACACACATACAGAATGGCAGGGTGCATTCTCTCTGTCAGAGAGAGGGAGAGAAAATTCTCAGAATCCACATTCAAACTACAATATCTGACTTTCTGTTGGTCTGAGCTAATGACAATAAATTAGAAAGTTGTTCGGCTTGAGGAGAACAATATACACGCAGAGTTTTGTAACTGTAGGTAAAATTAACTAAGTTATAACACACTTTATGTGTCCTTTTTTAGTCATAAATTCATTTCCTCGCCACGGCCAAACCGTTCGAGATATCAAAAATCCGTTCGCAATTTAGCATCCTCAATGTCTTGACTTCACGCTGAGCGAGTTTCGTGGTGTTTGTATTAATTCTCTAGGAGAAGTAAATCAAAAATTAAAGCATGCATTTTCCAAACAACCCATAATAGCTGACTTCCTGTTGAGCTGTCGTAAAACTTAGAGCACGAAAGTTGTTCGGCCCGATGAGATCTATAAGTGTACCGAGTTTCATATTATTACATGTAAGCATGTTTGATATATGGACAAGTGTTCGAATCCCGTTCCAGGGGGCGCTGTCGAGCCCCCCTGCCACGCCCGGGTACCATCTTCGGCCCGGCCTTGATGGCCGCGGGTTCTGACCTGTGTGCAAAGTTTCAAGAGTTTTCGAGCACGTTAAGGGCCCCAAAACCTTGAAAAACTAAAATAAAAGCATTCTCACTCAGCAGACAAACCCCCCTCCCCTCAAACACACGGAGAGACGTAGGGTCAGAGAGAGAGGAAGAGAAAATTCTCCAAAACATCCACATTCAAGCCAAAATATCTGACTTCCTGTTGGTCTGAGCTAATAAGTGTAAATTAGAAAGATGTCCAGCTCGATATGAACATTATACATACTGAGTTTTAAGATTGTTGATAAAAGTATAGACCTAAATCCCCCTCTTTTGTCAAAAGGTGGCGCTACTGAGCCCCGGCAACACGCCCGTTTCTGAAACTTTGCACATGTCTACTGGCTAATAAATGTGATGTGCCTGTCGAGTTTCATGCAATTTCAAGTATGCTAAGGGTCTCAAAAGCATAAAAAAAGAATCTTAAAGTTTGATGCGTTACCACGGCAACAGTATCTAAGATTTCAATAATCCTTTCACAGGTCTAAATCTGCCGTGTGTTTACATTATACACATAAAGTTTGAAGCAAATCGGGTAAAAATAAGAGGGTGATTTCAAAGCATTTTGAAAGTGACACACTTCCTGCTGCCAGTTGGTGGCGCTATAACTTTGACTCACAATAGTCACATCCATGTGATCGGCCTCTTACAGCGAACACACTGCTGAAGTTTCATCAAGATCAGTCAATGTATGCAGAAGTTATAACACACTTCCTGTTTCCATTATTCGCCATAAATTCGTTTCCTCGCCACGGCCAAACCGTTCGAGATATCAAAAATCCCCTGGCAATTTTTCATCCTCAATGTCTTGACTTCATGCACACCGAGTTTGGTGACGATCGGGTGAATTCCCTAGGAGGAGTATATCGAATTCCTGAACATGAGTTTCCAAACAACCCATAATAGCCGACTTCCTGTTGGGCTGGCGTAAAAAGTAAGAGTGCAAAGGATATATGAAACGATGAGATCTATATGTGTACCGATTTTCAGATTAATTCATGCAAGCGTGTTTGATATACGGACATGTTTTCAAATCCCGTTCCAGGGGGCGTTGTTGAGCCCCCCTGCCACGCCCGGGTACCATCTTCAACCCGGCCCTGATGGCCGCGGGTTCTGACCCGTGTGCAAAGTTTCAAGAGTTTTTGAGCACGTTAAGGCCCCCAAAAGTGCCCAAAAGGTAGTAAAATAATAATAATAATAATAAATATAGCTGCGAGCAGCGATTGCGGGCCCAAGCCGGTGGCACCGCCGCCCCGGTGCCTTTAGGGTTATTGTGCACGACGTGCAAAAACGTAACCCCGCTTTGACTGTTGAAAAGAAGTGTGCTGTAGAGCTCGCATCAGTGTGGCCTCTGCAAAAGTGCGTATCCAGGGCACATATAAACCACAAAGTATGCGTGAGAAACCTTCTGAAACCCAAAATGAAAAATGAGACAGCCTACGGTCTCATGGATTTAACAGACACATGAAATAAGTACACAAGACCGAAAATTCATATGAAGTGTGCCATTTGGGGACAGGGCCTATGATCGTGAACCACAATAGCCACATATATGAGATCATTTAAAATTAGAATAATTTTTAGGTCAATATGTTTTGCAGCACTTAAATGTGTAAATCCAGAAGCCCAGTATTTATCTGGAGGTCTTTGTCCTTTGCCTGTCAACCAAGTTTGTCTCTGCTTTTTCTGTTCTGCCCTGTTTGCCATAGTTCACCCTGCCTGTCTTGACCATTCTTAATAAAAAGCTGCAAATGGATTCCCCTGGCCTGACCCTGCCTCGATACAACACATATGCTGCATCTGCTCGCTATCTGCCGAACGGCTCTGTTAGTTCCGCTTCAGCACTGATGATGTTGTAGGAATAGTGCGCTCTGATTGGTCTGGATTATTCGGGAATTTTTATTTTATACAGAAATAAGTTATTTATAATTCATATATATATATATATATATATATATATATATATATATATATATATATATATATATATATATATATAGATAGATAGATAGATAGATAGATAGATAGATAGATATACATATATAAAGACACAGAGAATATTACTTGCCTTACCTGTTTAGTAAAATGAAAAAATAAAAATAAATAACTAGAGAAACCGAGATAATTATTCTGATTTGATGATACACTCAAAATATTACACAAGCAATCGTTTAAATGTAATGATATTCAGAACAGAACAAGAATTTAAAAAAACTATAAACAAGAAGTAACCGAAATAATGTAAAGCGAAAGTCAAAGTAAGTGGTGTTGGGCTCACGTAACTCTCTCATTAGAATCAAACTGTTTCAACATTTGTGATGTATTTGGATGCTAATTTTTTCTTTATTATAGGCTTTGTACTTCACTCACGTTCCAATATGTGTGTGAGTGTGTGTGTGTGTGTGTGTGTGTGTGTGTGTGTGTGTGTGTGTGTGTGTGTGTGTGTGTGTGTGTGTGTGTGTGTGTTTGGTGTGTGTGTGTGGTTGAGGTGTGGGTGCGATTGAACTGTTACACATAAAAACATACTCCGTCATTTTGTTAATCGAGGACGTAAATTCAAACTGCAAAGTGTTTATTTATATGTATGTACACTCACAATAAAACACAAAGTGCTTTTGTCAAACTATAAACTCAAACTGTAACCTACAACTGTCCCCCAACCAAAATCTCACCCACACACACCAACACCCACACACACAGTTTAAAAGCAAAAAATATTTATCCAACCTCGTTTAAAAACAGTCTGTGAGTGCCATCTTTTGGACATTCATCATATTGCATTGGTTTTAATTTCTTGTCCTCAGAGCACTGATCTGTTTATTTTTAAGTTACACATTCTACATTGATTAAAATAGAAAATCAAATGTTTTTTTTAATGGTAATATTATTTTATACAATAATTTATAAATATGATGAGAATAAATGTAGTGTGCATAAAATTTTTAAGGAAAACATTGATCTAATATAGCACATTAAAGAGAGAGAGACGGAGGAGCGGGCGCGATTGAACTGTGTGTGTGTGTGTGCGTGTGTGTGTGAGAGGGGCGCGATCGAACTGTGTGTGTGTGTGGGAGAGAGAATAAAATTTTTAAGGAAAACATATTGATCTAATATAGCACATTAGAGAGAGAGAGAGAGAGAGAGAGAGAGAGAGAGAGAGAGAGAGAGAGAGAGAGAGACACAGAGAGACAGAGAGGCGCGGGCGCGATCGAACTGTGTGTGTGTGTGTGTGCGTGTGTGTGTGAGAGAGAGAGGCGTGGGCGCGATCGAACTGTGTGTGTGTGTGTGCGTGTGTGGGAGAAAGAGAGTCGCGGGCGGGATCAAACTGTGTGTGTGCGTGAGACAGAGAGAGAGGCGCGGGAGCGATCGAACTGTGTGTGTGTGTGCGTGTGTGGGAGAGAGAGAGGCGCGGGCGCGATCAAACTGTGTGTGTGCGTGAGACAGAGAGAGAGGCGCGGGAGCGATCGAACTGTGTGTGTGTGTGTGTGTGTGTGTGTGTGTGTGTGTGTGTGTGTGTGTGTGTGTGTGTGTGTGTGTGTGTGTCTGTGTGTGTGTGTCTGTGTCTGTGTGTGTGTGTGTGTGTGTGTGTGTGTGTGTGTGTGTGTGTGTGAGTGAGAGAGAGAGAGAGAGAGAGAGAGAGAGAGAGAGAGAGAGAGAGAGAGAGAGAGAGAGAGAGAGAGAGAGAGAGGCGCGGGTGCGATCGAACTGTGTGTGTGTGTGTGTGTAATACAGGTAATAAATGAATAAAAGTGCGTATAAATACAATTTTGGACACAAGAGGGCAGTATGGCCCCATGAATGACTTTGTGTTTAAACTATCACCCGAGGATACCCCTTCCCCCTCCCCCTCCTCACACAGACAAACACACACACACATACAGAATGGCAGGGTGCATTCTCTCTGTCAGAGAGAGGGAGAGAAAATTCTCAGAATCCACATTCAAACTACAATATCTGACTTTCTGTTTGTCTGAGCTAATGACAATAAACTAGAAAGTTGTTCGGCTTGACGAGAACAATATACACGCAGAGTTTTGTAACTGTAGATAAAATTAACTAAGTTATAACACACTTTATGTGTCCTTTTTTAGTCATAAATTCATTTCCTCGCCACGGCCAAACCGTTTGAGATATCAAAAATCCGTTCGCAATTTAGCATCCTCAATGTCTTGACTTCACGCTGACCGAGTTTCGTGGTGTTTGGATTAATTCTCTAGGAGAAGTATATCAAAAATAAAAGCATGCATTTTCCAAACAACCCATAATAGCTGACTTCCTGTTGAGCTGTCGTAAAACTTAGAGCACGAAAGTTGTTTGGCCCGATGAGATCTATAAGTGTACCGAGTTTCATATTATTACATGTAAGCATGTTTGATATATGGACAAGTGTTCGAATCCCGTTCCAGGGGGCGCTGTCGAGCCCCCCTGCCACGCCCGGGTACCATCTTCGGCCCGGCCCTGATGGCCGCGGGTTCTGACCTGTGTGCAAAGTTTCAAGAGTTTGAGCACGTTAAGGGCCCCAAAACCTTGAAAAACTCAAATAAAAGCATTCTCACTCAGCAGACAAACCCCCCTCCCCTCAAACACACGGAGAGACGTAGGGTCAGAGAGAGGGGAAGAGAAAATTCTCCAAAACATCCACATTCAAACCAAAATATCTGACTTCCTGTTGGTCTGAGCTAATAAGTGTAAATTAGAAAGTTGTCCAGCTCGATATGAACATTATACATGCTGAGTTTTAAGATTGTAGATAAAAGTATAGACCTAAATCCCCCTCTTTTGTCAAAAGGTGGCGCTACTGAGCCCCGGCACCACACCCGTTTCTGAAACTTTGCACATGTCTACTGGCTAATAAATGTGATGTGTCTGTCGAGTTTCATGCAATTTCAAGTATGCTAAGGGTCTCAAAAGCATAAAAAAAGAATCTTAAAGTTTGATGCGTTACCACGGCAACAGTATCTAAGATTTCAATAATCCTTTCACAGGTCTAAATCTGCCGTGTGTTTGCATTACACACATAAAGTTTGAAGCAAATCGGGTAAAAATAAGAGGGTGATTTCAAAGCATTTTGAAAGTGACACACTTCCTGCTGCCAGTTGGTGGCGCTATAACTTTGACTCACAATAGTCACATCCATGTGATCGGCCTCTTACAGCAAACACACTGCTGAAGTTTCATCAAGATCAGTCAATGTATGCAGAAGATATAACACACTTCCTGTTTCCATTATTCGCCATAATTTCGTTTCCTCGACACGGCCAAACCGTTCGAGATATCAAAAATCCCCTGGCAATTTTTCATCCTCAATGTCTTGACTTCATGCACACCGAGTTTGGTGACGATCGGGTGAATTCCCTAGGAGGAGTATATCAAATTCCTGAGCAGGAGTTTCCAAACAACCCATAATAGCCGACTTCCTGTTGGGCTGGCGTAAAAAGTAAGAGTGCGAAGGATATATGAAACGATGAGATCTATATGTGTACCGATTTTCAGATTAATTCATGCCAGCGTGTTTGATATATGGACATGTTTTCGAATCCCGTTCCAGGGGGCGCTGTCGAGCCCCCCTGCCACGCCCGGGTACCATCTTCAACCCGGCCCTGATGGCCGCGGGTTCTGACCCGTGTGCAAAGTTTCAAGAGTTTGAGCACGTTAAGGGCCCCAAAAGTGCCCAAAAGGTAGTAAAATAATAATAATAATAATAATAAATATAGCTGCGAGCAGCGATTGCGGGCCCAAGCCGGTGGCACCGCCGCCCCGGTGCCTTTAGGGTTATTGTGCACGACGTGCAAAAACTTAACTCCGCTTTGACTGTTGAAAAGAAGTGTGCTGTAGAGCTTGCATCAGTGTGGCCTCTGCAAAAGTGCACATCGAGGGCACATATCAACCACTAAGTATGCGTGAGCAACCTTCTGAAACCTAAAATGAAAAATGAGACAGCCTATGGTCTCATTGATTTAACAGACACATGAAATAAGTACACAAGACCGAAAATTCATATGAAGTGTGCCATTTGGGGACAGGGCCTATGATCGTGAACCACAATAGCCACATATATGAGATCATTTAAATTTAGAATAATTTTTAGGTCAATATGTTTTGCAGCACTTAAATGTGTAAATCCAG